>JAWPHD010001129.1:0-354437 GCA_037043455.1 Cyrtodaria siliqua | reverse complement strand
GAAGTTAAATTCAAAAATGTGTATTATGTTACGGCCTTTGTTTAGTTCGGAATGATCATCACTGTCTGTACCTTTTGATCTGAAAGGTAGAACTAAGTTGATTAAATGTGTTAATATTTTCAGTATGTATGTAAAACTATGAAGCCAACTGTGAAAATGTCTGTCTTGCATTTAAATGTAAAGGGTTTGTCAAGTGCTTGTTATCAGAAGGAAGCTTTTGTTACATGAATTCAGTGTAGATATACATGTATGTGGTGGTTTATATGAACTCTCCCCGCCCCCACCCCAACAAAAAACACCGCAACACACGCACCGTAATTGCACAGATGTTCGGATGTTTGCTGTACTTCTTTATAATTGCACTGGGAGCTTGTTTCGATTCTTACGGACGGTGGGAGATATACAGTACTGGTTCTACCCAGGAAAAATGGATTGGTCTGCCTCTACCACAAAAATCGATGGTCATATATGCCCTATCTTGTGCTAAAAATATGTAAAACACCATTCAACAAACAAAACAATTGTACGGTTTGTATTATTGACAGGCCTTCGATATATCACTGAGTATGTGTATCCCAACGGCAACTACGGTGCGTACGTCTGTACAGCTTGCGAGGTGCTGTGTAAGGGACAGGAAGTAGCTCAACATGTGGTCGGGTTCTTCCACAGATGCAAGAGTTTTGTAAGTACATGTAGCTTGTTTAAAAAATCTGCCTATTTTTATCTAGATGTAAACGGAGAGTGGACTAAAATGTTAATTCCAGTTGATGCCATATAACCTTTTTGTGTTGGTGCACAGTAGAAAACCCAATTTTCATTTCCTTGTTTAATTGCATTGTTTCTATATAAATTATAAGCCATAATGTTTATGCACCAGGAAACAGTTTAAGATCATAAAGTTTCCATGGTTTGTCAATTAATATTTGATCATGACATGGATTTCTTAAATATCATTTTAAATTTGTAGAAATAGGAAAAAAATGCTGTATTTATTATATATTATGCAAGGGAAAGGAGTTTGCCACATTTATATTGGCTCCATTAGATAACAAGGTAGACTTTGAAGGCTTTACATCCGGAGATCAAGGGCTTGAGTGTCTCTGGTGCCACTGTTTAAACAGGCCCTAGGTTTGTAGGCAAGAAACTTGACTCCTTAACCTTGTCTGTCCAATGGGGATGTAAATAAGGTGGTCCAGTGTTTCAGAGTCTCCAGGCAAGAAAAACAACTGTAGGAATGTCTAGTCAGGATGAACGTAGCAAAGGAATACTATTATAATGGAGGAAGTATACATATGATTTGAACCAGAGAATAATAAATCCTCTAGTTCTTAAGGATGCGCAGAGGATAGACACCAGTGCACGAGACCATCTGGTTAATAGTTCGAAACAGGGAATAATAAATCCACTAGTTCTTAAGGATGCTTGGAGGATAGACTCCAACATATGCGACGAGCATATGGTTAATAATATATAAACTTTACAGGAAAAGACGCTGCCTCATATCTACAATGAGATCTGTAAACTAAAGGACTTGAAAGAACTGGGTGACGTAGTGGCAGAATGTGCCAAACTTGCGGCCAGGAATGTCAACCCTTGGGAAAAAATCACGACCAAAACAGCCGACAACCCAAACCAGGCTGCCAAGAGTCAATTTGAGAGATTTAAGGTAGGTAACTAATCTTGTATGACGAATCGCTTGTGAAGGACATGTTCCAGCTTCCATTGAGGTTAAGGTAGGTAACCAATACTGGATGACAAATCACTCGTGAAGGATCCACCAATACTGTATGACAAATCACTCGTGAAGGACATGTTCCAGCTTCCATTGAGAGATTTAAGGTAGGTATAAACCAGTACTGTATGACGAATCACTCGTGAAGGACATGTTCCAGTTTAGGGTAGGTAACCAATATTGTATGACGCATCACTCGAGAAGGACATGTTCCACCAGTATTGTATGACAAATCATTCTTGAAGGACATGTTCCACCAGTATTGTATGACGAATCACTCATGAAGGACATGTTCCACCAGTATTGTATGACAAATCTTTCGTGAAGGACATGTACATGTTCCAGCTTAAGATGCGTAACCAGTATTGTATGACGAATCACTCGAGAAGGACATGTTCCACCAGTATTGTATGACAAATCATTCTTGAAGGACATGTTCCACCAGTATTGTATGACGAATCACTCATGAAGGACATGTTCCACCAGTATTGTGTGACAAATCTCTCGTGAAGGACAAGTTCCAGCTTAAGGTAGGTATAACCAGTATTGTATGACAAATCACTCGTGAAGGACAAGTTCCACCAGTATTGTATGATGAATCACTCGTGAAGGACATGTTCCACCAGTATTGTATGATGAATCACTCGAGAAGGACATATTCCACCAGTATTGTATGACAAATCACTTGTGAAGGACATGTTCCAGCTTCCATTGAGAGATTAACTCTTCACATAATATATCAAGAACTTAAATGAACAGAAATTTAATAAATATATTTAAGATATTTGTATGCCCCCCATAGGTAGGCATATAGTAATCGCACTGTCCGTGCCTGCGTGCGTCCGAAATTGTGTCTCAACCATTCCTAGGAAACTGCTGAAGGAAATTTCATCAAACTTAATTTCATCAAACTTTACACAACTGTTCATCACAAAGAGAAGTTGAAGTTGTATTGCTTACAAGAATCATGACCTTGTCTCAAAGGTCAGGGTCACACTTGGAGGTCAAAGGTCAAAAAATCATTAAAAAAAAATTGTGTCTCAGCCATTACTTAGAAATGACTGAAGGGAGTTGCATCTAACTTCACACAAATGTTCATCACATTGAGAACGTGTGTCGCGCACAAGAATCATGTCCATGTCTCAAAGGTCGAGGTCACACTTAAAAGTCAAAGGTAAAACAATTGTGAATAAAGTCTGTCTCAGCCATTACTTAGGAATGACTTGAAGGGAGTTGCACCTAAATTCACGCAAATGTTCATCACAATGGGAAGGTGTGTTGTGTGCAAGAATCATTTCAGTGCCTCAAAGGTCAAGCTCACAATTGGAGGTAAAAGGTAAAACAATCTTTTTTTTTGTCTCGGCTATTACTTGGACATGGTTGGAAACTACTGAAGGCAGTTGTGTCAAACTTCACACAAATGTTCATCACATTGAGAAGGTGTGTCATGCGTAAGAATCATGTCAGTACCTCAAAGGTCAAGGTCATAGTTGGAGGTCAAAGGTAATTTTGTTCGTGTCGGCCATTAGCCCAAAACTTCTGAAGGGAATTGCACCTAAATTTCACGCAATTGTTCATCACAATGAGAAGGTGTGTCGTGTGCAAGAATCATGTCAGTGCCTCAAAGGTCAAGGTCACACATGGAGGGCGAAGGTAAAAAAGATCTGCATACTTTTTCAGCCTCAAATCTACCTTTTATTACTGTAGTAACCACCCTTTTTTCTTCAAATACATGTAAATATTTCTTGCGTGTTTGTATCCTTTCACAGTATTGCAGATAGTTTGCAGTGGGGGCATCCATGTCCCATGGACACATTTCTTTCAGCATAAAATCAGTGGATCATGAATAAGACAAATTTGAAAAAGAACACATCGATATTAAATAATTTATAAAATTTCAGTTTAATAAAGTTACTAAAATATTTACGGGGTTGCATTATATGGTAAGTATGTATTTTAAATTTTTTCTATCAGATGAAATTTTGTGAACGATTATTTAATTGATTTGATGACATCATTCCCACAAACCACAAATCTGTATGAAACCTAATTTTGCATGAGGTAAGTCCTTAAATAAAATTCAAGGTGATGAAATCCTGTCGTGTTCTCACAATTGAAACGTGCATCACTTTATGTGTAGTTACAATGGTGTCACACTGGACTGTCAAATTATGATATTCGTATTTGTTCTATCTTCATTTTATGGGATTATATTGCGAATTAATTAGGACTGTGAGTCAGCTATTTTTCAAAATATATGATGTACCACCGTATTTTCTAATATAAGTCAGCGTCTGCGTGGGCGATTGGTTAACGATGTTACGTTGTAAAGCTTCGCCTCTCACCGCTGCGGGGTTCGAATCCCACTGGGAGCTTACAGATGGCGGGAAGTGTACAGTACTGTTTCTACCGAGGAAAAGTTGGTGTCTGCCTCCACCGGAAGAAATCGACCGTTATATATAACCTTACATGTGTTGAAAATGACGTAAAACACCATATAAAAAAATATCTAATATAAGTCCAAGGCCCATGCAAAATGCCAATGCCAAATGTTGAAAAGATCTGCCCCCAGATAACAACATAGTTTAATATTATTCTAAATGAATGGCCCTTATCAAGGGATAAAAAATAAACAACTCTACTGATGACGTTGTTTATATAGAGGATCATAAACGAGTTCCCATTTCATATAAGATTTATGAAACGAGTTATGAATTATTTTAATTTTAACAAGCCATTTGGCGAGTTAAAATTAAAAATAATTCATAACATGTTTCATAAATCTTTTTTGGAATGGGAACGAGTTTAAGATCCTTTTTATCACATAACATTGCAATCAAATTAGTAAAAAATAATTCAGATGTACTTAGAACCGCCACGACGTCAGACACACTTTAGCGCCAAAACGTCATAAAATAAGTGACGTCGTAACGTCGCGTCTCACACATAACGTTGTGTATAAAAGAGTTTGTGTTTTACCTCTTTACAAAATAGCAGTTTATGCCAAGTTTTTAACAAACCAACAACAATGTTTTGTATAACGTGCACAAATAATAAGTTTATGACTCAGATCTGGGTGAATTTATAATAAATAAAATAGTTTCAGTTAATAAACTTGCGTAGTGTTACAGGTTTAACTCAACCAATCAAAATCGTTCCAGGTTGTATTACACGTGTGTCATACAATAGAATATTAAATGGGTGTTCGACACTGCTAACAAGGGACTTTATGTGATAAAAATAAATATGATTAATTTGTAACCTAAGTATTACATACCATGATGGTTTCTTTTGTTACTCGACCACCGCTGCGTTCCCTTCACTAACTTCTGTCTAGTGCTAGCTAGGGTTAACAAGTTACACTATTACATCTTTGATCATGATCGCCTTGCAATCTCATGTCTGAAATGTCAATTTTCACAAACTGCCTCGTTCCAACAGGACTGCTTTGGTCCAGCTGAACTGCCTCAGTTTTGCTGGACTGCTCAGTCCGGTTGGACTGCCTGGTGAATGCACGCCTCGCTGCCTTCAGTCGTCTCAGCTTGTTCGTCGGCTTTGCTGCCAGCTTGCGAGGTAGATCTCACTGGGAGCTTGACTTGTACAGTGAGAAAGAGTTGATTCTTACAGATGGCAGGAGGTGTACAATACTGGTTTTACCCAGGAGGGTTGTCTACCTCTACCACAAAAGAAAATCGACCATCATATATGACCGAACATGTGCTAAAAATTATGTAAAACACCATTCAAACAAAACAAAATGCATGTTTATTTCAGGAGTATGAGTTACAGGAGCTTGTAGAAAGAAGGAGCAAGCTTACTTTCAATAATTCTCTGAAAGACAAAGTAGGAGTCCACCCAGATTCCAATGTAGATGAGTTCATCAAAATGTGGACGAGAGATCAGGTTTTCAACGCAGCTATGATAGGTAACAAAGAGTTTACTTAAAGGGATTGTTGAACTATTCTGGAACTAATTTTATTTAAAAGGGCTTTAAAAACCATGGAAAAAGCTGAAAAAATTATCAAAATGTCTTAAAAAACATAGGAGATATGACCTTTAGAAAATGTGGAAAAAGACTCCAAAGGAGTCAGCCATCTTTGAATGATGACGTCATCGCACCTTTTTCCAGATATGGAAAATAGATAATAAATAGTGTTTAAAGCAAATAGATGTATTAAATTATAAATACAAAGTAAAATATTTATACTGTATATGCTCTATTTACGATGTACATGTATTTGCAGTGATATTCTTTGTTTTAAATGATATTTATCAATATGCAATAAATGGTAAAAAAGGCGCGATGACGTCAGCAATCCAAGATGGCTCCTCCATTTGAGAGTTTTTGCAATTTTAAAAGATATCTCCTGTATTTTTTATGATATTTTAATAATTCTTTCAGTTTTTCCATGTTTTTAAAGCCCCTTTAAATGAAGCTATTTTCAGAATAGTGCAACAACCCCTTTAAGGATTGATACTAGATCATTGCCTAGTGGTAAAGCATCCGCCTGGCATGCGGGATGTCTTGGGTTCAATCCCCAGCTGGGTCATACCAAAAAATGGTACTAGTAGAGTAGCTCCCTTGCATGATGTTCAACAATAAAGGGTAGAGCATGGGAGTATTGAAAGCATTTCATATTTTTGCGATTCAAAACATTGTTTGCGATGAGGCAATGTATAAGAGAAATCAAGACGTCGTTTTGTTAGCTCTACTGGCCAAAGGCCAGCAGAGCTTATGGAATGCCGAGTTGTCCGTCGTCCGTCCTTCGTCTGTCGTCCGTCGTCGGCGTTTTGTCTCGTTAAGACGATAGGGCCTTCATTTTTTATCCGACCTTTACCAAACTTTAACAGGTTGTTAATATCAATGAAAGCTCGGATGAGTTCGAAAAACAAGTAACAGCGGAGTTATGGCCCTTGATTTAGTTAAAAAATGCTATATCGTCGTCGGCGTTTTGTCTCGTTAAGACGATAGGGCCTTCATTTTTCATCCTAACTTTACCAAACTTCACCACATTGTTCATATCAATGAAAGCTTGGACAAGTTCGAAAACCAGCCAGATCGGACCAGTAACAGCAGAGTTATGGTCCTTGATTTAGTTAAAAATGCTATATTTTGCCTCGTTAAGACGATAGGGCCTTAATTTTTCATTCTATCTTTACCAAACTTTACCACATTGTTAATATCAATTAAAGCTCGGACAAGTTCGAAAACCAGCTATATCGGACTAGGAACAGCGGAGTTATGGCCCTTGATTTAGTTAAAAATGCTATATTTTGCAGCGTTAAGACGATAGAGGCTTCACTGTTCATCTGATCTTTACCAATCTTTATCAGATTGTTAATGTTGTTGAAAGCTCAAACAGTTTTGAAAACAAGGCCATATCGGACCAGTTACAGCGGAGTTATGGCCCTTGATTTAATTAAAAATGTTATATTTTGCCTCGTTAAGACGATAGGGGCTTCATTGTTCATCTGATCTTTACCAAACTTGATCAGATTGTTAATATCAATGAAAGCTCGGACAAGTTCGAAAACCAGCCATATCGGATTAGTAACAGTGGAGTTATGGCCCTTGATTTAGTTAAAAATGCTATATTTTGCTTTGTTAAGATGATAGGGGCTTCATTGTTCATCCGATCTTTACCAAACTTTATCAGATTATTAAAGGGGTTGATGCACTATTTTCAAACACTGTTTACTTTAAAGGGCTCTGAAAAACTTGAAAAAAGCTGAAAGAATTATCAAAATGCCATGACAAATAAAGGAGATATGACCTATTCAAAATTTGCAAAGAACATAAATGGAGGCGGCCATCTTTGAACGATGACATCATCGCGCCGTTTTACCATATATGGCAAATTGATAAAATGTCTTTTAAAGCAAAGAAAATCACTGCAAATGAAAAATAATACTAAAATGTATGCATTTTGCATTTTTATATTTATTTTTAATCAATTTGCAGTGGTTTTCTTTGCTTTAAAATACATTTTGTCAATATGCCTTATATGGTAAAACGGCGCGATGACGTAATCGTTCAAAGATGGCCGCCTCCATTAATGTTCTTTGCAAATTTTCAATAGGTCATATCTCCTTTATTTTTCATGGCATTTTGATAATTCTTTCAGCTTTTTTCAAGTTTTTCAGAGCCCTTTAAAATAAACTGTGTTTGAAAATAGTGCATCAACCCCTTTAATATCAATGAAAGCTCGGACAAGTCCGAAAACCAGCCATATCGGATTATTAACAGAGGAGTTATGGCCCTTTTTTTTTTTATAATTTAATATTTTATTTCACAAGAAAACATTTGTAAGTCATATCATACAATAATGCATAACGATATTATCAAGATATATATATTCTATCAAACAGTATTTTATTCATGACATGTTCATAGACTTAACCAACAAAGATTTCCAGTGAAACAGTTTAGTTATGTAGAGAGTAGATGAAGAAAATAGTTCATAGAAGAAAGGAAGAGAAGTAAGACAGACAAATAATACAGATAGAAGAAGTGAAAATGTACGATGAAAGAAGTAGAGTTTCGGTTTGTCTAATTTGGTGTCTAATAATTATACTTGATCGATCAGTTAGTAAAGTTTCGCCATTTTGTCTCATGGGTCTCTAATTTTTTATTTTTTTTGGCCCTTGATTTAGTTAAAAATGCTATATTTTGCCTCGTTAAGACGATAGGGCCTTCATTTTTCATCCGATCTTTACCAAACTTTATCGTTAATGTCTATGAAATCTTGGTCAAGTTTGAAAACCAGCCAGATTGAACCAGTAACAGCGGAGTTATGGCCCTTGATTTTGTTAAAAATGCTATAATTAGCCTCGTCATGCGTTAGGGCCTTCATTTTGCATACTTTAGCAGATTTTATGACTTTCTTTTTTATATGATTATTATTTTTCTTTAATGGTTTCTTTATTTGAATTTTTTTTTTATTTTTTTATTTTTTTTTATTTTTTTTATTTTTTTTTTTTTTTTTTTTATTTTTTTAAATTATTCATTGATTGATTGATTTTTTAATTATTTTTTTTTTAATTTTTTTTAATCTTTTTATTTATTTTTATGGTTTTAATTTTTTTTAATTTTTAATTTTTTTTTTTAATTGATTTACTTATTGATTTTTTTTTTTTACCTCTATGTTGGACCGGTCGGACCAGTAACAGAGGAGTTACGGCTCTTGATTTAGTTAAAAATGCTATATTTTGCCTCGTTAATACGGTTGGGCCGTCATTTTTCATCTGATCTGTACCAAACTTTACCAGATTCTTTAGTTATGGCCCTTGATTTAGTTAAAAAGCTGTTTTTTGCCCGAAACTTTCAAAAAGATGTAAATGGCAGTCACTCGCTTCATTTATGTTATAAGAGCCGTGTTTGCCAGTAGAGCGTCCACAGGCCCTCTTGGGCCTCTTGTTTTTTCATGACGTCAGCTACGTTGCGCGGCTGTAACGCATTCACCAAATGATGCGACACCTTCAACTAAATTTAACGTTACTAACATGCATTTTATGAAGTAAGATTTCAAAAAAGGATATATATTTAAGTCTGAACATATCGTATGATATATCATGCAAACAATTGGGACTAAATGTTTAACTGTACCGGAATACTCAAATGCCAAATTGTCGGAACCAATCATATTTATTCTGTAGTAGCTTCATATAATATATTTTGAAATACCTTAACATTATATGGTTTAAAAAATGTTGCCTTATAGAAAGCTCGAACCCTGAACCTTCGGTTTAGTAGACACCTAGTAGATGATGCTCGACTGAGCCAAAGACAGCTGGGATAATTGCAGTATTATTAAAATAGTATATAACAAATGCCACAATCTGCAATCTGATTGGTTCCGATAATTTAGTATGTGACCGATCTCGCACACAAACTACACTAGTGTATTTAATTTACGAGAAATAAGTCATGGCTTTATTAAACTCGCAGAAGCCATGTTATGTGATGAACTTTTATCTGGTATCCACAGGTTTGGAGTATATCATAGAGATTCTTCCCAGGAAGCAGGGCGGCCCTGTGGGGATGATTTGTGAATGTTGTAATGTGCAGCACCAGGGCAACAAATTGCAGTTTCTATCACACGTGTGCGGCTACAAGCATCGTATGAAGTACTTTGTAAGTATATTTTGAATTTTAGCAGTACATCTGGACAGCGAGTTGCGCTTTCTAACACGTGTATATGGCTACAAGCATCGTTTGAAGTACTTTGTAAGTATATTTTGAATTTTAGCACTACATCTGGACAGCAAGTTGCACTTTCTAACACGTGTATATGGCTACAAGCATCGCTTGAACTACTTTCCATGTGTCTGGCTAAACACTTTCATTAGGTCTTCAACAATGAAACTATGTACACTTCTTCGGCATGATCCAAGGGAATACATCTGTAAAAGGCCTAACCTGCAACAAAAAGCATGGGGGGTGTTTTATGTTGCTTTCCGTCAACTTTTTCTTGTTACCAGTATTGGTCCAAGCTTAACCATGTAAACTGAGGCCATCCTTAAAAATATATTTGTTTGCTGTTTCCCGACCCAGGATTTTATAAGTGGGTAGGTAGGTGAATTTTTTTTGGCCAAAGACAGTAAAAAACTGTAAGAAATTAAAGAAAAATATACTAAAAACAGTAAAAAAATATTTTTGTTAAAGAATTGCTATAAAAAGTTTTGGGTAGGGCCCTTTTTGGTGGGTAGGTAGGGAAACAGCAAACCAACAATTTTTTATGGTCGGCCTGATGTATCCAACAGCACAGGGTTAAAAAACCTGAAAACTCAAAATTGTATTTACTAACATACAACCAGATGTAAAGTCAAAAGATACTGGATAATAAAGTTGAGGTGATACTTTTGATGCGTGGTCCTATTTCAAGATTGTGGTATTTCGGGCCCTTTTAACCAAATTTACCCATAATGCATTTTTCCTCCATGTAACCAGTCACTCAAGAGGCCAGACATAGAAGATCGACTTAATTTACATAGAAATATCAGTCAGAAAGGATTGAATCAGCTGTGTGCTGCCTTGGAGAGAGAGATGGGACGACATCAGGTGTTTACAGTGACGGAAGACGAGTACGAATGGCTGAGAACAAATGGACACCTTAAGGTATACATTAGTCTTAGATCATTGTGTATGTCTGTATGTATGCATGGAGTTTAATTGGCATGAATAAGGCCACTGCTTATCCAGGCAGATGGGTAAAATCCCACCGAATTCATGTTTATTTTGTCTTTTTTGCCATGTTCATCAACATCCCTGTTAATTGTTACAGGTTCATATTGAGTGGTGGCAGAAAACAATGATCCTGGCACCAACAAAATATGGAGAGTTGACAGTAGAACTTGCAGCAACTCTGCAGTTCAGCAGGTGAGAAGGTTCTAGGCCCATTCTGCATATTTTTATCTAGATGTAAATGGAGGTTGGAAAATTCTTTGAAAGTGTACTCGTCCTATAGGACGGTAAACTCTAAAACTTACTCGTCCTTAACAAAATTCTACTCGTCCTTATATTTTGGGGATTTCATAATGTTTATGAAGCTTGAAGTGTTAAATTCATCTAAGTGCTCACTTTATTCAAATTCTATTTTATGGTAATAAAATGAGCATCGAGATGAATTTGGTGTTGGTATTTGTTTAAAACCCTGGACCTAGGCAATTGAGCGATCTGTTAAAACAAATATTAATTTCATTCAAATACAAATGCAGCCAATTTTTTATAAAATTATGTGTTTTTAAACAATTTAACATTATTTTAATTTGAACGATCTTAGTTTATTCACACAATAAACAAAATATACGGGCGTGTTAAAATGATAGCATTCATACTTTACAAACGGAACATACGAATACCATCTCGGGTTATAAACGTTTTACATTCGGGAAATCAGTAATGACCAGTATGCATGCGCAGCATTGTTATTGTTCCGGTTGTCAAATTCAATAGCTGTTACAAACCGAACGATTTTATCGGATTTGGACGATTCACTGAATTGTGGATGATTGAAATTCTACTCGTCCAGCAGGACGATTGAATGTAAATATTTACTCGTCCTGTATTGACATGATACCCAATCCAGTCACTTTATACTGACACTGGGTCGACCAGTTTTAGCACAAGCCCTTAAATAGACTGAGCGTTGAGCAAGGGAGCTACTGTACTCATCACGTGGTCCCGCCTTAATTCCATTAAACGACGGGAAAGCTTATATTAGCAGGCTTTTATAACAGATATTTCGACCAAAAAAACATTTTTACCGAAAATATGCGATAACTAAATTGCCTATTAAATGTTTTAATTTTACGATATGCAAACTTTATGAGACGAAATTAAGGTTTTATTTCATACCCCAGCCAACCCCGTTTTCGCTTCTTGGAGAAGGGGTTGGATGGGGTATGAAAGTTAATACTCGGACCACATAATGTAATACCATTTTATCTAGTCATTGGCGTGGTCCTGCTGGGATTGAACCCACATCTCAAAATTGAAATTGGGTATATGTTAAAGGGACACTTGGCAATCTTGATTTTTAAAAACCTGCAGCATCTCGTTAGTTTTTCTTCACAGCATGCATTATTTTAATCATAACTATTAATTATAAGAATACATAAAGCAATTTGTTTTGGTATATTACTGCCTTTTGATAATATTTCACCATAATATATTTCAACATTTGGTAAAATAACAACAAAAATTGAAAACTCAAAATTTTACCTAATGATATGCAAGCAGGTTTAAAGTCAAAATGTCACTGAATTAATAAATCGAGAAGTTTATAATGTTGATGTAGCGCCATAAGGCATGCATAAACAAAAACTATATCTCTCTCTGCTGATGTTTGATAAAACTTCAAGGTTGCCGTGTGTCCCTTTAAAATGAATACTGGCTTATGGAAACAGAATTTGAAACATGTTAACAGGGTCTCGTTCAGTTTGTTTTAATTAAACGTTCAGTTTGTTTTATTTTATAAACGTTGCACAGTATGAGTTATTAATTTATGTATGTGCAGAATATACCCTCACCCAACGAGTGCTTTGAAAATAAGTCGGTGAAAAATGAAAAGGATCTGCACTTACCACCGGCACCACCGGCACCAACTGCATGTTTAGTAAAGCCGGGGTCCATGGAGTGGGGCTTGCTGGCTGAGTGGACCAGGAATCCTATTACAATTGCCAACGCTAAAACAGTAACAGCGGAACAGGGCCGAGGATGGGTGGAATTTTATAAAGATTTGGACCTGATGCCTCCTGACTTACCATTGCTAGGTAACATAGTCATTGTGTTTGTTTTTTCCCACGATAGTGGGTAGCGAGACATAGCAGTCACTTTTCCGGCGGCGGCTTTTTAAATCAACTATATCTCAACAACCGCTGCTCGAATTTTTCTGAAGCTTTGTCAGATGCTTTGTTGGGTCAAGAGACATCACGTAATGCCAAAATGACCAAGGTCAAGGTCATATTTTGTGTTATTTTCACAAAACTTAACCTTGATTAGGTAACAACCTTGGTTAGGTAACTTTTTAAACCTCAGTTAACTCTGTGTGATTGCTTCACTTTATGTCTTTGATACTTGGTCATGTATTGTTGGCATTGGTGAACATCGCTGAATGACAAAAAATACCAAGGTCAAGGTAATATTTTGCGTTATTTTCCCAAAACTACACGCTGGTTAAACCACTTGTTGTCAGTAACTTAACTTCTTATGATTACCTCACTTTTATTTGTTGGATACTTGGTCATATGAAGTGTTGTCTTTGGTGGGCATCATTTAAGCACAAATTTAATAAAATATTTCATAACTATGCGGTTTGCTGTGGTGGGCAAGACACCCGCAGACCAAGGTCTTGTTAATCATTGCACACATAAGTTTTAACGAAAATGAAAGTGAATCTGAAGCATACAAATAATAAACCTTTACTCAGTTGAATTGAATGTTGTTTAACGGCTCATCAACACAGTATAGGTTATTTAGAGTCGCCCCAGAGAGATGGGAAGGATACATAGGAATCCGGGAACCTGCCCTACTCTTATTATCGAATAGATTCCTATGGTTCTTTAACGTGCTCGGAGGATAGACCAATACACGGGACCGTCCGGTTTACGTCGCCATCCGACGGACGGGGCTAAGGGAAAGTGTCTTGCCCAAGAACACACTGACCGAGGATTAAACCCGGGGCCTCCGGTTACAAATCCACCACGCTACCGACTGCGCCACGCCAGCCCTCAACCTTTACTCAAAATGGACATACTTTCTGACATTCTTTAGAAACTCTATTAGTGCAAATTCATAATTTTGATAGAGCATCATCAAAAAAAAAAAGACCAATCAATAACCAGAAATAAGACATACCTAATACATTCGGAGAAACTCGTCTTTATCCTTGATGTTCAACCAAGTTTACTGTTAAAACTATGGTATCTACAGTGAGATTCTTTTAAAACCCTGCATATTTCATGCACACTTATGCAAATTGATTCAATATATGTATCTTTCAAAATTATCGTCTTTTTATTTGGCCAAAGATTTAGTTTTACTATAGAACATAAGGATAAAAACCGAGTAATGCAAATGTTATCACCTACTGAAAATAAGATAAAATCTCAACATCTCTGCAATGAAAAATTATGAATACCGGTAATATCAAATAATTTCCAATCCATAGAATTTTGGTAGGGAAACAATGTTTGTAATGCATGTATATGGTATAGGGACAATGCATGGATGTTTTTTTAAATGGTTGATTCTGTAAAAAAAAAGAAGTTTTTATGTAAGCAAACAAAATTTGTCAACAACAATTAACATGACGCCAGTTGTCAATCATTTATCCATTTAACCAAACAAACCAATATAATACCTGGCAAACAGTAACATGTGCAGCTGCATTATAATAAAACCTATTGTCGGTATACTCTGACATCAACAATAGGGTGGAGATATCTACGTTCTGGCATCATGTTAATCCCTTCCCCCTCCTGCTTATCGTCTTCAGACATGTTACTTACAAAAAATGACATTTCAGGTCTGGGTGACTTTATAGAAATGCAGACGAAGAGAGGTACAACCTACATATACTCCTGTGAGTTATGTAAAACTGGAAATTTCAGATTGGCTAGAGATGCTGTGATGACACACTTGACAATCTGGCACCATAGACTCAACTACATGGTAAGTTCCATGGAAATATACAAAATTATTTATTTGTCAAAGCCACCAGTCCATTATTTATTTTTTTGTCTGAAAACCTGTGAAAATAGTTAAAAGAATTGGCTCCAATGTAAAACTTCATCTCTTTTGTGTGATTCATTGCTATACAAAATGTGTGGATTCAATTTATTTCTTAATTTTTCAGAACAAATACTACCCAGATATAGCCAAGAAAGTAGAAACTTTAAAATCAAAAACGCTAAAGAAAACAGCTCTTGACTTCCAAGCCAAATTTGTTTCTGAGGGAGGGACACAGAGGGAGTCGATAAAAGTGGTTGTACTGGAGGATATTGAGCACTTACTTACGGGTGGAGGTAAGAATAGTTGACGATAAAGGTTCTGAGAAATCAAACTATACTCTGTAAAAAAAGTTTTGGACCATGGCAGTGTTTGAACCCGTACAATGATCGCTGAACCTTGACATTCGACCATAACCCTTATTATCTCAGTTGATAATTCACAATAGATCAACAATCAACAATAATTATCGTTTACAATGAAAGTTTGCGAAAAAATATTAATCTTTTTATTGGTTACTCGAATATGTCCGTAACTGTTACTGTTTATGGACTTTGCAACATTTTTTACAGACCCTTTGTGTGTTCGCTATATTTTTTTAAAATCAAATCTTGTTTGGAATTTAATGTTTCTGGTACCAAATTAACCGAGTAGGGTAGACCGTGGTTACTAAAAAAGATACTTAAATTCTGTCCACTAATTTTATTTTTATATGACTATTACCCCGGTCCAAAACTTTTTTTACCGAGTATATATCAATCAAGGTTTGAGGAGTTTATGTTTTGCTCAAAGTTTTTAGTACATATATATTACTCAGACATTCCATGTATTGCTTGATGTTCAGAGATTTCATGAATGACTCAAGGTCAGATAAGGTTCTGATCATTCCTGTATAGCTCAAGATGAATCGTTTAGCAAACCTTGGTTTTTCGAATGTCATAGTGGAGTAGGAAAGAAACCAGAACATGGTCATATTTCAGATTTTACTTTGAGTCATTTTTGATTCTAGACTTTTTTTTGTGGAATTGGTGGGTTTGGTAAGCATAAGTTGTGAAACAATTGTTGAACATGGGAATAACATGGGAAACAAGTGTTTAAAATGTAAATAACTCGGGGAAACAAGTATTGAACATGGGAATAACATGGGAAACAAGTGTTGAACATGCATGGGAATAACATGTGAAACAAGTGTTGAACATGGGAATAACATGGGAAAGTGTTGAACATGGGAATAACATGGGAAACAAGTGTTGAACATGACTAAAATAAATAGACAAATAAAGATGATACTCCTTTACAGAGGGTACCTATTCAGACCTCCAGATAAGCGTTCTTGTTTGTTTTTTAGATCACCTGAGCCGAAGGCTCAAGGTGATCTATTGGGATCACTCTGCGTCCGTCGTCCGTCGTCCGTCATCCGTCGTCCGTCGTCGTCAAATTTTCTTCAAGCGACTCTCCTCAGAAACCACTTGCCTTATTTTTACCAAACTTCACATGGATGATCCTTAGATGAATGCTTTCTAGATTTGTTAAAATTAGGTCAGCGCGACATTCAAGATGGCCGCCAATACCATATATGGTCGAAACCTTAAAAAATCTTCTCCAGAACTGCTAGACAGATTTCAACAGTTTTTCTTTTAAAATGATTGCCAATGCCTAGACTATCAAGTTTGTTCAAATGAAGTCCCCAGGATCAAAAATGGCCGTCCTCCGGTGATCCAAAGTTTGTATCTTGAGATTTTGCATGTTTTTCATATAGACATATAGGGATTTTTTTTTAAAAATCTTCTCCTCTGAAACCACAAGGCACAGAGCTCTCATGTATTACATGTAGCATCAGCTTATGGTCCTCTACTAAGTTTGTTCAAATGGTGACCCTGGGGTCCAATTTGTCCCCGCCCCGGGGGTCACAGTTTTACATAGACTTATATAGGAAAACAAATTTAAAAATCTTCTTCTCGGAAACTACAAGAGCGAGAGGTTTGATATTTTGCATTTACTATAAGCGTATGGTCCTTTACCAAGTTTGTTCAAATGGTGACCCTCGGGTCACATTTGACCCCGCCCCAAGGGTCACATGTTTTGCATAGACATGTATAGGGAAAAACTTAAAAAAATCTTCTTCTCTGAAACTGCAAGAGTCAGAGGTTTAATATTTTGCATTTGCTATAAGCTTATGGTCCTCTACCAAGTTTGTTCAAATGGTGACCCAGGGGTCACATTTGGCCCCGCCCTGCGGGGGTCACAGTTTAACATAGGCTTGTATAGGGAAAAACTGAAAAAAATCTTCTTCTCTGGAACCACATGGCACAGAGCTCTGATGTATTACATGTAGCATCAGCTTATGGTCCTCTACTAAGTTTGTTCAAATGGTGCCCCTGGGGTCCAATTTGTTCCCGCCCCGAGGGTCACAGTTTAACATAGACTTATATAGGATTTTTTTTTTAAAAATCTCCTTCTCGGAAACTACAAGAGCCAGAGGTTTGATATTTTGCATTTACTATAAGCTTATGGTCCTTTACCAAGTTTGTTCAAATGGTGACCATGGGGTCACATTTGGCCCCGCCCCAAGTGTCACATGTTTTACATAGACATGTATAGAGAAAAACTTAAAAAAATCTTCTTCTGTGGAACTGCAAGAGCCAGAGGTTTAATATTTTGTATTTGCTATAAGCTAATATGGTCCTCTACCAAGTTTGTTGAAATGGTGACCCTGGTGTCTTCTTCTCTGGAACTACAAGAGCCATAGGTTTAATATTTTGCATTTGCTATACACGTATGGTCCTTTACCAAGTTTGTTCAAATGGTGACTGTGGGGTCACATTTGGCCCCACCCCAGGGGTCATGTTTTACATAGACTTGTATAAGAAAAATCTTAAAAAATCTTCTCTGAAACCACAAAGTTCTCATATATTACAGTAGTCCTGGGGTGTCCAAGGTGTTACACTCTAGCACCTTCATTTTGTATTTGATATTTACCAAACTTTGTCAGTGTCTTTATATCAATGTTATTATACACAACAGAGTCCACATTTCTTGAACAATCTTAACCACACTTGCACAGATTGTATATGACCGTAAGATTTCGAAGAATTTTGATAATGTGCCAGTACTCAGGTGATCGATTTAGGGCCATCTTGGCCCTCTTGTTTGCCTTGTGAACACTCTAGATTGGATTAATTTAATTATTGCCCTTGTTTTGCTCAAAAATGCCATATTAAGCCTTGTGAACACTCTAGCACCTTCATTTATTATTTGAGCTTTACCAAACTTGCACAGATTGTTAATATCAATGAAAGCTCGAGCAATTTTGAAAACCAGTCAGATCGGATCAGTAACACCGGAGTTATGGCCCGTGTTTTTTCCTGAAAAATGCCATTTTCTGCCTTGTGAACACTCTAGCACCTTCATTTATTATTTGATCTTTACCAAACTTGCACAGATTGTTAACACGAATGAAAGCTCGAACAAGTTTGAAAACCAGCTTGATCGGATCAGTAACACCATGTGAACACTCTAGCACCTTCATTTATTATTTGATCTTTACCAAACTTGCACAGATTGTTAATATCAATATAAGCTCAGACAAGTTTGAAAAACAACCAAATCATATTAGTAACACCGAAGTTGAGGCCCTTGATTTAGTAAAAATGCTGTATTTTGCCTCATTAAGTCAATAGAGCTTTCATTTTTCCAGATTTTATTGAAACTGCAGAGATGATGAGTACCAAATCAAATTATGTATATCGTCACCGTATTCCATTTGTCAATGAATGATTTTTGGCAGAGTTATGACCCTTTAAAGGTTTTAATACACAAACTTTGTCCGAACTTTTTTTCCTGAACCCCTGGCCGTATTTCAGCGAAACTTTGCAGGGATGATCAGTACCAGGCCTAGTGGTGCATATCATCACTATGTTCCGCTTGAATGATTTTTGACTGAGTTATGGCCCATTAAAGGGTTTAATACACAGAATTTGTCCGGACTGTTCTCCTGAACCCCTGGCCGGATTTTAGTGAAACTTTGCTGAGATGATCAGTTGCAGGCCTAGTTGTGCATGTCATCGCAGTGTTCCGCTTGAAAGATATTTTCGGAGTTATAGCCCTTTAACGGTTTTGATACACAAAATTTATCCAGACTAGTCTCTTCTGAACTCCTGGCCAATTTTCATCGATTTTGGCAGGGATGATGAGTACCCAGCCTAGTTGCGCCTATCATCGCTGTCTTCTGGTTGATATACGCAAACTTTATTCCGACAATTTCTCCTGAACCCCTGGCTGGATTTCAATGAAACTTGGCAGGAATGATAAGTACCAAGCCTAGTTGTCCATGTTCTTGTCATGATGACTCCATGTAGCCAGTAGAGCTATACAGGCCCTCTTGGGCCTCTTGTTTAAAGAGAAAATGTTATAGTTTTTGTTGATTTTTATTCAAACAAGCATTTTTTGTACTAGAATTGTAAATTTTTACTGCTGATTTACATTCTAATTTATATTTTCAATGTTGATTTCCTAAATCTTTTAATGCTGAAATTCCCTCAAAAATTGCTTTTCTGAAGCTCTGCTTATTTAACATCAGATTGACAATTCCACTGTTTTTGCAAGATCCATGTTAGCAGGTAGAGCATCCACATGCCCTTTTGGGCATCTTGTTTATACAAATATTGATATTTCTACTTTTAATTGCAGATAAAACTGTGCCATACAACCCTGAGGAGCCCACAGACCCGCTGGATGAACCCTACATTTCAGATAAACCGGTAGTTTGTATGTCCAACTTACCAGCTGATTTAACCAAGGTTTGTTAATGGTTTTCTTTTGTCGCTTACTCCTTAACTACCAGGGTTCTCAATAATGTTTGGTTGAACAGGCCTTTTTGAAAAAGTAACAGGCCTAGGTGGGGGGTCCGGGGGTCCTCCCCCGAAAAAGTTTGAAATTGAGCGCGTACTGCAGTGCAGTAGTTGTATCTGTATTTAGAGGTAGTGCAGTATGTTGACAATTACATTTATTTACCAAACTTCAACAACACATACCCCGTGTGGTTGCCGGGGGCCCCGTTCGGTCACGGGGCAAAGAATACGGCCACTGCAGATCCCTTTGGAGGGGTAGGCAGAGGGGTAGAATCCCCCCAAATTCATGTTCATTTTATCATTTTTTGTTCATGATCATTAAAGGTCTTCATCATGATCCCTGCATTGTTTCAGGTGCTATCTAGCTCGCATCAAAAGAGCAGTGGCAGAAAAACAATAACGTGGCTCCAGCGTAAATGGAGTTTCTACGATAGAATTTGCAGAAACTCTGCAGTTCAGGGTGAGAAGGTTCTAGGCCCATTTTCCATATTTTATCTCGATGTACATGAAAGATGAGCCTGGCATGTTCATGCCTTTTAGGCGCCATATAACCTTTTCATGTGTTGGTGCGCCTTAAAACCCCAATTCAATTCAACAACACATATCGATTTGAAAATTGTATTCTGAACACCACATATCCACATAACTACAAAATTCAACAACAAATACTTTCCATTATCTCTACAAAGTTCAATAACACATACTATCCATGTCACTGTCCTCATCTTTATTTTGTTTTGAATGATTTTAAACCGGCCCAAATGCCATTTGAAGCGGTCGTTTCGGCCGGCGGCCAGTTCTTATTGAGACCCCTGACTACGGGGCCTAACCTCACCAAACTGTGTGAACATGTTCACCAGCAAGTGGAGGTGTACATGTGGTAATGGAATTTAATTGGCTTCCTGTTTGTCTTTGAGTTACAGGGAAAGTTTGTTTTAAAAATAGGAGAGTGATGTGTATTCTTCCTTTTGTAGTTGTATTGGGGACCGCTAAAAGTAGCTGGTCAGCTGTATAAACCAAAATAGGAGGGTAAACCACCAGCCTACCTGCTATACAGGAAAGCCATGTAGAATACTGGCATATTTTTAAGGCAGTGTATACAGCCATATATATAAAAAAAGGGAAGGTTTTATAGTTTAGTCACGCGATAACTTATGTTAACTGCTTCTGATTTTCACCACATTTTCACACGGGTGGGGTATATACTTATGTCACACTTTAGTGTCCAAAGTACTCCAGCCCTCGAGAACTTCCCGTGTATCGGAGTTATCCTCCTAGCACGTTAAAAGAACCATAGGAATCTATTCAATAATAAGAGTAGGGCATGGTTCCCAGATTCCTATGTATCCGTCCGCTCTCTCTGGAGCGACTCTAAATAACCTATACTGTGTTAATAAGCCGTTAAAAAACATTCATTTCAATTCCTGCAGAACTTCTTAACATATATTAGCATTGTTTGCTTACTAGAAGTATCAATATAAAATCTAGTTGCACATATCATGGTGCGTTCCAGTCCATTGACTTTTAGTGGCATCACGGCCCTTTAATGATTATATATTACAGCTGATAGCTTAAATCGAGGACATTCGTGTCGACGGACACATTTCTAGTTTATGTCTGGTCTTACCTGCCTAAAATTGTGGGTGCAGCTTACCCTTTCTGACTTAGATTGTTGTGCGCAAATTTGTGGTCAAATAATGTTCATAATATCCAATATAATAGTTTTGCAGTGGACCATAATTTTGATGAGAGTTAAAAAACGAAGAAATTAGAAAAACAAACATCTGTTATTCTAAGTTTAATACTGCTTTGCAGACTGGAGTGATACTTAGCTTATTCGCATCTAATTAGTAGAATGCTTACATCACTTTCTCTCAGTTATTACATATTTGTAGGAGAGCCATTTTAACAAGTAGAGCTTCTTCAGGCCTTCTTGACTCTCTGGTTGATAAATGTTTTAAAGGGACTGGAGGCAATCTGAAAGAGTGTTAGGTGCTAATACAAATACACGAGAAAACCCTCATTATACGCTTCTGTTTCATGTGAAATTTGCAGTCATGTATTAAATATTTAAGGGAATGTAGCACCACAGCCAAATATGCTCTGTTGTCGAGAGTTCTGAAATACTTGGAAAAGGATGAAAGAATGATCAAATTCGGATGATAAACAAAAAAGATATGACCATTTGAAAGTTGTTCTAAAATGGATATGGGAGCCGCCATTTTTAGAACTATGACATAGTAGTTCCAAATTAACGTATATGGAATATTGATAAATATCATTTAAAGCAAAGAATCCAATGATAATGAATGCAAAATCCTTTATTGGTCATATAAAACATTATTGCCATTAAGTACGCATATTTTTTATACAGTTACTGTTATTTTTTTCCCTATAAATCAGTAATATTTAGATTTAAAAATATTCCATATATTAAGGTCATTCAAAACTGTGATGTCATAGTTCTTAAAATGGTGGCTTCCATATCCGTTTCAACAGAACTTTCAACTGATCATATCTCTTCTTTGTTTATCAGCCAATTTTGTTAATTATTTCACCTTTATTCATTTTTTTCCAGAACTCTCAATAATAAAGATGGTGCGGCTGTGTCCCTACATTCCCTTTAATAAGCCACATATTAAGTTTGGTTATTATTATATAATAAAGTTTGGTTGAATTATCCCCGTGTGGTTCCGGGGGCCCCGTTTGGTTACGGGGCAAAAAATAGGGCCACTGCAGATCCCGTTGGAGGGGAAGGCAGAGGGGTAGAACCCCCACAAATTCATGTTCATTCCATCATTTTTTGTTCATGCTCATTAAAGGTCTTCATCATGACCCCTGCATTGTTTCAGGTGCCATCTCGCTCATATCACTAGAGCAGTGGCAGAAAAACTAGAACGTGGCTCCAGCGTAAATGGAGTGTCTACAATAGAATTTGCATCTTCTCTGCAGTTCAGGGTGAGAAGGTTCTAGGCCCATTCTCCAGATTTTATCTCGATGTACATGGGGGGCATCCGTGGCCGAGTGGTTAACGTCTCTGACTTGAAATCACTTGCCCCTCACCGCTGTAGGTTCGATCCCTCAGGGGCCTAGGAATCTTTATGTGAGTAAGCTATCCAGCTGGCTTGCGGAACGTCGGTGGTTCTACCCAGGTGCCCACCCGTGCACGAAAATTGCCCAGAGGGGCACCTGGGGTCTTCCTCCACCAGTGGAAGCTGGAAAGTCGCCATATGACCTTAGCTGTTGGTGCGACTATAAAATCCAATTCAATCCAATCGATGTACATGGAGGATGAGCCTGGCATGTTCATTCCTGTTAGGCGCCATATAACGTTTTATGCGTTGGTGCATCTTAAAACCCCAATTCAATTCAGTTGCTTGAATTTTTATTTATGAAAATATTTGGACTGGAAAGCAGGATGACTCGGTGTATTTTTGTTGTTAAATTGTCAATGTAAATAGATATGGAGTTCATCTTGCTAGCAGTTACAAATACTATTCAAGAAAAGTTTTTTTAGATCATAAAACAAGAACTTATTATAGCCTTAAAGCATAGTAACAAAAACCAGCCGAGTCGTCAAGAACACCTCCAGTCCCTTTAAATATATTAACATCTATTAAAGAAAGAATACATTTTTAATCAGTTATTCTTCTGTGCATATCTCAGTCGTCTTGTATTTGCAGATTGGTCTGGAGACATACATTAGCAACTTTAACCACGTGGGTGTGGATTTTAGACGTGTGGGCAGGAGGTCTTTTGCCTACGTAAGCTTTGATTGTGAAAAAGAAGCGCAGCGGATGGTAGACAAACTGAACCTGAAAACGTTCCTTGGCCAAAACATTGTTGTCGTGATGAACAAAGGTAGGGGTAGTTTTTATCTTAAAGCTTTAAATAGGTATTAATGCAGTAGATGACACCAGTGATTCATTTTGCTCTGCGTTCGCATCCGAGATGCACATTATTTCTAAGGACGTATCATTTTTTAAACGTGCGTCCCATGGCATACATTGCTACAGGTGGTAAATAACCGTTTTCGATGCGCGGTGATAATAAGGGAACAAATGTAACACGACACTGTTTTATTAAGTAGAACGCAATGTAGTACGCATATTCTGATTGGGTCAAAACTGTTTGTCATCCCATTGGTAATGATGTTTTACGAACTGTTGGTGTGCGCTCGTATGGAAATCGTATGGAAATCCTGGATGATGAACAAAATATGCCACAGAAGAAGGTTATAAAAATTTACCCACAACAAGTTAAATTGACATCATTTACCAAAACTACTTCGGATGAACAACCAAACAAAAAAATTCCAAACGTAGACTCGAACAATAACAATGAGTAAATCTAACAGTAATTCTGGAAGGAAATTTCAGAACAATTGGCTTGGTCTTTACTCTTGGTTACGTTATGTACCCGGAGAAAAATGTGATGAGGACTTCATGTTCTGTTCAGTTTGTACTGATAATAAAAAAAAAACAATGGTATGATCAATTTAGCAAAAAATCAGAACTTTCAGCACTCAACTCTTACACTATATGTCAATTTGCCAGATCATAACAAATAAAGTGCAATTTCTGTTTTTTAAATCTGCATAAATAAGTCCCTGGGATATTGTGTTATATATTGATTATTATAAAGTCTGGGTGGGAGTGGGGGTTGTATACTGGAATCACCTTGTCCATCAGTAGACGCAATTCTTGTCCGGGCTATTTCTCAATAACTCCTCCTTAGAATTTCACGAAACTTGCTAGGAAGTATCAGTATGTCACTATCGAGTGGACATGCACACACTATGATGACGTTCCGGTTCGATAATTTTTCACTGAGTTATGGCCTTTTGTACTTTTAATATCTGTCCGTAGATGCAGTCCTTTTGGATTACCTTTTGGATTAAAACAGATAAAAATAATAAAATTTCACACATAATTTTATATCAGCCCGAGCTTCTATACAAGCCCCGTCCCCCAACCCCACCCCACATTGTTTTAGCCTTGTTTTCTGATGGTATATACTAGCTATATGATTTATTATTCTCTGAAAAATCGAATAGTCTAGCTGCGCTGTTCTCCGACAGGTCTTGTTTTATTAAGCCCTTTGCTCAGATACCAAAAGTCAAACATCTTTTAAAATTCATAACCCCTACAGTTCAGCAGTTTGTTACTAAAAGTAGGTCACTATGAATGACATTGACCTACTTTTCATACTCTGCTAGTTTAGTAGATTTCTGGCACACTTACAGCACTACAGCTTTCAGACTTCATTCACACTAACATCAACATGACAGCAACATGTTCCTGCTGAACGAAGGTCATTCACACTAACATCAACATGACAGCAACGTGGTCCTACTGAATGAAGGTCGTTCACACTAACATCAACATGACAGCAACGTGTTCCTACTGAACGAAGGTCATTCACACTAACATCAACATGACAGCAACATGTTCCTACTGAACGAAGGTCATCCACACTAACATCAACATGACAGCAACATGTTCCTACTGAACGAAGGTCATTCACACTAACATCAACATGACAGCAACATGTTCCTACTGAACGAAGGTCATCCACACTAACATCAACATGACAGCAACATGTTCCTACTGAACGAAGGTCATTCACACTAACATCAACATGACAGCAACATGTTCCTACTAAACGAAGGTCATTCACACTAACATCAACATGACAGCAACATGTTCCTACTGTAGGAAGGTCATTCACACTAACATCAACATGACAGCAACATGTTCCTACTGAACGAAGGTCATTCACACTAACATCCACATGACAGCAACATGTTCCTACTGAACGAAGGTCATTCAATCTAACATCAACATGACAGCAACATGTTCCTACTGAACGAAGGTCATTCACACTTACATCAACATGACAGCAACGTGTTTCTACTGAACGAAGGTCATTCAATCTAACATCAACATGACAGCAACATGTTCCTACTGAACGAAGGTCATTCAATCTAACATCAACATGACAGCAACGTGTTCCTACTGAACGAAGGTCATTCAATCTAACATCAACATGACAGCAACATGTTCCTACTGAACGAAGGTCATTCAATCTAACATCAACATGACATCAACATGTTCCTACTGAACGAAGGTCATTCAATCTAACATCAACATGACAGCAACATGATCCTTCTGAATGAAGGTCAATCACACTAACATCAACATGACAGCAACATGTTCCTACTGTAGGAAGGTCATTCACACTAACATCAACATGACAGCAACATGTTCCTACTGAACGAAGGTCATTCACACTAACATCAACATGACAGCAACATGTTCCTGCTGAATGAAGGTCATTCACACTAACATCAACATAACAGCAACATGTTCCTACTGTAGGAAGGTCATTCACACTAACATCAACATGACAGCAACATGTTCCTACTGTAGGAAGGTCATTCACACTAACATCAACATGACAGCAACATGTTCCTACTGAACGAAGGTCATTCACACTAACATCAACATGACAGCAACATGTTCCTACTGAACGAAGGTCATTCACACTAACATCAACATGACAGCAACATGTTCCTTCTGAACGAAGGTCAATCACACTAACATCAACATGACAGCAACATGTTCCTACTGTAGGAAGACCATTCACACTAACATCAACATGACAGCAACATGTTCCTACTGAACGAAGGTCATTCACACTAACATCAACATGACAGCAACATGTTCCTACTGAACGAATGTCATTCACACTAACATCAACATGACAGCAACATGTTCCTTCTGAACGAAGGTCAATCACACTAACATCAACATGACAGCAACATGTTCCTACTGTAGGAAGGTCATTCACACTAACATCAACATGACAGCAACATGTTCCTACTGTAGGAAGGTCATTCACACTAACATCAACATGACAGCAACATGTTCCTACTGAACGAAGGTCATTCACACTAACATCAACATGACAGCAACATGTTCCTTCTGAACGAAGGTCAATCACACTAACATCAACATGACAGCAACATGTTCCTACTGTAGGAAGGTCATTCACACTAACATCAACATGACAGCAACATGTTCCTACAGAACGAAGGTCATTCACACTAACATCAACATGACAGCAACATGTTCCTACTGAACGAAGGTCATTCACACTAACATCAACATGACAGCAACGTGTTCCTACTAAACGAAGGTCATTCAATCTAACATCAACATGACAGCAACATGTTCCTACTGAACGAAGGTCATTCACACTAACATCAACATGACAGCAACATGTTCCTACTGTAGGAAGGTCATTCACACTTACATCAACATGACAGCAACATGTTCCTACTGAACAAAGGTCATTCACACTAACATCAACATGACAGCAACATGTTCCTACAGAACGAAGGTCATTCACACTAACATCAACATGACAGCAACATGTTCCTACAGAACGAAGGTCATTCACACTAACATCAACATGACAGCAACGTGTTCCTACTGATCGAAGGTCATTCAATCTAACATCAACATGACAGCAACATGTTCCTACTGAACGAAGGTCATTCACACTAACATCAACATGACAGCAACATGTTCCTACTGTAGGAAGGTCATTCACACTAACATCAACATGACAGCAACATGTTCCTACTGAACAAAGGTCAATCACACTAACATCAACATGACAGCAACATGTTCCTACTGTAGGAAGGTCATTCACACTAACATCAACATGACAGCAACATGTTCCTACTGAACGAAGGTCATTCACACTAACATCAACATGACAGCAACGTGTTCCTACTGAACGAAGGTCATTCACACTAACATCAACATGACCGCAACATATTCCTACTGAACGAAGGTCATTCACACTAACATCAACATGACAGCAACATGTTCCTACTGTAGGAAGGTCATTCACACTAACATCAACAGGACAGCAACGTGTTCCTACTGAAAGAAGGTGAATGAGAATGACCTTGACATACTTACATGGACACATTTTCTATTTATTTGGAAATTTGTATTTATTTATATCTTGCCATTTGGTTAATTACACTTTTATCAATAGGAATAATTATGCCATTTTTCTTATCAATAGGAATAATTATGCCATTTTTTCTCTTGTTTGTTTTAATCACAAATTTGCGTTTTAATTTCATCAGTCTTAACATATTTGTTCTTGTAAAAGAAAGAATTTTTACTTTATTATTCCTCTATCCATACCAGTTATGAAAACAGAGCCTAGCATCAGTATGGCAGAGCAGACTCCTTGTGATCTGGAACCAGGCATTACTACAGAAACCAGAGAAGGGAAGATAACCAGCGTGAAGTTGTATGAGCTGCTGGAGGATGTGAATTATCCTGTTGTGGGTATGTCCACATACATTGTAGACTTACATTGGGACATACAGTACATTTGATTCAAGCATAGGGGATTGGAGCACATAGTTATTTTTGGTAACACAAACTCGATATTCTCTGTATCTGTAATTTCTTCATTTCTTTATGAACTGTTTCTTTCATAGGCAAAGTGTTGCACAGTCAACATGGGATAAGTGAAATGGGTTCAAGGGGCGATCCCCTACCTCACCAGTGTTTGAGAGGAGAATACAAATTGGGGTTTAATGGGGGTTATGGGTTTTATCCCTGCATCACCACCGTTTGAGATAAGACTACAAACTGGGGTTCAGTGGGTGTTATATGTTGTATAACTGCCTCACCACCATTTTAGACAAACTTGGGTTTAGTTAGGGGTCATGGATTTTATCTCTGCCTCACCACCATTTCAGACAAACTGGGGTTCTCGTCCCGATGCAACCCAGGACATAAAAGCGGCATAATTACACAGTTGATCCCAAACAAACTTGATATTCACTAATAATGAACAAAACAAGCACTCAATATTTCCAGAAACATATTTTCCAAGCCATTTGGAATGCAGCTATTATGTTAACCTATATGTGTATCACCTATTTCTTGCTTTCCTACATTCACAGGTTTGAGTTACGTGACAGAAATGCAGAACAACTTCAAGGATGCCATAAATACACGCAAGTACCTGTGCAAGATGTGCCCGTACAAATGTGGACGTAATGATATGATTATCGAGCACCTTTCTGGAAATGCACATAGGCTCAAATTTCTGGTCAGTCCATTATTTTAGTAGATTTCTGTTCAGTCCATTATATTAATAGACTCTTAAAGATGGAAATCATTATAGGCTCAGGTTTCTGTTAGTCCATTATATTAATAAACTTTTAAAGAATATAAATGATCATAGGCTCAAATTTCTGGTTAGTCCATTATATTAATAGACTTTTAAAGAATAGAAATGATCATAGGCTCAAATTTCTGGTTAGTCCATTATATTAATAGACTTTTAAAGAATAGAAATGATCATAGGCTCAGATTTCTGGTTAGTCCATTATATTAATAGACTTTTAAAGAATAGAAATGATCATAGGCTCAAATTTCTGGTCAGTCCATTATTTTAGTAGATTTCTGTTCAGTCCATTATATTAATAAACTCTTAATGATGGAAATCATTATAGGCTCAGATTTCTGGTTAGTCCATTATATTAATAAACTTTTAAAGAATAGAAATGATCATAGGCTCAAATTTCTGGTCAGTCCATTATATTAATAGACTTTTAAAGAATAGAAATGATCATAGACTCAAATTTCTGGTCAGTAGACTTTTAAAGAATAGAAATGATCATAGGCTCAAATTTCTGGTCAGTCCATTATATTAATAGACTTTTAAAGAATAGAAATGATCATAGGCTCAGATTTCTGTTCAGTCCATTATTTTAGTAGATTTCTGTGCAGTTCATTATATTAATCATGTTAATAGACTTTTAAAGATGGAATCATTATAGGCTCAGATTTCTGGTCAGTCCATTATATTAATGACTTTTAAAGATGGAAATCATCAGAGGGTCAAATTTCTGGTCAGTCCATTATATAAATAGATTTTTAAAGATGGAAATCATTATAGGCTCAGATTTCTGTTCAGTACATTATATTAATGACTTTTAAAGATGGAAATCATTATAGGTTCAGATTTCTGTTCAGTCCATTATATTAATGACTTAAAGATGGAAATCATTATAGGCTCAGATTTCTGTTCAGTCCATTATATTAATGACTTTTAAAGATGGAAATCATTATAGGCTCAGATTTCTGTTCAGTCCATTATATTAATGACTTTTAAAGATGGAAATCATTATAGGCTCAGATTTCTGTTCAGTCCATTATATTAATGACTTTTAAAGATGGAAATCATTATAGGCTCAGATTTCTGTTCAGTCCATTATATTAATGACTTTTAAAGATGGAAATCATTATAGGCTCAGATGTCTGTTCAGTCCATTATGTTAATGACTTTTAAAGATGGAAATCATTATAGGCTCAGATGTCTGTTCAGTCCATTATATTAATGACTTTTAAAGATGGAAATCATTATAGGCTCAGATTTCTGTTCAGTCCATTATATTAATGACTTTTAAAGATGGAAATCATTATAGGCTCAGATTTCTGTTCAGTCCATTATGTTAATGACTTTTAAAGATGGAAATCATTATAGGCTCAGATTTCTGTTCAGTCCATTATATTAATGACTTTTAAAGATGGAAATCATTATAGGCTCAGATTTCTGTTCAGTCCATTATATTAATGACTTTTAAAGATGGAAATCATTATAGGCTGAGATTTCTGTTCAGTCCATTATATTAATACACTTTTAAAGAATCGAAATCATTATAGGCTGAGATTTCTGTTCAGTCCATTAAATAGACTTTTAAAGAATCGAAATCATTATAGGCTCAGATTTCTGTTCAGTCCATTATATTAATGACTTTTAAAGATGGAAATCATTATAGGCTCAGATGTCTGTTCAGTCCATTATGTTAATGACTTTTAAAGATGGAAATCATTATAGGCTCAGATGTCTGTTCAGTCCATTATATTAATGACTTTTAAAGATGGAAATCATTATAGGCTCAGATTTCTGTTCAGTCCATTATATTAATGACTTTTAAAGATGGAAATCAATATAGGCTCAGATTTCTGTTCAGTCCATTATGTTAATGACTTTTAAAGATGGAAATAATTATAGGCTCAGATTTCTGTTCAGTCCATTATATTAATGACTTTTAAAGATGGAAATCATTATGGGCTCAGATTTCTGTTCAGTCCATTATATTAATGACTTTTAAAGATGGAAATCATTATAGGCTGAGATTTCTGTTCAGTCCATTATATTAATACACTTTTAAAGAATCGAAATCATTATAGGCTGAGATTTCTGTTCAGTCCATTAAATAGACTTTTAAAGAATCGAAATCATTATAGGCTCAGATTTATGTTCAGTCCATTATATTAATAAACTTTTAAAGATGGAAATCATCCTAGGCTCAGATTTCTGTTCAGTCCATTATATTAATGACTTTTAAAGATGGAAATCATTATAGGCTCAGATGTCTGTTCAGTCCATTATATTAATGACTTTTAAAGATGGAAATCATTATAGGCTCAGATTTCTGTTCAGTCCATTATATTAATGACTTTTAAAGATGGAAATCATTATAGGCTCAGATTTCTGTTCAGTCCATTATGTTAATGACTTTTAAAGATGGAAATCATTATAGGCTCAGATTTCTGTTCAGTCCATTATATTAATGACTTTTAAAGATGGAAATCATTATAGGCTCAGATTTCTGTTCAGTCCATTATATTAATGACTTTTAAAGATGGAAATCATTATAGGCTGAGATTTCTGTTCAGTCCATTATATTAATACACTTTTAAAGAATCGAAATCATTATAGGCTGAGATTTCTGTTCAGTCCATTAAATAGACTTTTAAAGAATCGAAATCATTATAGGCTCAGATTTATGTTCAGTCCATTATATTAATAAACTTTTAAAGATGGAAATCATCCTAGGCTCAGATTTCTGGTCAGTCCATTATATTAATAGACTTTTAAACAATGGAAATCATTGTAGGCTCAGTCCTAAACGCCCACATAAACCATGGTACGACGATGACTGCAAAAAGGCAGTCAGCGATCTTAAAGCTTAAGCTGCATTAAATAATTTTAACTTGCGGCCAACTCAAACAAATTTAGATAACTTTAGAGTTTTTCGTGCGAAAGCCCGTCATACTATAAGGATAGCAAGAGGAAATCCTGGAGATCTTATGTCTCTAGGCTGAATTCTCGCTCATCTCTTAAGAAGACATGGGACATGGTCCGGAAAATAAGTGGTAAAGGTAATTCCAGTTCTGTAAATCATCTTAAAACAGATAATGGAGATATAACATCTGTCAAAGATATTACCAACACTTTGGCAGAAACTTTCTCAAAAAATTCTTCTTCTGAAAATTGTCAACCAAATTTTCTGAAAAATAAGAAACAAAAAGAACAGAAGAAGCTGAACTTCAAGTCGAAAACCTTGGAAAAAAACAATAAACTATTCACTCTCAAAGAACTTCGAGAGTCCCTTAAAAAAGCTCATGATACATCAGCTGGTCCTGATGATATCCATTATCAATTACTAAAACATTTACCTGAATCCTGTCTCTCTACCCTTCTTGATATATTTAATAAGGATTGGGTGACGGGAATCTTCCCCGATTCTTGGCGGGAAGCAATCGTTATTCCAGTCCCCAAACCTGGAAAGGATCATACGGACCCAATAAATTATCGCCCAATCGCTTTAACGAGTTGTATATGTAAAACCATGGAACGAATGATTAATGAGAGACTCGTTTGGTACCTGGAGTCCAACAAACTGATAACAAAGTATCAAAGTGGATTCCGGCGCCAAAGAGGCACAACAGACAATCTCATACGATTTGAATCGTTTATTAGGGAAGCTTTCATAAAAAAAGAACATTTAGTCGCTGTATTTTTTGACTTGGAGAAAGCTTATGATACTGCATGGAAGTACGGTATTATGAATGATCTACATGACATTGGTCTTAGAGGCCGATTACCCATTTTTATAGAGAAATTCTTAGATGATAGACAGTTTCGTGTCCGAATGGGTTCAACCCTCTCTGATATTCATGAACAGGAGATGGGTGTTCCACAGGGCAGCATACTATCTGTCACACTTTTTAATATAAAGATTAACAGTATTGTAAAATGCATCAATCCAGGTGTGGATTGTTCGCTATATGTTGACGACTTTGTTATATGTTATCGTGCAAAAAACATGAATACTACAGAGAGACAATTACAAAAATGTCTCAATAAACTTCAGACCTGGTCTGATGAAAATGGTTTTAAATTTTCTAAATCTAAAACTAATTGTATGCACTTTTGTCAACTTCGTAAACATCATGAAGACCCTCATCTAACACTGGACGGGTCACCAATACCAGTAGTGGTTGAGACAAAATTCCTTGGTCTTATTTTCGACCGTAAATTTACGTTTATACCACACCTTAAATACTTGAAGGCCAAATGCCTTAAAGCTCTTAACTTACTTAAAGTTGTTGCAAACACTAATTGGGGAGCAGAACGAAAAGTCCTCTTGCGACTTTACAGATCTCTTATCAGATCCAAGCTGGACTACGGCTCAATAGTATATGGATCGACTCGCAAGTCGTACTTGCAGATGCTCGACCCTATACATAATCAAGGATTACGACTCGCCTTAGGTGCCTTTCGTACATCACCAGCCGAAAGTCTATATGTTGAAGCCAATGAACCATCACTATCTCATAGACGAGACAAATTAGCTCTTCAATACGCCATTAAATTAAAGTCTAACCCTTCAAACCCAACTTTCGATAATGTTTTTAATCTTAGTTGTGAACCTCTTTTTGATCGAAAACCGAAGGCCATTCGACCATTTGGTCTTCGTATTAAACCAAAATTAAGAGACACCGAAATCGACCTAAATTTGATTGCCAAGTACAAAGTACCACAAATTCCACCGTGGACTTTGGAAACTCCAACAATTATTTTTGATCTTTGTAATAATAACAAATCCAGTACAGACCCTACTGTCTTTCAAAGCAAATTTAATGAAATTATATCGAAATACAGAGACTTTCAACATATCTACACAGATGGCTCTAAAGATGGAGATAAGGTAGCTGCAGCAGCTGTTCACAAACACAGCATAAAGAGCCGCCTGCTTAACAAGGCCTCTATCTTTTCAGCTGAACTTAAGGCAATTGAACTTGCCTTAAATTATATTCAGGAATCTGATGATGACCATTTTGTAATATTTTCTGATTCCCTTTCATCTCTTCAAGCACTGGGTAATATGAAACATGATAACCCAGTTGTGCTTCAACTTTTAGAAAAGTACAATTCTCTTATAATTGATAATGTTATTATTTTCTGCTGGCTTTCAAGCCATGTAGGAATACGCGGTAATGATAGAGCTGATAGTGCTGCTAAGGCAGCATTAGATTTACATATATCTAATTCCAAATTACCTTATACTGATTTTAAAAGTTGTATTAACACATATATTCGTAACTCTTGGCAAACCGCTTGGGATTTGTCAGTTAACAATAAACTCCATCCAATTAAACCATTACTCGGAGAATGGCGTTCTTCTAGTAGACCCATTCGTCGAGAGGAAGTTGTCCTAGCCCGGTGCAGGATAGGGCATACATGTTATACTCATTCATATTTATTACAAGGTAGTCAATTACCAGAATGTATACCCTGCTTTGCACCGTTAACGGTCAAACACATCTTATTGGAATGTGTAGACTTTGATCCTATGCGTCAAAGGTACTACAATGTTAATACTATGAAAGAGTTATTTGATACTGTAGATTTTAGTCTTGTTTTAGATTTCCTAAAAGAGATCAGACTATATAAATCATTATAATGTGTTTTTATATATATTTACTTGTTTATATACCCGTTGAAGGGCATTCGTTGATTTACATACATAGTTTATATTACACCTTATCATCCCTTATTTTTTAATAGTTTTATCTTTATATATTTACATTAATTTTTAATTAATACTTCATTTCTTCATTTTTCTTCACTTTTTGCGCACAATATGACCTATTTATGTGTCGACGTGCCGTAAAACACCATTCATTCATTCATTCAGTCCATTATATTAATAGACTTTTAAACATGTTAAAGATGGAAATCATTATAGGCTCAGATTTCTGGTCAGTCCATTATATTAATAGACTTTTAAAGATGGAAATGAGTATAGGCTCAGATTTCTGTTCAGTTTAATAAATAATCAAAATCATTATAGGCTCAGATTTCTGAATAAACTTTTAAAGAATCCACAGTCCATTATATTAATAAACTTTTAAAGATAGAAATCATCCTAGGCTCAGATTTTTGGTCAGTCCATTTTATTAACAGACTTTTAAAGAATGGAAATCATCGTAGACTCAGATTTCTGGTCATGGTCCATTATATTAATAAACTTTAAGAATCGAAATCATTATAGGCTCAGATTTCTGGTCAGTCCATTATATTAATAGACTTTTAAAGAATCGAAATCATCATAGGCTCAGATTTCATTACAATGCCAAGATAGGAAATTGTACCCGGATTGCATTGGTTTCATATAGATGCTCATGAGGTCACTTCCTTTACTGCAGGAGACCAACTACCCAGTTCTCTTTAACAAATGTCAAGGCCATGAAAATATGGTGGAGAAGTTTGTGCAGGAGATAGAGGAGCAGTTTGGTCGAGAGGCCATCAGTGTGAAGACCGTGATAGGAAAGAATATACATGGACACCTCTACTCTATGCCTCAGGTTGTCAAAGGTAGGTTTCATGTTTTGATCGGGGACACGAGAGTCCATCACTGTGAAGATCATTATAAGAATGGATAACATGTCTACTTTATGCCATAGGTTGTCATAGGAGAGTCCATGGACAATTTGTCTACTCTGTTCCCCAAGGTTTCATGTCTTGATGGGGACAGAGAGTATGGACATTTTGTCTACTCTGTGCCCTAGGTTGTCATAGGTAGGTTTCATGTCTCGATGGGGACAGAGAGTCCATGGACATTTTGTTTACTGTGAGCCCCAGGTTGTCAAAGGTAGGTTTCATGTCTTGATTGGGACAGAGAGTTCATGCACATTTTGTATAATCTGTGCCCCAGGTTGTCAAAGGTAGGTTTCATGTCTTGATGGGGACAGAGAGTCCATGGACATTTTGTCTACTCTGTGCTCCAGGTTGTCAAAGGTAGGTTTCATGTCTTGATGGGGACAGAGAGTCCATGCACATTTTGTCTACTCTGTGCCCCAGGTTGTCAAAGGTAGGTTTCATGTCTTGATGGGGACAGAGAGTCCATGGACATTTTGTCTACTCTTTGCCCCAGGTTGTCAAAGGTAGGTTTCATGTCTTGATTGGGACAGAGAGTCCATGCACATTTTGTATAATCTGTGCCCCCGGTTGTCAAAGGTAGGTTTCATGTCTTGATGGGGACAGAGAGTCCATGGACATTTTGTCTACTCTGTGCCCCAGGTTGTCAAAGGTAGGTTTCATGTCTTGATTGGGACAGAGAGTCCATGCACATTTTGTATAATCTGTGCCCCAGGTTGTCAAAGGTAGGTTTCATGTCTTGATGGGGACAGAGAGTCCATGCACATTTTGTATAAACTGTGCCCCAGGTTGTCAAAGGTAGGTTTCATGTCTTGATGGGGACAGAGAGTCCATGGACATTTTGTCTACTCTGTGCCCCAGGTTGTCAAAGGTAGGTTTCATGTCTTGATGGGGACAGAGAGTCCATGCACATTTTGTCTACTCTGTGCCCCAGGTTGTCAAAGGTAGGTTTCATGTCTTGGTTGGGACAGAGAGTCCATGCACATTTTGTATAAACTGTGCCCCAGGTTGTCAAATGTAGGTTTCATGTCTTGATGGGGACAGAGAGTCCATGGACATTTTGTCTACTCTGTGCCCCAGGTTGTCAAAGGTAGGTTTCATGTCTTGATGGGACAGAGAGTCCATGGACATTTTGTCTACTCTGTGCCCCAGGTTATCAAAGGTAGGTTTCATGTCTTGATGGGACAGAGAGTCCATGGACATTTTGTCTACTCTGTACCCCAGGTTATCAAAGGTAGGTTTCATGTCTTGATGGGACAGAGAGTCCATGGACATTTTGTCTACTCTGTGCCCCAGGTTGTCAAAGGTAGGTTTCATGTCTTGATGGGACAGAGAGTCCATGGACATTTTGTCTACTCTGTGCCCCAGGTTGTCAGAGGTAGGTTTCATGTCTTGATGGGACAGAGAGTCCATGGACATTTTGTCTACTCTGTGCCCCAGGTTGTCAAAGGTAGGTTTCATGTCTTGATGGGACAGAGAGTCCATGGACATTTTGTCTACTCTGTGCCCCAGGATGTCAAAGGTAGGTTTCATGTCTTGATGGGACAGAGAGTCCATGGACATTTTGTCTACTCTGTGCTCCAGGTTGTCAAAGGTAGGTTTCATGTCTTGATGGGGACAGATAGTCCATGGACATTTTGTCTACTCTGTGCTCCAGGATGTCAAAGGTAGATTTCATGTCTTGATGGGGACAGATAGTCCATGGACATTTTGTCTACTCTGTGCCCCAGGATGTCAAAGGTAGGTTTCATGTCTTGATGGGGACAGAGAGTCTATGGACATTTTGTCAACGTGGCTCAGATTGTCTTATGTGCCCCACACATCATTTTTGTTTTGCAAGAAAGATAAAACTCATATCACTTGTACTTGGTCCTTTCCGTACTTTGTTAGGAATATAGGTGCTTTTAACTTGAAACTGATGTTATTATTAAAAATCTATTGCCCTGTTTTGGAATGTTTTTATGCCCCCAAAGGGTGGCATATAGTAGTCGCACTGTCTGTCCGTTCGTCTGTACAATCGTGTCCGCTTTAATAACTCTGACAATAATGGACGGATTTTCAAATAACTTTGCACAATTGCTCACCACAACAAGACGACGTGTCGCGCACAAAATCCAGGTCCGTGGCTCCAAGGTCAAGGCCACACTTAGAGGTGCATTGTCTGTCCGTTCGTCTGTACAACATGTACAATCGTGTCCGCTTATAACTCTGACAATAATGGACGGATTTTCAAATAACTTTGCACAATTGTTCACCACAACAAGACGACGTGTCGCACTCAAAATCCAGGTCCGTGACTCCAAGGTCAAGGTCACACTTAGAGATCAAAGGTCAAAACAAAGTGCTTTCGTGTCCGGTTAATTACTCTGCCATTCATGGACAGATTTTCAAATAACTTGGCACAAGTGCTCACCACAACAAGACGACATGTCGTGCACAAAACCAAGGTCCGTGGCTCCAAGGTCAAGGTCACACTTAGAGGTCAAAGGTCAAATCATGTCCGGTCAATAACTCTGGCATTCTTGGACAGATTTTCAAATAACTTGGCAAAAGTGCTCACCACAACAACACGACGTGTCGCGCACAAAACCCGGGTCTGTGGCTCTAAGGTCAAGGTCACACTTAGAGGTCAAATGTCAAATCCTGTCCGGTCAATAACTCTGCCATTCCTTGACGGATTGTGAAATATCTTGGCACAAGTGCTCACCACAACAACATGATGTGTCACGCACAAAATCCAGGTTCGTGGCTCCAAGGTCAAGGTCACACATAGGTCAAAGGTCAAATCGTGTCCGATCAATAACTCTGGTATTCCTGGTCGGATTTTCAAATTACTTGGCACAAGTGCTCACCACAATAAGACGGTGTGTCAAGCACAAAATACAGGTCTGTGGCCCCAAGGTCAAGGTCACACTTAGAGGTCAAAGGTCAAATTGTGTCCGGTCAATAACTCTGGCATTCCTGGACGGATTTTCAAATAACTCGGCACAAGTGCTCACCACAATAAGATGTGTCATGCACAGTATCTAGGTCCATGGCACTAAGGTCAAGGTCACACTTAGAGGTCAAAGGTCAAATTGTGTCCGGTCAATAACTCTGGCATTCCTGGATGGATTTTCAAATAACTTGGAACAAGTGCTCACCACAATAAGATGTGTCATGCACAATATCTAGGTCCATGGCACTAAGGACAAGGTCACACTTAGAGGTCAAAGGTCAAATTGTGTCCGGTCAATAACTTTGGCATTCATGGACGGATTTTTAAATAACTTGGCACAAGTGCTCACCACAACAAGACGACGTGTCAGGCACAAAATCCAAGTCCGTGGCTCCAAGGTCAAGGTCACACTTAGAGGTCAAAAGTCAAATCATGTCCGGTCAATAACTCTGGCATTCCTGGACGGATTTTCAAATAACTTCGCACAAGTTCTCACCACAACAAGATGATATGTCGCGCACAAATTCCAGGTCTGTGGCCCCAAGGTTTAGGTCACACTTAGAGGTCAAAGGTCAAATCGTGTCCGGTCAATAACTCTGGCATTCCTGACGGATTTTAAAATAACTTGGCACAAGTCCTCACCACAACCAGACGATGTGTCACGCACAAAATCCAGGTCCGTGACTCCAAGGTCAAGGTCACACTTAGAAGTCAAAGGTCACTTTGGGGTCATTTGTCACTTACTGTGACATTTCTTATTTTAATTATAAAACAATTAACATTAAAGAATTCATTAAATAACATATCAAAATATAAAATACCGACATTTTTCAATACCTGTTAACAAGCATAGTTTTTGTTGTTCCTTTAAAGCACCGCCAAGACGAAAGATGTTCGCGCCTCTGGCAAGTAGCATGTATACACTAATGACCACCCAGTCAACAGGGTCAGCAACACAACCCTCATCATCAGCATCTATAACAAAGCAAACCAATGCCTCTGCCCTGCATGAGTTGAAATGGCTGGAAGACATGAATATGGCGTTTGAGTCTGGAAGAAAGAAAGATTTGACAGAAGAAGTTGACATTAAAATAAAGGAGGAAAACATTGAGACAAAGTTGTCAGCAAAAACGAGAGAGGAGTCACATTTTGATTTAAACATTGCCAAAGGATTGGATGACACGCCACTAATAGGTAATTGTTGAAGGGTTGTCAGGGTCTTCCACAGAAATAATTTAAGGGATATGGGGAATTAATTTTGAATTTAATGGGGTGGAGTGGGAGGGAGTTGCCCTTCGGGTGACCAATATTTTTAGGGATCATGATTTGTTTAGATGCAGTTTGAAGTATATGTCACCCATAAACTTAAATAAAAGGATTTATAAGAAGTATAGCCTACAAGGAAAGATTTATAGACGGGCATAATGAATTTTGCAGGTTTATTGGTGTTTTTAAGGGATAGGGCAAAGAGATCCAGGGTCAGTTAAGGAGTAAGGGGAAATTAGATTTTAGAATTAAGGGATAGGGGGAATATGCTCTTAAATGCCCTGTGGAAGACCCTGGTTGAATTATATTCAGTCTTGTAATATGTAACAGAGGTACTCATCCAACAGGATTTTATGTCCCTGTAACCTTGTAGCTAGCCTCTTGTTGCAACTGAAAATAATTGTGTTATATATTCAGGCTTACAGTATATAACAGAGGTACAGCATCTGACAGGGTTTTTATGCCAGTGAAAGCTTGTAGCCTCTTGATGCAACTAAATGACTTGTTTTATATATTCAGGCTTGCAGTACATAAGAGTGGTACATCATCTGACAGGGTTTTTATGCCAGTGAAAGCTTGTAGCCTCTTGATGCAACTAAATGACTTGTTTTATATATTCAGGCTTGCAGTACATAACTTACAGTGGTACAGCATCCGACAGGGTTTTTATGCCATTGAAAGCTTGTAGCCTCTTGATGCAACTAAATGACTTGTTTTATATATTCAGGCTTGCAGTATATAACAGTGGTACATCATCTGATAGGGTTTTTATGCCAGTGAAAGCTTGTAGCCTCTTGATGCAACTAAATGACTTGTTTTATATATTCAGGCTTGCAGTACATAACAGTGGTACAGCATCCGACAGGGTTTTTATGCCAGTGAAAGCTTGTAGCCTCTTGATGCAACTAAATGACTGGTTTTATATATTCAGGCTTGCAGTATATAACAGAGGTTCAGCATCCGACAGGGAAATTTGGCCCAGTGTACGAATGTAGCCTGTGTAACCTGGTTGGTCGCAAAACCTCCCTTATAACGACCCTCATCGTCTGCCACATCTGCTCAAGAAGTCACAGAATGAACTTTTTTGTAAGTGTTCGTGAAATAGAGATTAATTAAACTATATGTTATATATTCTGTGATGAATTTCTTTCCAATCGTCTTTTGACACACGTATTCCTTCTTCTGTCACTCCTTTGGCGACAGCATGGAGTAATACATAAATATTATTGTGATGTCACTGATGCTGTGTGAAGTAACAATATTGCTGCACTGGCACAATAAGGCTGGAATCGTCCTGTAGACAATGATGGCTGGGGTTCAGTGGGCATTTCCAGAATTGTTTGGTTGCATAGGCATTTCAGGACCACGTACTTCTTCAAAATCAGAAGTTTTTAACACTTCTTCAAACTGCTAAGAAAGAAGTTCCTAAAATCTGGCTACTGTGCTATCTTGCACACTAGGCGAGATAGCACAGTAGAGGAAGAGATTATTATAGATTTTCTCAAACTGGGAAATTTCTATAATTCATCACAGAATAAATAATATTATGAAATCTGTCATACCTGTCAACTCCCTCATGCTAGGAGTTGGGGTTGTGAACACAAATATTTAACAAATATTGTATGTTACTGAGATCCATATGCAAGTTTATGGACTGGGCAGTCAGACCTAGAATGTTATATTGACCGAAGCAAAGCTGAGGTCTATATAACATTCCAGGTCTGACTGCCCAGTTCATAAACTTGCATATGGTTCGCTTTGGCCAATATAACATTCCAGGTCTGACTGCCCAGTCCATATTAAAACTTGCATATGGTTCGCTTCTGCCAATATAACATTCTAGGTCTAACTGCCCAGTACATAAACTTATGTATGGATCGAAGCAACATACAATATGTTATGTTATACCGAATCTGACCAACATATTAAAGCAATATATTTTATGTTTTATTCAAATTTGATGTTGTTTTTTTCACATGTTCGAAACTATAGCTCTCAGACTGCTGCCGGTCACTATCACAGAATAGTAACCGGATAACATCACATTGCACAAAGAAGGAAATATGCGAATGAGGTATAAAATATAGAGTTGAACCTGCTCAGGAGACCCATTGTATTAACCCTTAAGCCGCTACATATTTAACGGGTTAAGAGACCACCATTTCAGATCCAGTTCCGTGAGCTTGAACAAAAATACAAATGCATTCAAGCGATTTTCTATTTTTCCTTTAATACATACTCACAATATCACATGATGCTGCTCTTAATGAGACCTCGATCACTTCCTCATAAAATCACAGAAGGAAAACTTGACGTGAGTAATTGATGGAATAAACATTAGATTACTATATTCACCGATAAATTTTATACCTCATGCAATCACAAATAGAAAACTTGCCTTGTGTTAATGATGGAAGAAACATTAGATTACCATAATCAGCAATTTTAGGCCATAAAAAAATAATTACCTGGTTCTCAGGCCCGCCCGCATGTCTTTTTTTGGTGCCGCATTGCCGATTTTATCTCAAAAGTAATAAAATAAAAAATTGGAAATGCGCTACCGAAATTTCGAAAAAAAAGTTCTGCATCCAAGTTCGTTCCAGTTTTTACATGCAACTACCTCAGGGGAATCCCCGTGTGGGTAGACTGGTGACTAGGAGAGTCAGACACTTGAGACGCTTGGAACTAGTAGGTGTTACAGAACAGGCGATTTATTCAAGCGTCTAATCGACAAAGTCTCACAACAACATGCAATAATGGCGGTGTCATCGAGTCGATTGAAGTTCATGCGTGATCTAATACAAATAAACGGACTTATTGTGACTGAAAGAAGCATAAGTCCGGAAGAAATGATAAGGTAATGATCGACAATAGAGATGAGCTGATCCAACTGGTTATTGCACATGTATTTCGAGATATTTTGCATCAATACATGTATTGGAATTAAAGTTTGGATAAAAAAAATCGCCCGCGTGTCTGTTCACCACAGTAAAATTGTAAAAAAAAAATGCGCCCGCCCGCATCTCTTCTCAGAAAAAGTGGCCTGAGAACCAGGTTATTAATTTTTTGTGGCCTTAATATCGATACATTTTAATATTGCATTGTTTGCATGTATATTTTTCAGAAGGAAAACCATGAAAACATTTACCAAGCAATTATAGGTCATTCCGACATGCACTCTGTGAACAATGCCTTGGACAAGTATACTAAGGAAATTGAGTCTAAAGTCGGGCGTGGTAACATACAAAAGGTGGTGTCTCTACAGGATTCTTATTGGGATAGATGGTCTGGAAAGGGTACCGTCCAACATGAAAAGTCTGGGCTGGGTACCAGTCATGAGAAGATACCTGGACAGGAAACCAACCGGAATATTAATTCTGCAAAGGAAATATTCAAAATTGAACGTTCTGCTCAAAGCAAAGGATCTGGACAGGGAACCAACCAAACTCAAAGATTGAATACCAGTCAAAATTCCTCAGCATCAACTTCTAGCAAACGAAGTGTATCATCATTCATCCAACATGAAAAGTCTGGGCTGGGTACCAGTCATGATAAGATATCTGGACACGGAACCAACCGGAATATTAATTCTGCAAAGGAAATATCATTTAAAATTGAACGTTCTGCTCAAAGCAAAGGATCTGGACAGGGAACCAACCAAACTCAAAGACTGAATACCAGTCAAAATTCCTCAGCATCAACTTCTAGTGAACGAAAAATGCCATCGTTCATCTCATCGTTCATCCCGCAAAATAACCAGTCTGCAACAGTATCATCCAGTAAAGTAAATACAGCATCAGGCCCACAGAATTTGAGTGCAAAAGAAGTGTTGGCAAAGTTGGCCCTGATGGAAGCATCTAACAAAATGACTGGTCCTGGATTCAATTTACAGAAAATAAGTATGTTATTGTCAATTTCTTAAACAAAAATAACCTTAAAAAACAAATTTACAATGTTTCATCTCCAAGTTAGTTCTGAGACTTACAAGTTCTTGAAATGCAGACTTAAAAGTTCGGCCACAGAGACCTATTTTCTTGAACCTTTCTTTTGATCAATATGAATTTCACAGGATCATATGTTATGTATAGTAGGTCGTATTTAAGAAATGATAAATATGTACCTGTGTTATATCGGTGAATAAGGCCAAAAATAAAATTATGTTTGTTTCCCCTTCCCGACCCATGCAAAAAAGGGTTGGGTAGGTAGGTAGGTAAAATATTTTTTTTATTTCATTTCTTTTATTTGAGATCAAAACTGGAATACATGCTACCTATAAGACACATTTAAGACGGTACCAACCCAGTCGTGTCTGAACATCGTGCTGCATGTTCATTAAAATACAATACATTCGGTACCTACCCGATTTGTCTTACAGTACTTTTGTACTTTAAAATAGCAGTTCTCAATAAGAACCACACATATATAAAGTAGTAAAAAAAAAATAAAAAAAATAAAAAAAAAATAAAAAAAAATATTATTTTTTCGCCAGTGTCGAAAAAATAATTCGGGTCGCGGCAATTTCGGTGGGTCGGTCGGGAAGGGGAAACAAACATAATTTTATTTTTGGCCTAAAATACAGTTAGGAGTTCGGATGCGTAGTAATTAAATCACGAGCGCATCCGAACGACTAACTGTATTTTATTCACCGATATTTATTATTTCAATTCTAACACAACAATAACCTCATTGTTTACGCTATTGTTGGGGCACTATATATTATCTCGGAGGTCAAGGTAATCAGGCTGCTATGTTTACAGGCTGTTCCATTGGGTGCCCCCGTATACAAAGTTCTGTGTTTCAATACACTAGTAGTCACGTGACAAACAATTACGTCTTTGCTTTAATACGTCATATAGCTTGTGCTGTATGACGTCAAATGTCCTCAGATTGTTCAAGATACTTATTAATGTTATATGTACTGATATATATGATGGGTTTATTTCGGGGGTGTGCTCGGTTTGGGAGCATGGCAAGTTTGTTGTAATTAACATTTCATTAAAATTACTGTTGAGTTTGTCTTCGTGAAGTATATTTACCAATAGTGATGTCGTAACGTGGCGCTTCCAACGGATGAAATATACGCTGGGAATTAATGGAACAGCTGTATCGTATAATAACATACAGCTTTGATCTCTCTTTGTGTATATGAGAGACTGCGGAGGTCGTGTTAGAATTTTTTTTAAAAAATGATAAAATTTAGTCCTGTTTTACGGAAGTGCAAATTGAGGTCTTGGAATTGAATTGTTAGTTTGATGGTTCGTCCACACATTGTACAGGTTATTTTGAGCCGCCCCAGAGAAAGGGGAAGGATACATAGGAATCCAGGAACCCAGCCCTGTTCTTACTATCAAATGGATTGTTCTTCAGCGTGCCTGGAGGATAGACTCTGATACACAGGACCTGGAGGATAGACTCTGATACACAGGACCGTCTGGAGAATAGACTCTGATACACAGGACCGCCTGGTTTACGTCTTCATCTGATGATCAGGGCTTAGCTTAGTGAAAGTGTCTTGCCTAAGGACAAAGCCAGGCGGCACCATTGAGCTTCGAACCAGTGAAGCTCCTGATTCAGAGTTGACCATGCTATCCACTGGGCCATCAGTTTCCCTTTTGAGATCTTGGACTCTTGTTTCTTTCTGTTCAGCTGCCAACTATTTTTAGCTCGACTTTTTCGAAGAAAGAAAAGAGCTATTGTCATCACTTGATGGTCGTCAGCATCTCCATCTTCTGTCTCCAGGTTAAAGTTTGTAAAAAAGCTTGGATCTCTAAAACTACTTGTCATAATGGACTAAAACTTCACGAATGTATGCAACATTATACAGTCAGGTTCTATAACTCATGCTTTTATTTTAACAGAATTATGCCCCTTAGGACTTTTATACTTAAAAAACATTCGGTGAAAAAATGTGCTAATTCTGTTCTGCAGTTAAGCAAAATTATGCCCTTCAACATAGTTTCCCAATAAATAAACAAGGCCTTGAAAGTCGAGTGTCTACACCGATAGATTTTGCTTCATGTTATTCTATTTTTCTCTTTTGAAAACATATACATATAATAGACGATCTTGCTTTTCAGTGTCGCAGAAAGAAGACCCCGCTATTGACTGGAAGAAATTGGATGGTAAGGCTCATCTTATTTCATCTTAAATATAGTTACATATACTTGACAACATAAAGTTAAGGCCAAATGAAAAATACTTCCGTTTTCTGCTAAAGAAATTGAGGTAGATTTAATTTGGTGGTAAGAAGATTTTTATCCCCCCCAAACGGTTTCGGGGGTATAGAGTAATCGCACCGTCAGTCCGCAGTTCGTGTTTGGACTGTACCTTCAAAACCTCTGCATGGATTTTTAATTAACTTGGCACAAGCGATCACCATAAAAGACGATGTGTCGCGCGCAAAGCCCAGGTCCATACCTCAAAGATCAACTTGAAGGTCGCACTTGCAGTTCATAGGTCAACAGGTACGTAATTTTGTGTCCGGACCGTAACGTCACAACCCCAGCAGGGATTTTTAAATAACTTGGCACAAGTAATCACCATAACATGATGATGTATCGCGCCCAAAACCCAGGTCCGTACCTCAAAGGTCAAGGTCACACTTGCAGTCCATAGGTTAAAAACAGGTACACAATTTCGTGTCCGGACCTTAACGTCACAACCCCTGCAGGGATTTTTAAATAACTTTGCACAACTAATCACCATAACAAGACGATGGGTCACGCGCAAAACCCAGGTCCGTACTTCAAAGCTCAAGGACACACTTGCAGACCATAGGTGAAAAACAGGTACGCAATTTCGTGTCGGGACCGTAACGTCACAACCCCTGCAGGGATTTTTAAATAACTTGTAATAATAATTTTCTTGAACAAGGACACTTTGGGGGCATTTGTCACTTTACTGTGACATTTCTTGTTTCATTATACCCCTGCTTTCACAAAGTGAAGTGGGGGCTATATAGGAATCACGTTTTTCGTAATGTCCGACACATTGTTGTCACTATGTGTAACACATTTTTATTACTTGAATTCCTCAAACAGTTTTAAATTGGTTGTTCCCAAACTTCATATACACATAACAACTAATGAGCTTATTGTCCCTCTACATCACCCATTGTCTTGCCTACTTTATTACAGAATTATGGCCCTTTGTTTGACTTAGAATTTAAGCAGGGATTTCTATCACCTTCAGTGATAGTTGAAGTTTTACAAGTATTTTTATGTATAGAGAGAAGATCCTGATTTTTACCGACTCACAGTACTTGCTAACATTTGCCATAAAATGTCTTTAGAGTAGGGGCTAACATTTAGGGTCGTTCAGGTTAGTGGAATTCCCCTGTACAATTCCATTTTATCAGATTCGACTTATTAAAATGTTCCGGTTAAAACTTCGGGTCTTGGTGTCAAGAGATGGACAAACTGAAATAAATGTGTCTCACAAACAAATCTTTTCCAGCTGAAATTAAAGACAAGATCCAGGGAGGGAGGATAACTAAATGTGAAAGAAAATGCAAATTGACAGAATTCTTCGCATCCTTCTTTAAAGAAAATAGTGTCTTAGGTGAGCGTTTGTTTATTTTATCTTATTTTGAATGCAACAACACTGTTCAGGCTGTTAAAGTGAAGCTGAAAAACACTCACCAGAGTTATGTCTCTTGATATATTGAGAAATATTACAGTGTGCCTTGGAACAATCTAGCATCTTCATTTTGTATCTGATTTTTACCAAACTTGGCAAAATTGCTTATATTAATGAAAGCTTTGACATGTTTGAAAACCAGCTATATCAAAATAGTAACACTAGAGTTATGGCCCTTGAATTATTTAAAAATGCCATATGTTGCATTGTTAAATCTCTAGTTACTTAATTTTTTCATCTGATCTTTATCAAACTCGGTCAGGGTGTTTATATCAATGAAAGCTTGAACAAGTTGTTCCTATAATCATCCAGATTTCAGGAGACCCCCACCCTGTTATAAGAGCTCATTGTTAGCCAGTAGAGCATCCACAGGCCTTTGGCCTCTAGTTGATCAATGATGCATAATCAATCGATCACTTCATAATCAGTCAATCCATCGTGCATAATTAATCGATCACTGCAGGTCTACAGTGTGTCATGGAGATCCAGAAGCCCGATGTGACACAACCTCCATGGTACATATGCCGTGCGTGTGAGGACAAGATATTATGGAAGGGAATTGTAAATCATCTCAAAAACCCAAAACACAATCTCAAGTACATGGTAAGTCTATTTGAATACAACTAGAGCAAAGTCACAGGAAGTGCATTGCAAATATTCACACTGTTAATAATGGATGTAGGAAATTCATTAAAACAATATTAAAATGGTGGCTTAAATGTTCAGTTTTGTGAAATTGACCTTCTGGCCTACCGTCTGGCCCTAGCTGCCTGACCCTGGATCCGAACCCTTCATTGTCATCTACATATCCTAGGGCAAACACTGTGCCAAAAATGAAGACCATCCTTCAACTGATGTGGAAGGAGTTCAGGTAACAAGCAAAAACCTACAGACGGACTGACTGACAGATGCGACCAACCAAAGTATATCAATTTTTTTCTTTGAAAGGTGTGGATATACTGAAGTGCCATTTTTGACTTCTTCAACAGTAATAATTATTGATCTAGATGATTGTGTGGCAAAATATTTCTGCTGTAGGAAATGGCCTACATATACTGAACCAAAAACAAATCAACATTGACTTTATAATTTAAAACTCCACTTAGTAAAATGTCAACCCAATTAGTCAATAGTGGTAACATACTTTTTGAGAAATCCCTTCCAAGAATATCAAAATGCTGGCTCTTTAACTGGTAGAGGTTAACATAAAGAACCTTAGAAAAGAAGGATTTATAATCAAAACTTGCTTTATTTATGTTTCATCTATTTTAATAGGAAAAATGTCGTCCATCATTGTTCCGGCTCCTGGACCGGCAGTGGTTTTCCATGAAGAACCTGACCAACATGGTTGATTTGTTCTCCAAGGAGATGAAAGCCAAGGAGGACAACATCTACATGTACTCTCCCGTCGTCATGTTGGAGCAGCTTTTCTCCCAGGAGGACTTGATGGCTGCCATTGCCAGGACTAAGGCAGAACTGGCTGGTAAGATGTTGGGCAGAAATAAATGATATAGACTTTGTTTTGAGTATTAGTGTATACTATGACTGTCAAATTTGCTTTAGGTCACCAGCTGATGTCCCCATTTAATTGAAACAAGGCATTTGAAGTTTATCTCGATAAAAAGGTATGTAACTTCTTTAGTCATAGTTTACATCTGATTGTTGTGTTCACAATACCTGTACTATGAATTAACCATTAGCCCTGCAAGCTGACTGTTAAGCATAAGCGCAGTGTTGATGGGACACAACCTAATAATACATTACTCCACATGAGTTTTTGCAATATGGAATTGAAACTATTTTTTTTGGCATAGTTTTAAGTAATATTCTGTTTTATTGATTATATTGCATAATTCCCAAAGTTATAAGACTTCTGAAAACTTTGTCAACTATTCCATTTTACTTTTTTTATAAGCATATTCTGCCTTTAAAATCTGTGTTCTTATATCTGTAATCACTTTAAATATTAAATAAGGTAGGAAATTGATAGGAAAACTGAGTGGAAACTTGAAATGTAAATCCTATATCTATAAAATGGTTTTGAATTCAAGACTCCCTTGCCAGGTAAGATAGTTTGCTGGTACCCTACAGATAAAGTCTGTGTATCCAGATGTGTAATCACCTTGAATTACATAGAACTGATAGGAAAACTGATAGAAACTTGAAATGTACTGCTATTCAGCAGCTTATACCTGTACAACGGCAGGGTTCAAGACTCAAGTGGCAGGTAAGGTAGTTTGCTGGTACCCTACAGATAAAGTCTGTGTACCCAGATGTGTAATCACCTTGAATTACATAGAAAACTGATAGGAAAACTGATAGAAACTTGAAATGTACTGCTATTCAGCAGCTTATACCTGTACAACGGCAGGGTTCAAGACTCAAGTGGCAGGTAAGATAGTTCCCTGGTACCCTGCAGTTAAAGGCTGTGTACCCATATCGAGGGGTAAATGCACAAGTATTGTTATGTTGTATATATAAAGAACAAGATACAAAAGTCAGCGATATGTGTTTTAACCCTTAACCTGCTACATATATATAATGGACTGTTCGTTCTTTGAATTAAGACCATTCCATTTATGTGACAAAGGGGTGTTTTGGGGAAAATGACTGATCAGCAGCTGAACATTGTAAACCCTGATCATCCTGCGGGTAACTCGCAGGCTAATCTGGTTTTACACTGGACGCAAAGGCTATTATAGTCAAGCTTAGAGGGTTAAGGGTTAACATTTTAATATGTGGAAGATTGGGAAACTGATCGGAAATTTGAAATGTACCCCGATTTTAGCAGCGAGTACATACATATAACCGATATTGTATCCAACATTGACCTGACTTCTAATGAAATTCATCAAAGATTTTCATCATCAATTTGCAAACAGTGGTAAGTTAGATAAAAAAAAATACCTTGCATTGTTACGGAATCCGAGTGAGAGGTGCTAAGGCCAAATAAAAATAATACCTGCATTTTTGCTAACCTGACCAATGCTAAATTTAGGACACTATCCTAAGTTTGTTTATAGCTAAATTAGAAAGCACTGAAAAGCGTCTCTCTAGATCTCTCTATACATCCTAAGAAGTATATAAAAAAAATATTTTAATTAAAAAAAATTCTTCCTACTGAACTATCTTTATCCTTATTTCATTGGCCGTGTTAATGGATACATAGTTACTTTTGTATTTGGCCTTAGAATGGACGATATAGTGTGCGGGATAGAATACGTATTGCACTACATTTTTTACCTCTCATGCACATAGTTTAATGTAGCTATATGGTACACGTAATAAAGCAATGTATTCCCCCACCACACACACACACACACACACACACACACACAAATACACAGAAGAAATGGGACTAATTCAAAAATAATATCCATGCCAGACTAGACACAGCAGGCTTATTGCCCATGATTACCAGGTGAGCGATCTATGACCATCCTGGTCCTCTTGTTTTTTGATAGAATGGCATTTTGTTTTTTAACAAATTCACTTAGTTGTCATCTCAGCAATCTCCATTGTTTTTATTTCTAAAATTTTTACAAACTTTCATTTAAGCTCAGTGACCTGTTTATTTTTAAGTCCCGCCCCCATTAGGCGAGACATCCGCGGATTTCTTGTTTAGATTACATACATGTATATTCACAGTCACTATGCATTAAAAACTTAAAAGAAGGTCACCTTGGTTGACCTGCACTATTGCTGCAGTTAACTTCTGCATTTACTTTTATCTGGAAATGCCATTCACATTTTGAATGCATTCTGTTCGGATACCTAGGGTACAGTCCTGTATCCCTGTTTCAGGAAGAACCTACTTCATTGCAGGTATTTCTTCAATGCACTACAACATTATCTCAGAGAAGAGTGACTGGGAGGACTTTAGTTGGAGAGATTTAAAATCATGCGTCTGAGCAGCTGAAAAGCTTGGCCAGCTGTTTAGTCATGAAAAGCATGGGGAACTGATTTAATCAGCAAAAGCTTGACAGACTGTTTAGACAAGCTCTGTGACAATTTATTTGTCATGAATAGCTTGTCCATATGTTTAGTCATGAACAATTTTGGGTGGCTGCCTAGTTGTGAAATGAATGCACCTTTACACATCATATTAGGTTATACTTTGACAGCACCCTGAGAGGGAGACGAGATGAAGGATGAAGATTTCCATTAGACATGACTCCCCAAGGGAGGGACCCACACAAGACAGAGGTCTGTTGCTCTAAAGTGCAAAGCCTTTTCCACTGAGCTACAACGGCTGGTTGCTTAGCTGTGAAAAGCTTTGGCAGCCTTCAGTCATACAACACATTTGATAGCTGCTTAGTCATGACTAAAGTAACTGTTGTTTATTTGTGACTTAATATCACAGTTCGAAATTGACATAAAAAAATCCAGCACCACATCCAGTCATATTATACTGACACCAGGCAGACCAATCCTAGCATTACCCTTACCTGTAATAGTGTTTACCTTGGACACCAGACACAGTCTATATTTGATGATTTCACAGCGGCCAATTGCAGGTTCATGCCATTCATCAAAGACGCTGATGAGTTGGAAGTTGTTACAGTGTGTCAATTGCAAATTCTTTGCCCTTTGTGCCAATTTTTCCACGCGTATCAAGAGCATATATAATGTTTGCTTCCCATGGTGGAAGTGTTCTTGCTATCTGCTTTTCACAAGTTGGCATAAAAATACACTATTTCACATAAAAATGTTCACACATACATCTACATTTAAAATGCTAGAAAGCTCAAAGAGAGTCGTGTACCGATATAGCATTTTGTCTACTAGAACAATACCACACCGCATCTGATTGTCTTCACTTTTACAGGAGAAAATAAGAAGTCTTCAACTGAAACCAAGACGCAGTCACAGTAAGTACATTTCTTATATTCAGAGAAATGCCACATTTTGAAAATGGAATGGCTGTGTTATTTTCAGTGTCGGGTAAAATACCACAGTTTGGACATGAAATAACCGTGCTATTTTCACTGTTTTTCCCAGTGACGTTTAAAATACCATTGTTTGGACATTAAGTGACAGTGTTATTATCACTGTTGTTCCCATTGGCAGGTAAAATACCAGTTTGGACATGAAATAACTGTTATTTTCATTGTTGTTCTCTATGTCAGGTAAAATACCACAGTTTGGACATGAAATAGAATTTATTTTTACTGTTGTTCTCAATGTCGGGTAAAACACCACAGTAAAGACATGAAATAACCGTGCTATTTTTACTGTTGTTCCCAGTGTTGTGTAAAATACCACTGTTTGGACATGAAGTGACAGTGTTATTGTCACTGTTCTTCCCAATGACAGTTAAAATACCAGTTTGGACATGAAATAGCAGTGTTAATTTCACTGTTGTCCTCAATGTCTGGTGAATACCGACATTTAGGCATGAAATAGCAGTGTTATTTTAACTCTCTCGATAACTGGTAAAACCACAATTTAGACATGAAATGTATGTTATTTTCACTTGTTCTCAGTGTCTGGTAAAATACCATAGTTTAGACATGAAATAACAGTATTATTTTCTCTGTTGTTCTCAGTGACGGGTAAATCACCATGGTTTAGACATGAAATAACACACTGTTGTTCTCAGAGTCTGGTAGAATATCTTAATATGGACATGAAATATCAGCATTATTTTCACTGTTCTCAGTGTGGTAAAATGTCATAGTTTAGACATGAAATAACATTATTATTTTCACTGTTGTTCTCAGTGATGGGTAAATCACCATGGTTTAGACATGAAATAACACACTGTTGTTCTCAGAGTCTGGTAGAATATCATAATATGGACATGAAATATCAGCGTTATTTTCACTGTTCTCAGTGTCTAGTAAAATACCATAGTTTAGACATGAAATATCAGTGTTATTTTCACTGTTGTTCTCAGTGACGGGTAAATCACCATGGTTTAGACATGAAATAACACACTCGTCTGTTGTTCTCAGAGTCTGGTAGAATATTGTAATATGAACATGAAATATCAGCGTTATTTTCACTGTTCTGGTAAAATACCATAGTTTAGACATGAAATATCAGTGTTATTTTCACTGTTGTTCTCAGTGACGGGTAAATCACCATGGTTTAGACATGAAATAACACACTGTTGTTCTCAGAGTCTGGTAGAATATCGCAATATGGACATGAAATATCAGCGTTATTTTCACTGTTCTCATTGGTAAAATGCCATAGTTTAGACATGAAATATCAGTATTATTTTCACTGTTGTTCTCAGTGACAGGTAAATCACCATGGTGTAGACATGAAATATCACACTGTTGTTCCCAGAGTCTGGTAGAATATCTTAATATGGACATGAAATATCAGCGTTATTTTCACTGTTCTCCGTGTCTGGTAAAATGCCATAGTTTAGACATGAAATAACAGTGTTATTTTCACTGTTGTTCTCAGTGACGGGTAAATCACCATGGTTTAGACATGAAATAACGCACTGTTGTTCTCAGAGTCTGGTATATTTTGTAATATGGACATGAAATATCAGCGTTATTTTCACTGTTCTCAGTGTGTGGTAAAATACCATAGTTTAGACATGAAATATCAGTGTTATTTTCAATGTTGTTCTCAGTGTCGGATAAATCACCATGGTTTAGACATGAAATAACACACCGTTGTTCTCAGAGTGGAAGATTATCGTAATATGGACATGAAATATCAGCGTTATTTTCACTGTTCTCTGTGTCTGGTAAAATGCCATAGTTTAGACATGAAATAACAGTGTTATTTTCACTGTTGTTCTCAGTGATGGGTACATTACAGTGGTTTAGACATGAAATAACACACTGTTGTTCTCAGAGACTGGTAGAATATCGTAATATGGACATGAAATATCAGCGTTATTTTCACTGTTCTCAGTGTCTGGTAAACTGCCATAGTTTAGACATGAAATATCAGTGTTATTTTCACTGCTTTCTCAATGTCTGGTAAAACCACAGTTTGGACATATGTTATTTTCACTGTTGTTCTCAGTGTCTGCTAGAATACTATATTTTAGACATGAAATAACAGTATTTTTTTCACAGTTTTTCTCAATGCCAGTTTGAACATTGAATAAAGGTGATATTTTCAGTGTTGCTTCTTGGTCTTGTAAAATACCACAGTGTAGACATGAAAATCAGTGTTATTTTCTCTGTTGTTTTCACTGTCTGGTAAAATACCACAGTATAATATATAGACATGAAATATCAGTGTTATATTCACGTGTTCTCACTGTTGAATTAAATACCACATTTTCACTGTTATTCTTCTAGCCTGGAATTAACCATGGCATACATGTGATTTTCCCAGTGTGCCTGGCTAGAATTATTGGTAGATGTCAGTAGTTTTCATGGTGTGTACATGAACCTGTCCCCTTGACTTGCATAATATTGACACACTCAAATTGTCTATAATATACCATTTTTCTTGAACCAGAACTGTTTTTTCCTGTTGCATTTTTTTCATGGATAATCACAATTTCTTGACCCAATTTGAAAAAAAGAAAACAGTTTTGTCATGAAAAGCAGATATATATTTTATTTTAAAACACCCTTTCATTTGCAAGTTGTAAAGCTAATATGCCAGTTGGTAAGCGATAATGTAATTTGATATGCTATTATGGCAGTTGTAGAGCTCATAATTATGCCAGTTGGTAAGCTGTCATGCCAGCTGATAAGCTACTATGTCAATTGGTAAGCTGGCATATTAATTAGTAAGCTACCATGTCATTTGGTAAGCTGTCATGCCAGTTGGCAAACTATAATGCCAGTTGGTAAGATATAATGTCAGCTGATAAGCTATCATGCTAATTGGTAAGCTCTCATGAATTGGTAAGCTATCACACCAGTTGGTAAGCTGTAATGTCAGCTGATAAGCTATCATAACAGTTGGTAAGCTGTCATGTGAGTTGGTAAGCTACCATGTCATTTGGTAAGCTATTATGCCAGGTTGTAACCTGTCAAGCCTGGTTGTAACCTATCATACCAGTTGGTAAGTAGTCATGCCATTTTGAAAGCTTTCATTACAGTTTAAAAGCTTTCATGCCAGTTGGTAAGCTATAATGCCAGTTGGTAAGCTGTCGTTTCAGTTGGTAAGCTGTCATGCCAGTTGGTATGCTTTCCTGTCAATTGGTATGCTGCCATATCAGTTGGTAAGCTATCATGCCAGATGGTATGCAGTCATGCCAGTTGGTAAGCAATCATGCCAGTTGGTAAGCAATCATGTCAGATGGTAAGCTGTCATGCCAGTTGGTAAGCAATCATGCCAGTAGGTAAGCAATCATGCCAGTGGGTAAGCAATCATGCCAGTGGGTAAGCAATCATGCCAGTGGGTAAGCTATCATGTCAGATGGTAAGATGGTACCATGCCAGTTGGTAAGCTGTAATGGTGGTTGGTATGCTGTTATGCTAGTTGGTAAGCTATAATGCCAGTTGGTAAGCTGTTGTGCTAGTTGGTAAGCTATAATGCCAGTTGATAAACTGTAATGCCAGTTGGTAAGCTGTCATTCATTTGGTAAACTACCATGTCCGTTGGTAAGCAGTCATGCCAGTTGGTAAGCTATAATGCCAGTTGGTAAGCTGTCATATATTTGTTAAGCTGTCATGTCAGTTGTTAAGCTTTCGTGTCAGTTGGTAAGATATCAAGCTGGTAAGCTATTACACCAGTAATCTGTCAGGTTGGTAAACAGTCATGCTAGTAAAGATGTGATGAGTACCCAGGTTATACAAAATCATTACCTGAACGAATGACAACTGAACTAATAGATTATATCAAACTGTGTGGACATGTTTTACCTAGATGCAACATGAAGAGCCAGGTGTTATCTCATATGGAGCATATAGTTGCTGCCCCGTCCGTCCCTATGTCTATCCCACTGTTCTTGTTTGTTCAATTCCTCCTATGTTTTCATCCGATTTTCATAAATGTTTGTAGGAAATATCAGTATGATGACTAGTAGAGTATGTCATCAGGATGTTCTGGTTGAATACTTTTTGGCAGATAACAGGACTTTAAGTATCAGTGAGTGTGATGTTAGTAAAACATATTGATCACTGGCGGAGTTACGGCACTTTGAAGATTTTCAAGTGAACAGCATTTCCACTCAGCCCTCCGACATCACTATGAAGGGTACTTGCGCATATTATCAGGATTTTCTATGCACTGTCACAGAGTTATGGCCTTTTGAATAATTACAAAATGCTATATATTGTATTTTTTTATTTAATAATATTTTATTGCTTGATGTTATTTACATAAATCCATGTGATATAAAATTACAATAATAAAAAACATTTACAAATGGATTGGACCATGAGTTATCACAACATCAGTTATGGTCCTTTCCAAAAGTGTTATCCCATATGATCACCTAGCTAGATGCAACATGCAGGGCCAACTGTTGTCCCATATGATCACCTAGATGTAACATGCCGGGCAAAGTGTTATCCCATGTGACCACTTGATGCAACATCCAGAGCCAAGTGATATCCCATATGATTACTTGATTATCTAGTTTGCAACATGCAGTTTCAGGTATTATCCCATATGATCACTTGATGCAACATGCAGGGCAAAGTGATATCCCGTATGATCACTTGATGCAACATGCATAGCCAAGTGATATCCCGTATGATCACTTGATGCAACATGCAGGGCAAAGGGTTATCCCATATGATCACTTGATGCAGCATGCAGGGCCAGGTCTTATCCCATGTGCTTCGCTTGATTATCTAGATGCAACATCAAGAACCAAGTGTTATCCCATATGATCACTTGATGCAACATGCAGTGCAAAGTGATATCCCGTATGATCACTTGATGCAACATGCAGGGCAAAGTGATATCCTGTATGATCACTTGATGCAACATGCATAGCCAAGTGATATCCCGTATGATCACTTGATGCAACATGCAGGGCAAAGTGTTATCCCATATGATCACTTGATGCAACATGCATAGCCAAGTGATATCCCGTATGATCATTTGATGCAACATGCAGAGCCAAGTGATATCCCGTATGATCACTTGATGCAACATGCAGGGCAAAGTGATATCCCGTATGATCACTTGATGCAACATGCAGGGCCAGGTGTTATCCCATATGCTCCACTTGATTATCTAGATGCAACATCAAGAACCAAGTGTTATCCCATATGATCACTTGATGCAACATGCATAGCCAAGTGTTATCCCATGTGACTACTTGATTATCTAGATGCAACATGCAGAACCAAGTGTTATCCCATATGATCACTTGATGCAACATCAAAAACCAAGTGTTATCCCATATGATCACTTGATGCAACATGTAGGACCAGGTGTTATCCCATATGCTCCACTTGATTACCTAGATGCAACATGCAGAACCAAGTGTAATCCTATATAATCACATAGATCCAAGATACAGGGCCAAGTGTTATCCCATATGATTACCTACTAGATGCAACATACAGAGCCAAGTGTTATTCCATTTGATTACCTAGATGCAATAGGCAGGGCCAATTCTTATTCCATATGGTCACTTGATGCCACATCCAGAGCCAATTGTTATCCCATATGGTCACTTGATGCAGCATCCAAAGCCAAGTGTTATCCCATATAATCACTTGATTACCTAGATACAACATGCAGGGCCAAGTGTTATCCCATGTAATCACTTGATTACCTAGATACAACATGCAGGGCCATGTGTTATCCCATATGATCTCTTGATACAACATGCAGAGCCAAGTGTTATCCCATATAATCACTTGATTACCTAGATACAACATGCAGAGCCAAGTGTTATCCCATATGCTCACTTGATACAACATGCAGAGCCAAGTGTTATCCCATATGATCACTTGATGCAACATACAGGGCCAAGTGTTATCCCATATGCTCCACGTGATTATCTAGATGCAACATCAAGAACCAAGTGTTATCCCATATGATCACTTGATGCAACATGCATAGCCAAGTGTTATCCCATGTGACTACTTGATTACCTAGATGCAACATGGAGAACCAAGTGTTATCCCATATGATCACTTGATGCAACATCAACAACCAAGTGTTATCCCATATGATCACTTGATGCAACATGTAGGACCAGGTGTTTTCCCATATGCTCCACTTGATTACCTAGATGCAACATGCAGAACCAAGTGTAATCCCATATGATCACATAGATCCAAGATACAGGGCCAAGTGTTATCCCATATGATCACCTAGATGCAACATGCAGAGCCAAGTGTTATTCCATTTGATTACCTAGATGCAATAGGCAGGGCCAATTCTTATTCCATATGGTCACTTGATGCAACATCCAGAGCCAATTTTTATCCCATATGGTCACTTGATGCAGCATCCAGAGCCAAGTGTTATCCTATATGATCACTTGATTACCTAGATACAACATGCAGGGCCAAGTGTTATCCCATGTAATCACTTGATGCAACATGCAGGGCCAAGTGTTATCCCATATGATCACTTGATGCAACATGCAGGGCCAAGTGTTATCCCATATGATCACTTGATGCAACATGCAGGGCCAAGTGTTATCCCATATGATCACTTGATGCAACATACAGGGCCAAGTGTTATCCCATATGCTCCACGTGATTATCTAGATGCAACATCAAGAACCAAGTGTTATCCCATATGATCACTTGATGCAACATGCATAGCCAAGTGTTATCCCATGTGACTACTTGATTACCTAGATGCAACATGGAGAACCAAGTGTTATCCCATATGATCACTTGATGCAACATCAACAACCAAGTGTTATCCCATATAATCACTTGATGCAACATGTAGGACCAGGTGTTTTCCCATATGCTCCACTTGATTACCTAGATGCAACATGCAGAACCAAGTGTAATCCCATATGATCACATAGATCCAAGATACAGGGCCAAGTGTTATCCCATATGATCACCTAGATGCAACATGCAGAGTCAAGTGGTATTCCATATGATTACCTAGATGCAATAGGCAGGGCCAATACTTATTCCATATGGTCACTTGATGCAACATCCAGAGCCAATTTTTATCCCATATGGTCACTTGATGCAGCATCCAGAGCCAAGTGTTATCCTATATGATCACTTGATTACCTAGATACATCAAGTAGAGCCAAGTGTTATCCCATATGATCACTTGATGCAACCTGCAGAGCCAAGTGTTATCCCATATGATCACTTGATGCAACATGCAGGGCCAAGTGTTATCCCATATGATCACTTGATGCAACATGCAGGGCCAAGTGTTATCCTATATGATCACTTGATTACTTAGATACAACATGCAGGGCCACATGTTATCCCATGTAATCACTTGATGCAACATGCAGAGCCAAGTGTTATGCGATATGATCACCTGATTACCTAGATACAACATGCAGGGCCAAGTGTTATCCCATATGATCCCTTGATGCAACATGCAGGGCTGTGTTATCCTATATGATCACTGATTACCTAGATACAACATGCAGGGCCAAGTGTTATCCCATATGATCACTTGATGAAACATACAGAGCCAAGTGTTATCCTATATGATCACTTGATGTGACATCCATAGCCAAGATGCCACTTGATGTGACATCCATAGCCAAGTGTTATCCCATATACTCACTTGATGCAACATTCAGGGCCAAGTGTTATCCCATGTGATCACTTGATTACCTAGATTTAAAATGCAGAACCCATTGTTATCACATATGATCTCTTGATTACCTAGGTACAACATGCAGGGCCAAGTGTTAACCCATATGATACACTTGATTACCGAGATGCAACATGCAGAACCAAGTGTTATCCCATATAATCACTGTATCACCCAGATGCAAAGTGTTATCCCATATGATCACTTTATGACTTAGGCATAACATGCAGAGTTAAGTGTTATCCCATATGATCACTTATCACCTAGGTCCAACATGTCGGTGTTGAGTCCCATTAACACATGATAAGACTTATTCTATTTTAGGGGAGTGGGGCCAGGGCCTTTTGAAGGGGGAATTTTAGCGTATTTTTTGTGACAAAGGGGAAAGTTTCAAATATACAGAGTATATACATGTAGTACCATGACTGCACCAATTTGTTACATTTTTTCTGGTTCAGGAACTGCATTTTTAGTGACAGTGTCTTAGATATTTTGCATTTTTATGATCATATAAAATTCTTTCATAGGAATTTTTAGTTACAAATTGGGGGAATGTTTTTTTTTTGGGAAGATGGGACCAAAAAAACAAACATTTTGGGAGGGTGGGACCAAACTTTGGGCCCAAATTCAGGTGAGTGAGGGTCATGTATTTTGGGATAGCAACTTCAGAGGAAAATGAGATGATGGATGAAATTGCCATCAGACATGCCTGAGACTGCCAGAGAACAATCCCACGCGGGGCTGATTTGTATCTCTACAGCACAAGGTTATCCCATACTGGCCTTTATTAACCTAGATGCAACATGCTGAGGCCACATACCAAATGTTATCCCATACTGGCCTTTATTAACCTAGATGCATCATGCTGATGCCACTTACCAAATGTTATCCCATACTGGCCTTTGTTAACCTTGATGCAACATGCAGAGCCAAGTCCCTTATAATCACTCTATCAACTAGATGCAACATTAGCAAAGTGTTTATGAATATTATCGCTTGTTAGCTCATGGTAACGAAAGTTTCAGGAGCTGTTTCCCTGACCCCGGTGTCAGCGTCATCTGAAGGCAGCACGTTAACGTTTTTATAACTATATACCACTCATCAACCCTTTCAGCTATAGCTTTCATATTTGGTATGTAGCTTATATCTATGGGGAGATCTTTCCAATGAACACCCTCCCATCTATGAGTTTGAACTTGGTCCAAGGTCAAGGTCGTACTTAGAAAAACTTTAACCTTTTGGTTAACTCTTCAACCCATGCAGGTATGGCTTTCCTTTTTCGTATGTAGATTATCTAGGGGATTTTTTTTCAAATCAGCACCCTCCCACCTGTCATTTTGACCTTGGGCCTAGTTAAGGCAAGGTCAAAGTCACACTTAGAAAAATGTTAACCTTTTGGTTAACTCTTCAACCCTTTGAGGTATGGCTTTCATATTTGGTATGTAGCTTATCTAGGTTGACGTTTTTCAAATCAACGCCCTCCCACCTGTCAGTTAGACCTCGGACCAAGGTTAACTCTGGAACCTTTGAGGTATGACTTCCATATTTGATTTGTACCTTGTCTATATAATCAATAAATCACTGTAAATGATTGTCAATGAGCTCTCAACAGTGACGTAGAACTCAGTAAGTCACTGTAAACTGCAAGCTCTCAACAGTGATGTAGAACTCAGTAAGTCACTGTAAACTGCAAGCTCTCAACAATGATGTAGAAATCCGTAAGTCACTGTAAACTGCAAGCTCTCAACAGTGATGTAGAACTCTGTAAGTCACTGTAAACTGCAAGCTCTCAACAGTGATGTAGAACTCCGTAAGTCACTGTAAACTGCAAGCTCTCAACAATGATGTAGAACTCCGTAAGTCACTGTAAACTGCAAGCTCTCAACAGTGATGTAGAACTCAATACATCAATGTAAACCAATGAGCTCTTGGCATAGATGCAATAAATACTGTAAACACTGAACTAAGAACATATCACGGTAAACCAATGACCTCCCAACATTGATGTAGAACTCAATAAATCATGATAAACACAGAGCTGCCAGCAGTGTGGTAGAACTCAATAAATCACTGTAAACCAGTCAACTCTCAACAGTGATGTTGCACTCCATCAGTCATGGTAAACACAGAGCTCCCAACAGTGCTGTAGACCTCCGTGAATCATTAAAAACCGAGCATCCAGCAGTGTTGTAGAACTCAGTGAGTCATTAAAAACCGAGCATCCAGCAGTGTTGTAGAACTCAGTGAATCATTAAAAACCGAGCGTCCAGCAGTGTTGTAGAACTCAGTGAGTCATTAAAAACCGAGCATCCAGCAGTGTTGTAGAACTCAGTGAGTCATTAACAACCGAGCATCCAGCAGTGTTGTAGAACTCAGTGAGTCATTAACAACCGAGCATCCAGCAGTGTTGTAGAACTCAGTGAGTCATTAACAACCGAGCATCCAGCAGTGCTGTAGAACTCAGTGAATCTTTAAAAACCGAGCATCCAGCAGTGTTGTAGAACTCAGTGAATCATGAAAAACCGAGCATCCAGCAGTGCTGTAGAACTCAATAAATCACTGTAAACCATGAGTTCCCATTCAATGAGCTCTCACTGATGTAGAACTCAACAAATCACTGTATTTAAAACTAATGAGCTCTCAACAGTGATGTAGAACTCAATAAGTCACTGTAAACTATGAGCTTTCAACAGTGATATAGAACTCAGTAAGTCACTGTAAACAGTGATCTCTCAATAGACATGATAGAGATGTAGAACTCAATAAATCACTGTATTTAAAACAAATGAGCTCTCGACAGTGATGTAGAACTCAGTAAGTCACTGTAAACAGTGATCTCTCAATAGACATGATAGAGATGTTGAACTCCATTAGTCACTGTACACTTTAGGATCCCAACAATGATGTTGAACTCAGTAAATTGATCTAAACAATATGTTCTGAACATATAACTAGACCTTAATAAGTCGCTGTAAACAATGAGCTCTAGATCTAGAACGCTAAATAACTAAATAATGAAGAAGTCCCAGCAGGGGTCTAGAAAACCGCTGTGCATATTGAATGCATTCCTAACAGTGATGTAAACACAAATGAAGAAACTGTATACTTCTACAGTTATAGCATTCACTGTGTATCCTACATAATGCCCTTGTTTGTTTATTCCTTATTGAACATATAATCCTATAATGCCTTTTCTCTCAAGATTATATCATAATATGATTATATGAATATCTTTGTATAGGTCTGATGAGCCTAAGAGCACCACCAGTCAACAAGCTGGCACTATCAGGGATAGGATAAGCAGGTTTTCTGACAAAAATGTGTCATCCGCCAATCAAAGTCAAAATGACAAGACCAGAAGTAGAAATGGAAGTCGTTCTCCGCTCAGAAGAAGTAGAGAAGGAGTACATCTCCTGTCTGTCGAAGCGTGGAGTCCAAAAGGAGACGAAGCAGAAGTCCCTCTAGCTACCCGACAACAGCAAAGGTAAAATCTCAGAAGTGATTTAATAATACACAAAGACAAATGGCAAACTGCCCCTAGGTATGTATGAAAAAATATGACAACCATATACTAAAATTAATTCAGTGTCATCCATTTTTAACTTCTAAGCAATGTAAAAGATACTGGGACAGGGATCTCAAAAGTGTGCATCTCTAATACTCAAGGTCCTTTCTACTGAGCATCAGAGGCTGCTCACAACTAAAGAAAACTGAAAATGTTTAAAAAATTCTGCTCCACCATTAAATCAACATTTACAATGTTTTATGTATAATTTGATGTACAGACCCAGTTGCGATCAAGTATCCCAAAATGCTTTCTGTTTGCGCTCCATTTGCATTTCATTTAAGCTCGACTGGCCAAAGGCCAGCAGAGCTTATGGGATGCCGAGTTGTGCGTCGTCCATCGACCGTCGTCCATCGTTAACTTTTGTCTCGTTAAGACGATAGGGCCTTCATTTTTCATGTGATCTTTAACAAACTTTACCAGATTGTTAATGTCAATGATAGCTTGGACAAGTTCGAAACCAGCCAGATCGGACCAGTAACAGCAGGAGTTATGGCCCTTGATTTAGTTAACAATGCTATATTTTGCCTCGTTAAAGAGGCACTACCTATATCTACGCGATTTTAATGTAAAATATTAAATACTCAATATTACTGCATTTATATGTATACAAAGCTATTTTATGAGTATTCTCAGAAGAAACCTGGTTCGTATTCCAGTTCTGTAAATTATTAATTATGATCAAAACAATATCTTGAATAAAATGCTGCCCTGCCGTTTATTCCTGCCGGAGAACTACAAGTGTTTATGATTTTATCGGACATGCGAAATGCGATTCAGTTGAACGAAAACAAACTATTCGGGGCAGTTCCAATAGTAACTGAATCAATCGGAACTCTTCACCAATCTGACGAGGCAGTTCCGATTGTAAACGAATAAGATCGGAAAATCTCCGCAATCGGCTTGTCTAAAACAATTACGAATACAATTTCAAAAATCCGATCTTTTTCAACCCTTTTTTTCCCCAGCAAAATGCATATTACATGGGGTGAAATTTTGCCATTTATCTTGTTCATAGTCCTCTTTATAATTAAGTAAAGTTTATATCAATTGGTGGACAAAAATATATAGGTAGAGCCTCTTTAAGACGATAGCGCCTCCATTTTTCATCCGATCTTTATCAGAGATCAGCAGAGCTTATGCCGTGTGCGGTTTCCGTTGTCTGTTTGTCCTTCTGTCCGTGAACTTTTTGTAGCGACTACTCCTCCGAAACTACTTGATGGATTTCATGAAACTTTACAGAAATGTTTCCCATGATGTGTAGTTGATCCTAGCAAAAATTCACATTGATGTGAAATTTAAGATGGCCGCCAAAGTTAAAAATAGGTTTTTAAAAAACAAGTTTGTAGCGACTACTTCTTGAAAACTATAAGTGATATTGCTATGGGACTTCTCTGAAATGATCAGCATAACATGATGTTGGTTCTTTTCGAAAATCATTTTGGTTCGACATTCAACATGGCTGCCAGTGGCCATCTTTGTTCACATATAATTATATATTAAAACTTGTACCAACTACTCCTCTGAAACTACTCGACGAATTTTCATGAAACTTCACTTGAATGTTGCTCTTCATGTCTAGTTGATCCTAGCAAAATTTCAGGTCGGCCGAAAATACAAGATGGCCACCCCATCTAAAAATAGATTTTTAAAAACTAATTTGTAGCGACTACTTCTTGAAAACTACATGTCATATTGACATGTGATTTTTCTTAAATGATCAGCATGACATGATGTTGGTCCTTGTAGAAAATCATTTTGATTTGACATTAAACATGGCTGCCAACGGCCATCTTTGTTTACATCGAGTTATATAGTAAAAACGTGTAGCGACTGCTGCTCTGAAACTACGGATTTTCATGAAACTTCACAGCAATGTTGCTCTTGATGTCTAGTTGATCCTAGCAAAATTTCAGGTCAGCCGGAAATTCAAGATGGCCACCACGGCTAAAAATAGATTTTTAAAAAACAAGTTTGTAGCGACTACTTCTTGAAATCTGTAAGTGATATTGATAAGGGAATTTTTCTAAATGATCAGCATGACATGATGTTGGTCCTTTGTCGAAAACCATTTTGATTCGACATTAATCACGGCTGCCAGCGGCCATCTTTGTTTACATAGAGTTATATAATAAAAACTTGTAGCGACTACTCCTCTGAAACTACGGATTTTCATGAAACTTCACAGGAATGTTGCTCTTCATGTCTAGTTGATCATAGCAAAATGGGACTTTTTCTAAAATGATCAGCATGACATGATGTTAGTCTTTGTCGAAAACTGTTTTGATTCGACGTTAAACATGGCTGCCTCTTTGTTTACATTTAAGAGTTATTTAGTAAAAACTTGTAGCGACTACTTCTCTGAAACTGCTTGACGGATTTATATGAAACTTCACAGCAATGTTGCTCTTGATGTCTAGTTGATCCTAGCAAAATTTCAGGTCAGCAGGAAATTCAAGATGGCCACCACGGCTAAAAATAGATTTTTCAAAAAAAGTTTGTAGCGACTACTTCTTGAAAACTGTAAGTGATATTGATATGGGAATTTTTCTAAAATGATGAGCATGACATGATGTTGGTCCTTGTCGAAAACCATTGTGAGTCGACATTAATCATGGCTGCCAGCGGCCACCTTTGTTTACATACAGTTATATAGTAAAAACTTGTAGCGACTACTCCTCTGAAACTACGGATTTTCATGAAACTTCACAGGAATGTTGCTCTTGATGTCTATTTGGAATGTTGCTCTTGATGTCTATTTGATCGTATCAAAATATCAGGTTGGCCGGAAATTTACGATGGCCACCACAGCTATAAATAGCTTTTTAAAAAACAAATTTGTAGCGACTACTTCTTGAAGACTATAAGTGATATTGATAAGGGACTTTTTCTAAAATGATCAACATGACATGATGTTGGTCTTTGTCGAAAACCATTTTGATTCGTCATTTATCACGGCTGCCAGCGGCCATCTTTGTTTACATAGAGTTATATAGTAAAAACTTGTAGCGACTACTCCTCTGAAACTACGGATTTTCATGAAACTTCACAGGAATGTTGCTCTTCATGTCTAGTTGATCATAGCAAAATTGGACTTTTTCTAAAATGATCAGCATGACATGATGTTAGTCTTTGTCGAAAACCGTTTTGATTCGATGTTAAACATGGCTGCCTCTTTGTTTACATAGAGTTATTTAGTAAAAACTTGTAGCGACTACTTCTCTGAAACTACGTGACGGATTTTTATGGAACTTAACAGGAATGTTGCTCTTGATGTCTTATTGATCCTAGCAAAATTTCAAGTCGGCCAGAAGTTCAAGTTGGCCGCCACAACTAAAAATAGATTTTTTAAAAAAAGTTTGTAGCGACTCCTTCTTGAAAACTATGTGATATTTATATGGGACTTTTTCTAAAATGATCAGCATGACAGTCTGTTGATCCTTGTCGAAAATTATTTTGATTCAACATTATTAAACATGGCTACCAGCGGCCATCTTTGTTTACTTAGTGTTATATAATGAAAACTTGTAGCGACTACTTCTCTGAAACTAAGTGATGGATTTTTATAAAACTTCACAGGAATGTTACTCTTGATGTCTAGTTGATCCTGGCAAAACTTTAGGCCTGCCGGAAATTCAAGGTGGCCGCCAAGGCTAAAAATAGATATTAAAAAAAGACAAATTTTCTGAAAACCATAAGTGATATTGACATGGGACTTTTCTCTAAAATGATCAGCATGACATAATGTTGGTCCTGATCAAAAATCGTTTTGATTCATCTTTAAACATGGCTGCCAGTGGCCATCTTTGTTTACATAGAGTTATATAGTAAAAACGTGTAGCGATTACTCCTCTGAAACTAACTACTTGACGGATTTTCATGAAACTTCACAGGAATGTTGTTCTTGATGTCTAGTTGATTCTAGCAAAATTTTAGGATGGCTGGAAATTCAAGATGGCCGCCACAATAAAAATAGATTTTTAAAAAACAAATTTGTATCGACTACTTCTTGAAAACTATAAGTAATATTGATATGGGACTTTTTCTAAAATGATCAGTATGACATGATGTTGGTCCTTGTTGAAAATGATGTTGATTCAACATTAAACATTAAACATGGCTGCCAGTGGCCATCTTTGTTTACATAGAGTTATATAGTAAAAACTTGTGGCAACTACTCCTCTGAAACTACTAGACAGATTTTCATGAATGCTGATCTAGCTATCAAAAACTATCAGGTAGAGGTTCAAGGTCATTGACCTCTTCTTAAAATACAGATTGTGCAACGTTCATTCTGCATTCATTCTGCGTTCATTCTGCGTTAATTTTTTGTTCTTTCAGCGTTCATTCTGCATTCCCGGATTCCTGTGTAACCTTCCCCTCTCTCTGAGGTAGCTCTAAATAACCTATACTGTGTTGATGAGCCGTTAAACAACGTTCAATTCAATTCATTCTGCGTTCGTTCTGCGTTTATTTGGGTACTTGAACGCAACTGGGTCTCTAGGTATGTGCTTCTAGGTTTGTTTCAAACATTGCTCCGTTGTAATTAACTGTCACTATTTTAACTATTCGATAATGCAATTCTGACAGAACATCCTCGGATAGACGCAGGGAACCAGCATCTGACAGAACATCCTCAGATAGATGCAGGGAACCAGCATCTGACAGAACAATTCCACATAGACGCAGGGGATCAGCATCTGACAGAACATCTCCAGATAGACGCAGGAAACCAGCATCAGACAGAACATCTCCAAATAGATGCAGGAAATCAACATCTGACAGAACATCTCCAGATAGACGCAGAAAACCAGCATCTGACAGAAAATCTCCAGATAGACGCTGGGAAGCATTACAAAGAGCTGAACAATATCGACAGAGAAAGGCGAACAAAGATATAGAAACTATCAAGCACTTAAAGGATGTAATGGAAATTGCTGAAAGATTATTAGAGAATGATGACTATTTGGAAAGAGATGAAATGGTTCATCTAGAAAGAAGTGCTCGAAGAATATCAAGTGAGTCAGACTTCTCAGACGACAGGCAAAACGAAAGGGTGAATGCTAGGCAACATGAAATGGTACAATGTGGTAGGAGATTTCAGGAACAGAGTAAGTTTGAAAATCCAAGCATGGGCCAGGAAGATTTACTAAACACTTCAGGAAAGCTTCAAATCAGTGATAATATTTGTGTACCATGTGTGCCTCCACCAAACACTACTCCAGTATTTTCTAAGCCAGTTTTGCAACAGCAAGTGACTTTCCAAGCTTTCTCGAAATTTCAGCAGACTGTTCAGCAGGGGTTAATCATGCCACATAGTCTACGGCCTAGTTTATGCCAGCCTGGTCAACAGCATAGTTATAACATTCAAAGTATGAACCATCAAACTGCTAGTCAACTTGTACAGTTCACACCATTGTCTATCCAAAGTGCCCCGATCCATCCAGCATCCTTCGTAACACAACAATTTGGTCACTTTCCTAATCAAAATGAAGCTGAACAATTTGGAATAACAAAAAACACACAAAACTACATAAACAATATACCAAAATCCAGTCAAACATTTAGGGATCAAGCACACAGTTCACCATTCATTGATAACCAAAACTCACTTACCAAAAAGATGTTCAACGAAAAGGTCGAGAAGAACACGAAAGTGAGAAATGAAAATATCACAAAAGGAATCGGTGAAAAACAGAGCTGTAGTACTGATGGAAAAGGTATAGACAAACCATCTATAACTGACAGTTCAGGCAGTGATAATGTAAAGGGAAAACGATTTCTATCACGTTTTGACAATCATCCGAACATTCGAAAAATGGGAGATGAAAGAATGAGAGTCACAGCTGACACTAAAGGTGAAGATCAGCTAGGTGACGATGAATTGAAGGATTTAGAAGAGCAGTTGGCTATGGAAATGGGTGATACAGTGGTTGGAGGTTCCCCACAGTCCAAGGCGGCCAGAAGTCCTGTAAGTACACACACTTTTCTAAAATAGATGTTTCATGTATGATATTCATGTGTTTTCACCATGTTTTCACCATGGCCACTATTTTCTTGGCTCTATATTTTACTACAAACAATTTTGCATAAGAAGGAAACATGTTTTGCTGGTCTGTGTTTAGTATAAATTGTCAGGCCACACTTGTTACATGGAATGTGTTTTCATCCTAATGTACTTTATTATTTTTTCTTTCCTATATATCTCGTATTCATGAGACTTGGAAGTATCAGTATGCTGTCTGGTAGCGAATATATTAATCAGGTCACCCACAGCCCCACATCACCAGTGACTTCCCACAGCCCCACATCACCAGTGACTTTCCACAGCCCCACATCACCAGTGACTTCCCACAGCTCCACATCACCAGTGACTCATTCGTCATCCATCTGTCTGTCTGTAACCTTTTATTTTTGTAGCGACTACTTGTCAGAAATTACTCAATAGATTTAATGAAATTTCACAGGAATAGCTCTGGATGTCTAGTTTGTCCTAAGTAAAAATCAGGTTGGCCAGGCTGAAATTCAAGATGGTCGACGCAGCTAAATGTAGGTTGTAAAAATACAATTTTGTAGCAACTATTTATCAAAAACCTTAAGTTGTATCACTGGAACCTTTGCTAAAATTGCTGGCATGACATGCAGTTGGTCCTAAGCCAAATTAATTTAGCATCAATGTCAAACATGACCGCTAGTGGCCATCTTTGTTTACATAGAGTTATATAGGAAAAACTTGTGGCAAATAAGTCTACTTGATGAATGTTCAACAAGAATGTTACTCTTGATGTCTAGTTGGTCATAAATAAAATTCAGGTTGATGGGAAATTCACAATGATCACCACAACTAAAAATATATTTTTAAAATACAATTTTGTGGCGACTACTTCTCAGAAATCTTAAGGGGTATGGAATTGGAACCTTTATCAAAATGACTGACATGATATCAAAATGACTGACATGAAATGCTCTAAACAAAAAGTCATTTTGATTTGATATAATTATGTATATTTATTTTTTCTAATAAAGGGAGTACTTTCAAATATATTTCATTTTGATATGATACCATATTGTTGCTAATTAGCGCTCCCCCTCTAATTAGCGCACCCCCCCCCGCAACTTTTGAAAAAAAATAAATCTTACCTTAAGGTGTAAAAGTGGTTAATATCCAAGAAAAGTGGTTAAAATCCAAGAAACAGTATACACACACTTACAAATTTAATTCCATATTTCAGTAACACAACATTTTTTAGCATTCTACATGTATAAGAAAATTAAAATGTGTACTTGCTTACGAAAAGCGTTCTAATAAGCGCCCCCCCCTTTCAAAAAATGTCACGCCCCCGGGTGCGCTAATTAGAAGCAATACGATATGTAGAATTCACATCTTTTATAACTGTTTATATATTTCCTATTCAATATTACGTGAAGTTTTTCAGACAAAAAAAATTATAATAGTTATTAGATCACCTGAGCCTAAGGCTCAAGATGATCTATTGGGATCACTCTTCGTCCGTCATCCGTCGTCCGTCGTTAACTTTTTTCAACTTCTCCTCAGAAACCCCTTGGCTAATTTTGACCAAACTTCACATGGATGATCCTTAGATGAATGCTTTTTAGATGCTTTTTAGATTTGTTAAAATTAGGTCAGCGTGACATCCAAGATGGCCGCCATTACCATATATGGTCGAAACCTTAAAAAATCTTCTTCTCCAAAACCGCTGGACAGATTTCAACAGTTTTTCTTTTAAAATGATCGCCAATGCCTAGACTATCAAGTTTGTTCAAATGAAGTCCCCGGGGTAAAAATGACTGTTGCCCCGGGGGTCCAAAGTTTGTATATTGATATTTTGCGTGTTTTTCATATAGACATATAGGAAAAAACTTTAAAAAATCTTCTTCTCTGAAACCACAAGGCACAGAGCTCTCATGTACTACATGTAGCATCTGCTTATGGTCCTCTACTAAGTTTGTTCAAATGGTGACCCTGGGGTAAAATTTGTCCCCATCCCGGGGGTCTAAGTTTTAGATAGACTTATATAGGATTTTTTTTTAAAAAATCTTCTTTTCTGAAACTACAAGAGCCAGAAGTTTGATATTTTGCATTTACTATAAGCTTATGGTCCTTTACAAAGTTTGTTCAAATGGTGACCCTCGGGTCACATTTGACCCTGCCCCAAGGGTCACATGTTTTACATAGACATGTATAGGGAAAAACTTAAAAAATCTTCTCCTCTGAAACTACAAGAGCCAGAGGTTTAATATTTTGCATTTACTATTAGATTATAGTCCTTTACCAAGTTTTTTCAAATGGGGACTCTTGGGTCACATTTGGCCTCGCCCCGGGGGTCACAGTTTTACATAGACTTGTATAGGGAAAAACTTAAAAAATCTTCTTCTCTGAAACTACAATAGCCAGTTGTTTAATATTTTGTATTTACTATAAGATTATGGTCCTTTACCAAGTTTGTTCTAATGGTGACCCTGGGGTTGCATTTGGTCCCGCCCCAGGGGTCACATGTTTTACATAGACTTGTATAGGGAAACACTTAAAAAATCTTCTTCTCTGAAACTGCTCGAGCCAGATGTTGAATATTTTGCATTTGCTATAAGCTTATAGTCCTCTACCAAGTTTGTTCAAATGGTGAAGCTGGGGTTACAGTTGGCCCCACCCCAGGGGTCACATGTTTTACATTATAGACTTGTATAGGGAAAAACATAAAAAATCTTCTTCTCTGAAACTGCTTGAGCCAGATGTTCAATACTTTGCCTTTGCTATAAGCTTATGATCCTCTACCAAGTTTATTCAAATGGTGACCCTGGTGTCAAATTTGGCCCTGCCCCGGGGGTCACAGTTTACATAGACTTATATAGGGGGAAAAAAAAAAGTCTTCTCTGAAACTACAAGAGCCAGAGGTTTAATATTTTGCAATTACTTTAAGATTATGGTCCTTTACCAAGTTTGTTCAAATGGTGACCCTGGGGTCATATTTGGCCCTGCCCCGGGGGTCACAGTTTTACATAGACTTGTATAGAGAAACAATTAAAAAATCTTCTTCTCTAAAACTGCAAGAGCCAGAGGTTTAATATTTTGCATTTACTATGAGCTTATGGTCCTTTACCAAGTTTATTAAAATGGTGACCCTGGGGTCACATTTGGCTCCGCCCCAGGGGTCAAATGTTTTACATAGACATGTATAGGGAAAAACTTAAAAAATCTTCTCTGAAACCACAAGGCACAAGCTCTCATATATTGGGTCACATTTGGGCATGCCCCAGAGGTTACACTCTAGCACCTTCATTTTGTCTTTGATCTTTACAAACTTTGTCAGCATCTTTTTATCAATGTTGGTAAACAACAGAGGCCACATTTCTTGGACAATCTTAACCAAACTTGCACAGATTGTATATGATCATAAGATTTTTTGGAGAAGTTCGATAAATGGACCATTACTCAGGTGATTGATATAGGGCCATCTTGGCCGTCTTGTTATATATTAATAGGATATTTTCCCTTAAGTCCAGACATAAAGCTGTGTCATTGAGAGACTCCTCTTGGCACATATGGTTGGAGGATGATGGCCATGGTTGATCTGGCTATCAAAAATTCATCAGTAGAGTGCTACAAGGTCATTGACCTTATTGTGGTTAAAGTTTTGGTAAAAGTGTATTGGACCCTTGATATATATTTGCAGTCGGTAGCGCGGCGGATTTGTAACCGGAGGCCCCGGGTTCAATCCTCCGTGGTGCCACTGAGTTCAGTCGGTGTGTTCTTGGGCAAGACACTTTTCCTAAGCCTCGTCCGTCGGATGGGGACGTAAACCGGGCGGTCCCGTGTATCGGTCTATCAACCGAGCACGTTAAAGAACCATAGGAATCTATTCGATAATAAGAGTAGGGCAGGTTCCCGGATTCCTATGTATCCTTCCCCTCTCTCTGGGGCGGCTCTAAATAACCTGTACTGTGTTGATGAGCCGTTAAACAACATTCAATTGTCTTGATATTCTTTTGGGTAAACGCTACCTGATTGTTCAAGCCCCAACCTTACACTAATCTTGATTTTATATACAAAAGAACTTAATAAATACCTTTTGGGTCTTGTTTTGGTTGAAGTTTTCTTTAAAGAAACTAACCCGCCAAATATGGTCAGAATTACACTACGAAACCGTTTATATCAAAACTCAATCCAGGTGTTCAGGTCATATAATAATGTATAAGTGCCATGAGTGCTGATTAAAAGTATATGTTTACGGGTTACATATGCATAAAATGAACTATGAGTTAGTAACTCTTAATGCGATGATCCAGTTTTGGGCTTTGACCTGGCTGTTTAAAGCTGTTTATATTGTGTCTATAGAGTTTGGATTCTCACAATTTACAAGTTATATACCACGTCAGTAGGTTTAGAAACGGTATACATTATGTTGTAAAATGTACCAGTTGATGACAGTATAGCTACTTTAAACCAAATATTTTACAAATGTCTACGGTGAGGTTTCAAATTTAATATTTTGATACCACTGGTTTAGAGTAAACAGTGACTATGGTTACCCCTTAGTGTTAGTTTAAACATATTTCTTTACATCAGTTGCAATACAAGTTCTTGTAAGTTATATTAATCACTCTTGATGGCTTCCTGGGTAGAAACAGGACTAAGCAATGTGGATTAATTACCTTGCTGAAGGATAAATAACGTGACCACAGCAAGGACAAACTGATGACCTCGTGATCTGGAGTCCCAACACTACCGCTTGACCATGTACTCCACACTATCCCTCAACTGACTGGTTATACCCTCACACATTGAAGTGGGGGTTATATAGAAATCACGCTGTCCATCGCATACCGTCGCATCCCGTAACACATTTTTGTCATGTCACATTTTATTACTTGCATTCCTCAAACAGTTTTGAATGGGTTGTTCCAAAACTTCATATACACATAACAACTGATCAAAATGTGGGGGAATTAATCACCTTCAGTGATAGTTCTAGTTGCTCTAACAATGGCAATTCTTTGTTTCTTTCCAGGACTATTCGAAGTTGCAGACAAAAACTGTTGCTAAGCAACCATTCCATGTTAGCATGTCGCTGTTAGAGTTTTCAGTAAAATACCAAAACATAGAAAATGAAACAATTTTGGAAAAGGAAAATGTCAGTATATCAGGTAAGTGTTACAGTGAATCAATTATGTTATCTTTCCATAGAAAAATGTTGTATGTGTTACTTTCTTATTATTTGCATGTTTCTTTCATATGTACATCATTATATTTACATATGTGCCACATACGTAAATGATACATATGTGTCACATATGTACCACATATATCTTTCATGTTAAAATAATACACCTGTGCCACATATGAAATGTATACATATGTATTTTATATGAAGCTATTAAGCATAAAATACATAAAGTATAAAATATAATTGTAGAATACTGCTGAAAATGGTTTAACAATCTGATTAATATTATTTAGTAAAAAATATTTTCATATGTACTACACATGTGTTACTTCCATATGAAATATATATTTGAAATACATATGTATCACATATATAAAAGTTGTCCTAGCCCGGTGCAGAATAGGGCATATGCGTTATACTCATTCATATTTATTACAAGGTGAGCTATTACCAGAATGTATACCATGTTTTGCACCATTAACACTCAAACATATCTTGTTAGAATGTGTAGACTTTGATCCTATGCAGTAAAGGTACTATGCAATAAAGGTACTATGCAGTTAATACTATGAAAGATTTATTTCATACTATAGATTTTAGTCTTGTTTAGATTTTCTGAAAGAAATCAGACTATAAATCATTATAATAAGTTCTTATATATATTTGCTTGTTTACACATCCGTTGACTGGCATTTGTTGATTTACATATATCATCCCTTATTTGTAAATATACTACGCAAAATGTGCTAAGGATCACATTTTGTTGTCTAAAGTTCTTGCTGAAATAAATAGCATTATTTCTATTTTACATGAAATTATTTAAGGCAGTGAATGGTCATGTGATCTCATGACTTGATTCAAATTGTGGAATTGTTGAAGTATCAATGAAATTAATATCATTATTGTGAATTAATTTCTAATAAAATAATATGGAAGAATAAAAGTGATCCTTTAAGTTAGCAAATTTTGAGTAGTATAGTTTTATCTTTAGACAATTACATTAATTTTCAATTACTACTTTATTTCTTCATCTTTCGTCAATTTTTGCGCAAAATATGACCTATTTATATGTGGACGTGCCATTCATTCATTCATTCATCTTTCATCAGTTTGTGCGCACAATATGACCTATTTATGTGTCGTAAAACACCATTCATTCATTCACATATGTAAAATACACGAATTTCATGCCTAGATATTTTTCCTGTGATAAAGGATGATGTAAATTTGAGGGGAAGAGTTTGAGGTGAAGGTCACAGTATATCAGATAGGCGGATACAGTATTGGAGATGGGGTGAACGGGGAAGAGGATGCGCTAAAACCAAAACCAACAAAATACATCTTCACACATGGAGGTGGGGCACAGGATGCAATGCGTGATTGCAGCATATAACCGTCAATATTCTGATTTCATAACTATGTTTATTGCCATGTATCTAGTTGAAGATAAAAGAAGTTTCATACATAATTTGCTCTTGTATATAACAGAGTTGCTAACAAAATAAAAAATAGCAAAGTATAAAGTGGAAAATTAGAAAAAAAGATTGCCATGATTGGTATGAGACTTAATTCACGAACAAACAAGCAAATCAGAAAAAAAGTGAAAGGATTTATGAGGCCAAAACATGTTTTTATAATTGATTTTAAATGCGGCTGTTTAACATGTTTTATCACATAACATGTGGTGTTGGAGTGTAATAACACCATTCAGTATTTTCAATATTCCACTAATGGTATAACATAACGTTAATGATGTCATGGACGTTAATGTACGTTTTCTGACGTAATGTGACATTATAAGTTATGTAATAAATAGAATCTATCATTCGTTCTCATTCATGATTGAATTTAATAAACTCATTGGCAAAAATGATATAATGCCTCGCATTATATCATTTTGCCAACTCTAATAAATTCAATAATGAATGAGTACTCATGTAAGATCCTCTATTAAATAAACCTATATTGTTTTTCCAGGGAGGATAGAAGCGCAACGAATAGCCTCTGCGTCCAAACTGGTGTTCTATGACCTTGTGGGTATTTATGTCAGATACGGCAAAATACAGATACAGGCAAATGCAAGGTGAGGCTCTCATGTCTTTGAACACGCTTTTAGTTGCTAACTAAGGCAGTTAATTGTTCATATATTTAAAACAAATGTCAGACCGTATTTTTTGACACCAACCCCATATCTTTTAATGCCCTGCAAGAAAAGTGGAGTGGGCTTATTGACTAGTGTTACCCTTGTCAGTCCATTTGTTTGGACATGAGCATTACAAATGAGATTGTTACCAAATTCTCAAGCATGTAAATATTGAATCAATATAATTGGCTTGAGCAGGTTGTGTTGTATATTTCCTATGGTAGCATGGCAGTCTCACACATTCCTGATTGGCTCATAATCTACTTGTGTTTGTTGGTTTGGATGATTTCTCACACAGTAACAGCTTACGGCTTTTATACTTCATACATACAAGGATCTACAGCACAACAACATGTTCCTTCTAAATGCAGGTCAGTGAGAATGACCTTGACATATCTACACACTGACAGCACTAAAACAGTGCATCCATGTCCCATGGACACGTTTTCTTGTTTTCCAAAAACAATTTAAAGGGGATTGCTTCCAGTATATAGTGCGCACACGTGCACACGTGCAAAACTTTTATATTTGGTTTGTTACATTGCTTATATAGAGGATCTTACATAAGCGACATGTAGTTTTCAAACTTCATTCACACTTACATCTATATCTTTCTACCAAAACTAGGTCAGTATGAATGACCTTGACCTAAATTTCGGTATTGACTTTTTTTTGTGTGTCTGACTGCTTAAGTAGGGCGTCCCAGTCCTATGGACACATTCTAGTTAATATTGAATTTATTGAATTTGTTTGATAAAAGTTGATATTATATACATTTTATCAAGTGAGTTCAATAAATGCTTTGCACAGCCTCACGTCAAATGATTTTATCCAACTTGTTTAAATTCAGACACTTATGTAATATTCTCCATTTATAATTGTTATTGCAGCTACTACCCATCACAAGAAGAATTTCTCAAGATTACAAAGGTGATTAAGATCAATGATGTAGTTGGTGTTGAAGGCAAACCATGTAAGTAATATGTCTCTCTATATTGTGAAGTGAAGCCACCGGCCAGCAGAGCTTATGGGATGGCAAGTTAAAAATGCTATATTTTGCCTCGTTAAGACGATATGGCCTTCATTTTTCATCCAATCTTTACCAGATTGTTATTATCAATGAAAGCTCAAACAAGTTCGAAAACCAACGAGATCGGAGCAGTAACAGCGGAGTTATGGCCCTTGATTTAGTTAAAAATGCTATATTTTGCCTCGTTAAGATGATAGGGGCTTCATTTTTAGCTCTACTGATCCAGAGATCAGCAGAGCTTATGCCGTGGTGCGGCGTCCGTCGTCCGTCCGTCTGTCCGTAAACTTTTTTTGTAGCGACTACTCCTCTGAAACTACTGAATGGATTTTCATGAAACTTTACAGAAATGTTGCCCATGAAGTCTAGTTGATCCTAGCAAAAATTCATGTTGATGTAAAATCCAAGATGGCCACCAGATCTAAAAATAGGTTTTTAAAAAACAAGTTTGTAGCAATCATGAAAACTATAGGTGATATTGATATGGGACTTTTCTAAAATGATCAGCATGAAATGATGTTGGTCCTTGTCGAAAATCGTTTTGATTCAACGTTAAACATGGCTGCCAGCGGCCATCTTTGTTTACATAGAGTTATATAATGAAAATTTGTAGCGACTACTCCTCTGAAACTACTTGACGGATTTTCATGAAACTTCACAGGAATGTTGCTCTTGATGTCTAATTGATCCTAGCAAATTTTCAGGTTGGCCGGAAATTCAAGATGGCCGCCACGGCTAAAAATAAATTTTTAAAAAAGAAGTTTGTAGCGACTACGTCTTGAAACTATAAGTGATATTGATATGGGACTTTTTGTAAAATGATCAGCATGACATGACGGTTATCAGAGTCAAACATTATTTTGATTCGACATTTAACATGGCTGTCAGCGGCCATCTTTGTTTACAGAGTTATATCATGAAAACTTGTAGCGACAACTCCTCTGAAACTACTTGACGGATTTTCATGAAACTTCACAGGAATGTTGCTCTTGATGTCTTATTGATCCTAGCAAAATTTCAGGTCGGCCGGAAATTCAAGATGGCCGCCACGGCTAAAAATAATTTTTCAAAAAACAAGTCTGTAGCGACTACTTCCTGAAATCAAAATCAATCAGTAGAGCTTCAAGGTCATTGACCTCTTGTTAAAACTTATGGGATGGCGAGTTGTCAGTCGTCCGTCCGTCGTCTGTCTGTCTGTTAACTTTTACCTTGTTAAGACGATAGGCCTTCATTTTTCACACAAGGTTCTCACAGCCTTAAAAAGTCCTTAAATTTCAGAAATAGCCTTTAAAAGTCCTTAAATCCACTCCAGCCTTAAAAAGTCAAATTCTGACAAAATATCATTAAAGGTCCTTGAATTTCATAATCAGTCGATTAATTATACAAGAGGAATAATATCTGACGTGAATCATTGGATATCGTATTTATACAAACTAATCACTGTTGCCGTTACACTTGAGTTTTTTCTCTTATCAAAATGCACATGGCCCCCACTCATTAAAAAATCAATCATGCCTGGCAAATGTTTGTTTAACCAGAAGTGGTTAGCGAGTTATAAGTGGTTGAGTGAAGTCAGGGGAGACAAGCACAAACTGACTGCGGATGTTGTCGCAAGTCGATAGATTTAGGTAAAATGGGGGAAAGCGCGATTTAATCTCACGCTAAAAGCAAAAGACACATATTTAACTCGAAAACTCTTGAGTCCCCAACTTTAGGTAATTTCTTCATAAAAAAAGAGTCTGAAACAGATGCAGTGGAAATGAAAAGTGATGACGTTCTGACATTTAATGACCCGGCCCCACCACAAATAGCAGGTCCATCTACCCCCAGCATCGCTGGATTTTTGCAGAAAAATAATGTTTTAAAAGCAGAAATACTGTGGACAGTTCAAACAATTGTGACTCACAGTTCATATAATTCAAATGAGAACAACTCCAGACTATTCAAGCTTATGTTCCCAGACAGTAGTATCGCTGAAAATTGTTCATGGGGTGAGAGGAAGACTTCTTATCTGTGTGTTTTTGGTATGGTGCAGGAGATTAAGAGTTACTTTGTTGTACTGTTTGATGAGAGAAACAAAAAATCTCAATCCAAACAGATGGATATTCATGTCAGATACTGACAGGGAAATAATGTAGGTCTAGATATCTTGGCTCACAATATATAATCAATACAAAGCAGGTAGTGCAGTACATACAGTAGAACATAAAATTGATAAAGGTAAGGTTAACGTTATGAGTTAAACCGGGCCTTAAAAATGGGTTATTGGGGCCTTAAAAGTCCATAAAAAGTCCTTAAATTTCATAATGATAATTCTGTATGAACCATGTAACAGTTTGTTAATATCAATTAAAGCTCAGACAAGTTCGAAAACCAGCCAGTTCCAACCATAAACAGCTGAGTTATGGCCCTTGATTTAGTTAAAAATGCTATATTTTGCCTCATTAACACTATAGGGCCTTCATTTTTCATGCGATCTTTACCAAACTTTACCAGATTGTTACTATCAATGAAAACTTGGACAAATTCGAAAACCAGCCAGATTGGACCATTTACTCCGGAGTTATGACCCTTGATTTTCTGAATATACTATATTTTGGCCTCATTTAGACAAAAGGGCCTTCATTTGGACAGATTTCAGTGAAACTTTGCAGGGATGATCAGCATTCAGCACCAAGCCTAGTTGTAAATATAGTCACCGAGTTCCGGTTGAATGATTTTGGTGGAGTTATGACCCTTTAAAGGTTTTAATACACAAACTTTGTCCTGACTAGTTCTCCTGAACTCCTGACTGGATTTGAACGAAATGTTTTAGGGATGATCAGTTCAGGTCTAGCTGTGCATATCATTGCCGTGTTCCAGTTGAATGTTTTTTGGTAGAGTTAAATGGCCATTTAAATGTTTTAATACACAAACGTTGTCTGGACTAGTTCTTCTGAACCCCTCACCAGATTTCAACGAAACTGTGCAGGGATGATCAGCACCAAGCCTAGTTGTGCATATCAACGTCCTGTTCTGGTTTACTTATTTTTGGCAGAGTTATGGCCCTTTAAAGTTTTCTGATACTAACTTTTTCCGGGCTAGTTCTGAATCCCTTGCTGGATTTCAACGAAACTTGACAAGGATGATCAGTACCAAACCTAGTTGTGCATATCATCGCCATATTCCGGTTGAATGATTTTTTTGCAGAGTTATGGCCCTTTAATACGCAAACTTTGTCCAGATTATTCTCTTAGGAACTCCTTGCCGGATTTCAGCGGATCTTGGCGGGGATGATCGGTACCAAGCCGTGTCATTGCCGTGTTCTGGTCAGATGATTTTAAGCCCTTTTAATGCACAAACTGTCCCAACTAATTCTCCTGATCCCCTGGCTGGATTTCAACGAATCTTGGCAGGGATGATTAATAGCCTAGTTGCGCATTTCAGTGTTGTGTTCCAGTCGAATGAATTTTAGCCGAGTTATGACCCATTAAATGTTTTAATACCTAACTTTGTACAGGCTAGTTCTCCTAAACCTCTGGCTTGATTTCAGCGAAACTTGGCAGGGATGGTCAGTACCAAGCCTAGTTGCATATGTCATCGCCATGTTCCGGTTGAATGATTTTTGAAAGAGTTATGGCCCCTTATACATAAACTTTATCTTCAGCCAGTAGAGCTTGTTTAGAATTTTTGAAAGTTGATACGTTTGCCTCACACAGTCTTGGCGATATTCGATTGTTGTTTACAATAATTGATTGCCAAGAACAACATATCATTGTAATTTAAAACTTTTAGTTTTCATAGAAATGTGACATTATGCATGTATCCTTTTTTGATATTGAATACGTAACTAACTGCATTTATTTAAGAGATACAATGCATTTTACTAAGAATGTGCAGCTGTAGGGCCGAGATATCTAAGTACTGGTGTTATGTTAATTATAACCTATGTCTAATTAGTAAATGCTTTCCAATTGTATCCAATGCTCGATAATGCTTTTGAAACCAATTGCCCTTCACTGTATACAACTGCAATAAATGTAAAAACTTATGCCTTTTTTGACATTTTATGATGTGATAGTTATATAGAGTTTAATTACATTGTTGAAGTGAATTGAAGAAATTCATCACAGAATATATATTATATAGTTTAATTAACATTTTTGTCGTGATACGGAAAATAATTTCCGAGTGAGAAAGATTCTTGCGATATCGCAAGAAACGCACTCGTTTCTATATCGCAAGAATATTTCTCGCGAGTGAATTATTTCCGTATCCGACAAAAATGTTAATTAAACTATATAATATATATTCTGTGATGTATTTCTTTCCAATCGTCTTTTGACACAAGTATTCCTTCTTCTGTCACTCCTTTGGCGACAGCGCGAAGTAATATCATGACGTCAATTTGTGACGTAATATCGTGACGTCTATCGTTTAGTTCATAACATTTGTCTACTGTGCTATCTTGCACACTAGGCGAGATAGCACAGTAGAGGAAGTGATATGTTAAAGATTTTCTCAAACTGGGAAATTTCTATAATTTATCACAGAATATATAATATTATACAATTATGGACTTTTCAGCTGTTATACATGATGTGATATGCACCAAAAAAATCATTATTGACCGAGGCGATAGCCGAGGTCAATAATGATTTTTTGGTACATATCAACATCATGTATAACAGCTGAAAAGTCCATAACTGTTTTATTATATAACCCTCAATTTACAATTATATAAAACAGGTCAATATCAAAAAAACAATTATATAAAACAGGTCAATGTCAAAAAAACAGGTCAATATCAAAAAAACAGGTCAATATCGCTAGATATTTTTTCTAAAAAATTACTTTTTAGCCAATGAAAACGCGTCTATTTATAGGTTATATAATAAATCTTGTTACTTCCTGTTATTCCAGACAAAACAAAGATCACAGAATATATAATATATCTAGTTACTTCCTGTTATTCCAGACAAAACAAAGATCACAGAATATATAATATATCTTGTTACTTCCTGTTATTCCAGACAAAACAAAGATGATCACAGAATATATAATATATCTTGTTACTTCCTGTTATTCCAGACAAAACAAAGACAGGCAATTTAGGTATAATAGCTACACGTCTGTTGGTGCTACCCTGGTGTCCACCTCAGTTACAGGTTTGTATACTGAATCTTACCTCCCCCAGAGAAGATTAAGGGACACACGGCAATCTTTATATTTTAAATCGCGGCATCCTTTTAAATATCCTATCCCGCCATCAACAGGAACATTTTACAAAATATGTACATCATATCTAAAACCTACCGACTAACAGGATACAAATCATTTGCATATTTTGAGAATCCAAACTCTATAGACAAAATATAAGCAACTTTAACCAGCCAGCCCAAACCCCAAAATGGGAGCATCAAATTAAAAGTTACCAACTCATAATTCATTTTACGCATATTCATTCACAGGATCTTTTAAGAACCCGTGAATAACCTATACTTTTAATTGGCACATATACATTATTATATAACCTGAACACCTGGATAGAGGTTTGATCAACGGGTTTGTAGTGTTATTTTGCCATTATTTGGCAGATTAGTTTCTTTAATTTGTCTGCATAATTTGACTGATCTTGGGTCTGAACAATTTGTTTGCATCAGTATAATGCACCAATACAATATTTAAACAGGGTTGCCAGCGAAAAAAAAGGTCGGGGAAATTTAACTTTTTGATTTTTCTGAAAAGTCAGGGGGAAAAATATTTTTTGTAGAGAAATCATGTATTTTGTTATCGAGAAATTGCGTATCTGTTGCTATGGCAGTCTTCAAGTTACTGCATTACAGTATAAAACATGAGACTATTTTTTTTTATTGTTTTTATACATAATAATCAACGTAACATATCTTTCAATTTGAATTAAAGTAATATGGGTGGAATTATCAGCTGTAGGGGAGTGAGGAGGCCGGTAAAATTGTGTCATATTGGTCAGTGAATAATTGCATTTGGTCAGGGAAAAGTCAGGTAATTTTATTTGACCCAGGTGCTGGCAACCCTGATAAACCTTTAAATGGTAAACTTCAAATTGTTATACCACAGAATGTTATTTTATGCAAGCGGGTTTAAAATCATTGTGATATTGGATTAAATAAATTGAGGTGATCATTTTAATGGCTGATAAATACTACAACGATTGCCATGTGTCCCTTTAAACCCACATTATGTTAAAAGTTTGCTCAGTAAAGCATCTTAAGACTTTGTTTACACACTTGGAAATATGAAATTGCTGTAGATTCACTGAATTTATGCAGGGTTTTGAGTTGTCTACCATCTATGGTGAACATATTTACACTGAAGTAGATGCCATAGTGTGGTGTCAGTCCGTCCGTAAACTTTTTTATTTAGCAACTACTCCTCTGAAACTACTGGATGGATTTTCATGAAACTTTACAGAAATGTTGCCCATGAAGTCTAGTTGATCCTAGCAAAAATTCATGTTGATGTGATCCAAAATGGCCACCGAAGCTAAAAATAGATTTTTAAAAAACAAGTTTGTAGCAACTATTTCTTCAATACTATAAGTAATTTTGATACGGGACTTTTTCTAAAATGATCAACATGCCATGATGTTGGACCTTGTTGAAAATTATTTTGATTCGACATTTAAACATGGCTGCCGGTGGCCATCTTTGTTTACATAGAGTTATATAGTAAAAACTTGTAGCGACTACTCCTCTGAAACTACTTTATGGATTTTCATGAAACTTCACAGGAATGTAGCTCTTGATGTCTAGTTGGTCCTAGCAAAATATCATATAGGCCGGAAATTCAGGATGGCCACCACAGCTAAAAACAGATTTAAAATAAACAAGCTTGTAGCGACTACTTCTTGAAAACTGTAATATTGATATGAGACTTTTTCTAAAATGATCAGCATGACATGATGTTGGTCCTTGTCGAAAATCATTCTGATTCAACATTAAACATGGCTTCCAGCAGCAAACTTTGTTTACATAGGTTATATAGTAAAAACTTGTAGCGACTACTGCTCTGAAACTACTCGACGGATTTTCATGAAACTTCACAGGAATGTTGCACTTGATGTCTAGTTGACCCTAGCAAAATGTCAGGTCGGTGGGCAATTCAAGATGGCCACAAGGGTAAAAGTAGATTAAAAAACAAACAAATTTGTAGCAGCTACTTCTTGAAAACTGTAACTGATATTGATATGGGACTTTTTTTTAAATGATCAGCATGACATGATGTTGGTCCTTGACGAAAATCATTTTGATTCATCGTTAAACATAGCAGCCAGCGGCCATCTTTGTTTACATACAGTTATATAGTAAAAACTTGTAGCAACTACTCCTGAAACTATTTGACGGATTTTCATGAAACTTCACAGAAATGTTGCTCTTGATATTTAGTTGATCCTTGCAAAATTTCAGTCGGCTGGAAATTCAAGATGGCCACCACAGCTTAAAATAGGTTTTTAAAAACCAAGTTTGTAGCGACTACTTCTTGAAAACTATAAGTGATAGTGATATTGGACTTGTTCTTATTGAAAATTATTTTGATTCAACATTAAACATGACTGCCATCATGAAACTTCGCAGGAATGCTGATCTAACTATCAAAACCTATCAGTAGAGCTTCAAAGTCGTTGACCTCTTGTTTTTCATCTGTTTTTTTGCAACCATTCATTCACGCAAGATATATGACTCAGTATTGCTACTGATATCTGCTAGCATGAGGTTGAACTTGAAGTGAATTGTTGTTTAACAGCTCATCAGCACACTGTTAAGGTTATTCGGCTTACCACCCCAGAGGATACTGGGCCCTGTTTTATTAAACATCTAACGATAAGTCGGAAAATTTAAAAAAAAAATGATCTCAGCATTCAATGCAGACAATTATGTGTGCACGTAGTGCAGAAATATCACATGTATAAGAAAATGAAATGAAATCATGTTTATTTGAAAAGTGTAATTTATACTGAAGCATTTAAGATATTGATTTACGATCAAAATGGTCGTACGTTGGTTCATAAAACGGGGCCCAGGGGTCCAGGAACACTGCCCTACTCTTACTATCAAATGTATTCATGTGGTTCTTTAACCTTAATCCGCTAAGCACATCTATAATATCCTATGCATCCTTATAAACCCAGATCAGCCTGCGAGTAACTTGCGACAGGTAGGCTCGAACCTCTGATTACCAGACAGGGTTAGACACTAACACTTTATGACTACTAGCCTACAGGGCTAGTGCTTTCTTATTTTTACTAGCCCTTCTTAAAACCAACGAGTCCTCCTTTTACTCTTTTGCGGCAAAATAAAAAGATGCCAAAATATGATGCCTTGGTAGCTCCATGGATAAGGCCTTGGCTTTGGAGCTATAGACAGACATCTGACCAGTGTGGGTTCACTCCCTGGCGAAGGCATGTTTGAGGGGAAACTTCATAACCATCTCATCTATAGCTGAGGTTGCATTTCCTGTATGACTGTACTGTTTGTAAATATTGCAAGACAACAGCTTTGTGACTAGGTCTTAGTCAATCCATGCATAGGCCATGGCCATTATACCCTTCTTTGCAGCAGCCTGTATAAGGCCCGTTCATAACCCAAATTTCTTTTAAAGTCATGCAGACCTTGGAAATTTCATTCCATATTTACGGAATTTTTTCCCCAATTAAAGGCAAAAGGCCCCTTCCCAAAAACTGGGGAAAAGGCTCTGTAGGCACTGTAAAAGTTGCACGATGGCTAAAAATATTAATTTGAATCATGCTGTCTTTCGCTGATGACGCTTTTCCTATGCTGTTTTTTGTTTGTTTCGATGGAGACAGTTCCGTATTTAAATATTGCCACATTTTTGTTTACAATGGGAAGGTCACACTCACCATGTCAATAAAATGCTTAGAAATTAATATAGTGATAGAAATGCTAGCGTCTCTACAAAAACGATGTGGAGAACTCTATAAAACGCGGTTTATTTTTCAGCATTTTTGCGCCATCAAAGAAAAAATGGTCAATCAGTGTTCAGTAATCTGACACACCTACACATTCGCAGGTGCTTGTCTTGGTCTATATCGTACCCTACATTACACCTTATTGAAGAGTTTGAATAGCGAAAAATTGAAACAATTTGACAATTTTCGACATCAGGATCATATAAGATCATTTAAAATTGACATTTAAATAATAAAAACAACTAGCCCGTCGGGTTTGTGAGTTTTTACTAGTCCTTCTCGAAAGTGATTAGCCTCGGGCTATCGGGCTAGCGTTAGTGTCGAACCCTGCCAGATTCAATGTCAAACTTGCTATCCACATGATCCACTAGGCCAACACAGCCTCTGCGAATGTTATTTATGTCGCAGACTGTTTGTATAGCAGTGATTATCTAAGATGATTTAATGTCTGCATTATCCCCATACAATAAAGTGGGTTAATATAAACCAGGTGTCATACACATCACAGAAGACTGTAAATATATGAATAATATATTTAATATGCGAGATCAGCAATAGATCTATCAATCTATGTAAAGTATATAACGTTTTTATTATAACTAATAATACTTTACTCCTCAATGTCTAAACGGCAACTGCCATGCGCGTAGCGTGCCATACTCATTTACTTACGTGAGTAAACTTTACAATCAATGTCTGAAAATTGAAAGATTTAAAACTCGAAAAATGCAATAAAATCGTAAGCTTTAGGAGGGTTTAGGTCTATTCTTCATTTTCTACAATGGTCAAAGTGTCATGACATATAATTACAAAATATGCCTGGAATTACACCAGAATGCACCATTTAAGACTACCATTAACCCAAATTTTCGTGGGGGAGAACCCCCAAACCCCCCCAACTTAGTTGCAGCATTATTATAGTTTTTTTGGGGACGGGCGCAAGTCCTATTACGCGTCCTCAGAGTAAGCGTTTAGGTATCGTGAGTAACTTCAATTTTGGCCACGCTACGCCCCTGACTGCAACATTGCGTGGTCCCGACAATGCTATAGGATATATTATAACAGGGTCAGCTATGTTATGTTACTTAAAATGGAAAATAAATAGAGAAATAAAGATGTGAAGGTTTTAATGAGTTTATTTTTTATTTTCCCACCCTATGACATTTATAAAGAAAAAATAAACCTGCAGATTTAAAAGATTTTTTTTTTCTTTAACTACAGGTGTCGAGAAAATTAGACAAACATACAGGTATTCCAAATAACAGACAAGGCAAGGATAATGCAGATGGAGCCAGTGTTGAACAGTCCTACACCAATAAACAGAAAAGTGATGAGTCACCACCATCGAAATCGAAGGAAAGAGAAAAAGGTGCCAGTAAGAGTGGATTAAATGCTCGAGAAAATTCAGATCAAATTAAAAGGAATACTGTTAGATCCACTGGAGTAAATCCGAATCGAATGAAACGCAGACCTGTTCCAAAATTGGACAGGCGTAAAAAAAAATTGGACTGGCGTTCAAAATCGAAACGAACTATTCGGTCACAAAGACCAATCATTAACGAGCCTGTGAATAAGCAATTAGCTGGTAGACGTGTTGATAATAGGGAATGCAGAGGCGGTATTAACCTAGCGGAAAACCAAAGTAATCAATGTTTTGAAGGTGTTGAAAGGCCACAGGGTCAAAGGGTAAGAAACCAGCCAGTGGTACCTAACAACGGAAGTAAAAAAGCAAAAAATTCATTGCCATGTGAGGTGTCTATTGAAATAGGCTGATCAATAAAAAGTTTAATAACTCAAGGAATTTTAATGGAATAAGTTATAGGTTTGTTAAAAGAGACACAATCTTTGTTTGTTTATATGGAGTTTTACGTATTTCAACACATGTAAGGTTGTTTTACGGTCGAATTTTTTCGTGGTGGAGGCAGACCACCCACTTTTTCTGGGTAGAAGCAGTATTGTACACCTCCCGCCATCCGTAAGAATCGACACTTCCTCACAAGTCAAGCTCCCAGTGGGATTCAAACCCGCAGCATTGAGAGGCGAAGGTTTACAACGCCACGTCGTTAACCATTCTGCTACGGAAACGCTTCAGAGCAATCTTGAAGTAGTTGTCAAACATTGGAATTACCACCTCGATTTATAAATCCAGTATCAGTTTGACTTTAAATCTGCTGGTATATATTCAAAAAATAAAAGATAGTAAAATTAAGTTTTATCTTGATATAATTCTATGGTTTAAAATAAATTTGAGCAATATCATAATAACCTGTCTTTTCACTAAACATAACGTTTCCTATTTATTCAACTTCACCTTTCCAGCCTTCACTTTCCATCCTTAGATCTCAACTGACTTCCTTCGTCAAATGTTTAACTCACATCTTTTAGCCCTTTTGATGCCCCCCGAAGGGCGGTATATAGTAGTCGCACCGTCCATCAATCTGTTTGTCCGTCCATTCGTTTGTCCGTCCAATCGTGTCCAGTCAGTAACTCTGACATTCCTGGATGGGTTTTCAGTTGTTTACAAATAGAGGATGGATGACAGCAATGGACCTAGTTGTTTACATATGGAGGATGGATGACAGCAATAGGCCTAGTTTACATATGGAGGATGGATGACAGCAATAGGCATAGTTTTTTACATATGAAGGATGGATTACAGCAATAGGCATAGTTGTTTACATATGGAGGATGGACGACAGCAATAGGCATAGTTGTTTACATGACAGCAATAGGCATAGTTGTTTACATATGGAGGATGAATGACAGCAATAAGCATAGTTGTTTAGTAATAGGCATAGTTTTTTACATATGAATAATGGATGACAGCAATAGGCATAGTTGTTTACATATTAAGGATGGATGACAGCAATAGGCATAGTTGTTTACATATGGAGGATGAATGACAGCAATAGGCATAGTTGTTTACATATGAAGGATGGATGACAGCAATAGGCATAGTTGTTTACATATTAAGGATGGATGACAGCAATAGGCATAGTTGTTTACATATGGAGGATGAATGACAGCAATAGGCATAGTTGTTTACATATGAAGGATGGATGACAGCAGTAGGCGTAGTTGTTTACATATGAAAGATGGATGACAGCAATAGGCATAGTTGTTTACATATAGAGGATAGATGACAGCAATAGGCATAGTTGTTGTTTACATATGAAGGATGGATGACAGCAACAGGCATAGTTGTTTACATATGGAGGATGGATGACAGCAATATGCATAGTTATTTACATATGAAGGATGGATGACAGCAATAGGCATAGTTGTTTACATATGGAGGATGGATGACAGCAATAGGCTTAGTTGTTTACATATGAAGGATGGATGACAGCAATAGGCATAGTTGTTTACATATGAAGGATGGATGACAGCAACAGGCATAGTTGTTTACATATGGAGGATGGATGACAGCAATATGCATAGTTATTTACATATGGAGGATGGATGACAGCAATAGGCATAGTTGTTTACATATGAAGGATGGATGACAGCAACAGGCATAGTTGTTTACATATTAAGGATGGATGACAGCAATAGGCATAGTTGTTTACATATGAAGGATGGATGACAGCAATAGGCAGTTGTTTAGCAATAGGCATAGTTGTTTACATATGGAGGATGGATGACAGCAATAGGCATAGTTGTTTACTATGAAGGATGGATGACAGCAACAGGCATAGTTGTTTACATATTAAGGATTGATGACAGCAATAGGCATAGTTGTTTACATATGCAGGATGGATGACAGCAATAGGCATAGTTGTTTAGCAATAGGCATAGTTGTTTACATATGGATGGATGACAGCAATGGGCATAGTTGTTTAGCAATAGGCATAGTTGTTTACATATGGAGGATGGATGACAGCAATAGGCATAGTTGTTTACATATGGAGTATGGATGACAGCAATAGCGTACAAAATATATTAGATATTTTGAGAATTCGAACTCTATCGACACAATATAAACAGCTTTAACCGTACAGGCCAAACACCAAAAATGGAGCGTCAAATTATGAATTACCAATTCACAATTCATTTTACTTTTATTCAATCATGGGTTTTTTGAGAACCCATGAATAAAATTAACACCTGGATAGTTTTGTTAAATGGTTTTGAATATAGTGTAATTTTGCTGTTATTTAGTGAGTTAGTTTCGTTTAATGGAAATTGGACCAGTAGTTTCAGAGAAGAAGGGGATCGATCATCACAAGTTTATCCTATTTACTCTGTAAATAAAGATGGCCATGTTTGACATCAAATCAAAATGAAAACCACAAGCCATGCCAGTCATTTTTGTACAGGTTCTAAATCAGTATCACTTATGTTTTTGTTTTTTTTCGTTGCCAGAATTATGTCAACCTTTATTTTACTCTGCTCGACATCTAGTTCTATGCGAGGCTTTTTTCCCTTCATAAGCAGGGGCCGATATTCGACCCCATATCGGCCCCTTCCCCTCTTCGGCTGAGAAAATTCCCCCCCAAAAAAACAACTTTTTATTTTTTTGCATAAAATTACTTCCCTCTCTAACTTCCTCAACATTATTTTGTTTGGGATACATTTATAGAAGACAGTTTATCTAAAATGTACCTCTTCTGCATATTTGCACGCCTAAATCTTTTCTGCCGATTATACTGTTCCCCCTATATCTCAAAATCGCATTATTTATCCCCTTTTACATGTTTAAATTGAAAAACGCGCTTTTTTTCATAACTTGCATTTGTTCAATCATTAATATTAATTACACTAAAATAAATATGAAGTAAAATAATTTACATATAATTAACTGTTGATAATAATGCACCAATAATGTATGTTCAACTTATGGTAAAATCAGTGCACGTGAAACAAATATTTAAATTTATTTAAATGCAAGTAGGTTTAAAGTGAATATGATACTGGATATATAAATCAAAACAATAATTTCAATGATAATTTCAATTCTTGATAAACACTTACAAGATTGCCATTTGTCACTTTAAGTACCATCTTGATACAATGTGCCATTACTATTGTAACAAATTGCCAGATAATGCAATTTGATAAAAGCAACAGTTATTTTTGATAATATTTTAATAAATCAATTACCACACCATCCAAATGTCCAAGGAGAAACATTACATTTAATGAGTGATGACATAAACTTGATAAAACTTGATAAAGCAAATAAACGCTATATGCTTAGATTCAAATGTCACTTGGTGAAACATGCAAAGTTAATGAACCTACCTGTGTGTGAAAAGGATACTTGGAAAATTAGTCTTGACAGAGAGCATTTCCTGAACATTTTTAGGATGAAAGTGTTGCAGAGAAGGGAGATGTCATATATCCTACTTTAAAACCGGATTCTTGTTGTGGACATACTGATATTTAGACAATAATGATTCAATGACAATACTGGTTCAATGACAATAATGATTAAGTGAAAATACTGGTTCAATAACATTACTGGTTCAATAACAATACTGATTCAGTGACAATACTGGTTCATTTAAAACCAGATTCTTGTTATGGACATTGATATTTAGACAATAATGATTCAATGGCAATACTGGTTCAGTACCAATACTGGTTCAATAACAATAACCTTGCCTGTGTTGGTGCAAAGCTAAGTCGGAAATGCTTTCGGCTTACCAGTAAATGTAATTGTACTGTGTGTACTCTTCTTTTTTTTTGTACCATTATTAAATTCCGTCAAAACACCATGTTTTTATATAGTAAAATTCACTAATGGTAGTTGTGTAATGTAACTTAAGTCAACATAATTATTTTGTGTTTTATAAGGCCCAGTGTGGTTCCTGGGGCCCCGTTTGGTTACGGGGCAAAGAATAGGGCCACTGCAGATCCCGTTGGAGGGGAAGGCAGAGGGGTAGAACACCCCCAAATTCATGTTCATTTTATCATTTTTTGTTCATGCTCATTAAAGGTCTTCATCATGACCCCTGCATTGTTTCAGGTGCCATCTCGCTCATATCACTAGAGCAGTGGCAGAAAAACGATAACGTGGCTCCAGCGTAAATGGCGTGTCTACAATAGAATTTGCAGCAACTCTACAGTTCAGGGCGAGAAGGTTCTTCCATATTTTATCTCGATGTACATGGAGGATGAGCCTGGCATGTTCATTCCTGTTAGGCGCCATCTAACCTTTCATGTGTTGGTGCGCCTTAAAACCCCAGTTCAGTTCAATTGTGTTTTATAAGCTAAAATGTACAGCTAATGCAGCTTTAAGCTTTTAAAATTATGAAATACACTTAAAATGATATACTATGTTATTTTGCTACAATACGGGGTCCCTTTTAATATGTTTTTATTATATATTAAACTGCATATAAAGCTATTATAAGACAGTGACCAAGTTTGTAACAAAAACTTCCATGAGGCCCTCTTTTCTTCTTTAAAGCCCTTTTGTTAATTTTCTTGTTTTTTGTTGTTGCCGGGGGCTCCGTTTGGTCACGGGGCAAAGAATACGGCCACTGCAGATCCCTTTGGAGGGGTAGGCAGATGGGTAGAATCCCCCCCCCCCCAAATTCATGTTCATTTTATCATTTTTTTGTTCATGTTCATTAAAGGTCTTCATCATGATCCCTGCATTGTTTCAGGTGCCATCTTGCTCGCATCAAAGAGCAGTGGCAGAAAAACAATAACGTGGCTCCAGCGTAAATGGAGTTTCTACGATAGAATTTGCAGCAACTCTGCAGTTCAGGGTGAGAAGGTTCTAGGCCCATTTTCAATATTTTATCTCGATGTACATGGAAGATGAGCCTGGCATGTTCATGCCTGCTAGGCGCCATATAACCTTTTTTATGTGTTGGTGCGCCTTAAAACCCCAATTCAATTCAATTCAATTGTTAATTTTCTTAAATAAAAAAAACTAGTATTTTGCTGCAATAATAGGTTCCTTTTAAAATAATTTATCATATATTAAATTGCATGTAAAGCTATAGTAAGACAGTGGCCAAGTTAATAACGAAATATTCCCTGAGGCCCTCTTTTTTTCAATAAGGCTGTCTTTCGTTATTGGTCTTAAAATGAAAAAACTATGAAACTGTTATTTTGTTACAATTATAAATGTGTCTCTTAAAATATTTTTATTGCATTAAAAGCCCAGTTATTAAAAAAATCGCCGAGGCCCTCTTTTATTCTTTAGGCCCTATTTTGTTCATATTCTTCATTTTTTTCTACCTTGCACTTTGAATCTTGGTAGCCACTAACGAGTGGTCGTTTTTAGCGCAGTAGGTAGCGCAGTAGGTAAGTATTATCTGCAAGTATAATTTTACTGTGGGTTACGAGTTCAACCCTACAAAGCGGTAGCTTTCTAAAAATAAATTGTACAGCAATTGACATTTCAGAGAGTACATCGCAAGTTTTTCTTAAATAAAGATGGCCATGTTCGACATTAAATCAAAATCAAAAATTACATGCCAGGCAAGTCATTTTAGCTCTTAATCATATCACCTGTTTTTTAGCTCGACTGATCAGCAGAGCTTATGCCGTGGTGCGGCGTCCGTCGTCCGTCCGTCTGGCCGTCTGTCCGTAAACTTTTATTTGTAGCGACAACTCCTCTGAAACTACTGGATGGATATTCATGAAACTTTACAGAAATGTTGCCCATCAAATCTAGTTGATCCTAGCAAAAATTCATGTTATGTGAAATCCAAGATGGCCGCCAAAGCTAAAAATAGAGTTTTAAAATACAAGTTTGTAGCGACTACTTCTTGAAAACTATAAGTGATATTGATATGGGACTTTTTCTAAAATGATCAGCATGACATGATGTTGATCCTTGTCAAAAATCGTTTTGATTCAACGTTAAACATGGCTGCCAACGGCCATCTTTGTTTACATAGAGTTATATAGTAAAAACTTGTAGCGACTACTCCTCTGAAACTACTTGACGGATTTTCATGAAACTTCACAGGAATGTTGCTCTTAATGTCTAATTGATCCTAGCAAAATTTCAGGTCGGCCGGAAATTCAAGATGGCCGCCACGGTTAAAAATAGATTTTCAAAAAAGCAAGTCTGTAGCGACTACTTCCTGAAATCAAAATCAATCAGTAGAGCTTCAAGGTCATTGACCTCTTGTTTAAAAATAACCACACAATTGTATTGTTTGCTGTCTTGAATGAATATGAATGGTGTTTTACATCATGTCGATACAAATTAGGCCTTCATCTGAAGGGGTTGGTCGGTACCATCTGAGGTGGCAAATTCTAACACCAATTTTTGAGATGGATGATTCCTATAGATACTAAATCATCAAAATTTGTCAAAAATCGCTGAAAAAGAGAATATATTTTTTAGATATATCAGAGTACATTTGAAAATTATTTTTTGATTTTATATCGATACTTTGATCCAACAAGTATATTTTTTCAAAGTTAGAAGTTGATTATTTTTGACAATTTTGGCTAAAAGTTTCAATTTTAACCCCCAAAATGACAAAAAATATTTTATTTTGGAAAAAAAAACATATTTTTATGAATATTTTTATGAATATTTTTATCATATAAATCATTGATTAATTAGTAATTTAAACTATGGTTTTTACTATTCTATCTTATTGGGAGTTTAAAAAAATATTTAAACGAAAATGACTAAATTAGTAATTTAACTAGTAAATTTATATGGAAATCTAAACGAAACTGTAAATAATATATTTTATCACATATTGTGACAATACTAATTAGCTTGATCCCATATCAAAAGGGAATATTCTCATGGATAAACAAGGTCTCTCTCTCGCTGAATAATGCAAAAGCTACCACACCTTCATTGCCATTTTGCACCAATCTCCACACAGAGTTATCGTTCCTTGCACTCACATATATCTCTGCTAACTACTAAATTACAAGATTTTGGTAAAACCTGTTAAATTGGAATATGTTTGCCTAAAACTTATTTATTTCTTGTGTAAATATAATTTTCAGAATATCTTCAGATTAGATGTTGCAAGATTTGAAATAATGCACGAAAACAATTTAGTTTTAATCGGGGACTATTTTACTACAAAACTAATTCATACTTAGTTTTCCTCAATCGATACGCATATGTAAACATTTCAAACCGAAGCTATAGCAGAAAATTACTAAAAAAAAATTACTCATAGAAAAAATAATTGAAATTATTTAATATAGGTCTTTATTTTATTTTTGCAGATCATGCAAAAGGATTTATTATAAACATCGTCATAACTTTTTTGAATAATCACATGGTTTAACCGTTCGCCCTACTTCCTTTGATGTTGTACAGAGTCAAATGAGGAACGAGTGTACTCTGGGTAGAGATTGATTTTGCAATAGTTTATCTCTCACCTGATCAACTTGCACACCTGAGCATTTGAAATCATTTACCGGAAAAAAAATGAATGAATGAAGTTGGGTTTATTTCCCTTTAACACATCTTATTAGGTCATATTTATGGCAAGCCGTTTTCACATTTAATCACTATTTAGCGATATCGTTAATTCAGTTAGCGATATCGCTGATTCATTTACTGATATCAAACTATCATTTTTCGATATCGCTAATTCTATTAGTGATATCAAAAAATAAATTAGCAATATCAGAAATTGAAAAGCAATTATTGATATCAAGAATTCAATTTTTGATATCGCTAATTCAAATTTTGATATCGCTGATAGAATTATTGTAAGAGTGAATATGGACTTCTCCCTTTTAACAAAAAATTGGCCCTGCTTCAAAAAGGTACCAGTCTTGCGCGCAATTCAACATGGCAGGGAACAGCAATAATAATGTCCTACTGGCTGCGTTGTTTTGTCGCACATTTGGCGGTGTTGACCTAACGGGATCCTTATATTGTTATAAGTTGATTCATCAACTGTAGATCTTATCCTGTCTAAATTCTGTAACGAAGATTCAATTTGTCCCTCTTGTCTCCATCGCTACTTTCAACTGTTAACAACCTCTCAATTTCTACCAATTGTGGGACTTCGATCACTAACTATAGTTTAACTATGGTCGTTGATCTGCGCATGTCTAGTGCATATCTGCATGATATGCATGATAAACGTGTATATTGATTCTCTATGTTTCCATTTCGTGCATAAAAGTCTTACATTAATGTAAGTAGTGGTGTTTTGCAAGCTTAATGATCAAAATGCTGACTTTTGTTAAAAAAACACCACCCACCACATATTTTAAATTTTAAAAATCCGCCAAAAATTTCGACGTTTAGAGTTGACTTCATGTATTCAAACATACAGAGATGTCACGTCTAAGGACTAAAACAGGGGCACGATAAGGGGAAAGAAGCAAAAAGGAAAAGGGGTTACTAGATGTTGTAGTTTGTTAAAGGTAAAACACGTTGGCGTATGTCATTATTACTTGAATTCTTGAAAGGGAACATGGGCTTACATTCCACATTCACTGCCTGGAAAGTATAATACATTTCAGACTGGAAATGTGAGCCCACGTCCCTTGTGAAGAATCCAAATAACTTTGATTTTTCTTGAAAAATAAGGAGTTCGAACATTTGAAGAAAATCGTTATTATTTTTTAGCTCTACTGATCAGAGATCAGCAGAGCTTATGCCGTGGTGCGGCGTCCGTCGTCCGTCCGTCCGTCTGTCCGTAAACTTTTATTTGTAGCGACTTCACAGCTGAAACTACTGGATGGATATTCATGAAACTTTACAGAAATGTTGCCCATAAAGTCTAGTTGATCCTAGCAAAAATTCATGTTGATGTGAAATCCAAGATGGCCGCCAAAGCTAAAAATAGAGTTTTAAAATACAAGTTTGTAGCGACTTCTTCTTGAAAACTATAAGTGATATTGATATGGGACTTTTTCTAAAATGATCAGCATGACATGATGTTGATCCTAGTCAAAAATCGTTTTGATTCAACGTTAAACATGGCTGCCAGCGGCCATCTTTGTTTACATAGAGTTATAGAGTAAAAACTTGTAGCGACTTCTTCTCTGAAACTACTTGGCGGATTGTCATGAAACTTTACAGGAATGTTGCTCTTGATGTCTTATTGATCCTAGAAAAATTTCAGGTCGGCCGGAAATTCAAGATGGCCGTCACAGCTAAAAATAGATTTTTAAAAAATAAGTTTGTAGCGACTACTTCTTGAAAACTATAAGTGATATTGATATGGGACTTTTTCTAAAATGATCAGCATTACATGATGTTGATCCTAGTCAAAAATCGTTTTGATTCAACGTTAAACATGGCTGCCAGCGGCCATCTTTGTTTACATAGAGTTATATAGTAAAAACTTGTAGTGACTACTCCTCTGAAACTACTTGGCGGATTGTCATGAAACTTTACAGGAATGTTGCTCTTGATGTCTAATTGATCCTATCAAAATTTCAGGTCGGCCCGAAATTCAAGATGGCCGTCACAGCTAAAAATAGATTTTTAAAAAATAAGTTTGTAGCGACTACTTCTTGAAAACTATAAGTGATATTGATATGGGACTTTTTCTAAAATGATCAGCATGACATGGTGTAGATCCTTGTGGAAAATTATTTTGATTCGACGTTAAACATGGCTGCCAGTGGCCATCTTTGGTTACATAGAGTTATATAGTAAAAACTTGTAGCGACTACTCCTCTGAAACTACTTGACGGATGTTCATGAAACTTCACAGGAATGTTGCTCTTGATGTCTAGTTGATCCTAAAAAAAATTCAGGTCGGCCGGAAATTCAAGATGGCCGCCAAGGCTAAAAATAGATTTAAAATAAATAAGTTTGTAGCGACTACTTCTTCAAAACAATAAGAGATATTGATATGGGACTTTTTCTAAAATGATCAGTATGACATGATGTTGGTCCTTGTCGAAAATCGTTTTGATTTGACCTTAAACATGGCTGCTTTGTTTACATAGAGTTATATAATGAAAACTTGTAGCGACTACTTCTTTGAAACTACCTGACGGATTTTCATGAAACTTCACAAGAATGTTGCTCTTAATGTCTTATTGATCTTAGCAAAATTTCAGGTCGGCCGGAAATTCAAGATGGCCGCCACGGTTAAAAATAGATTTTCAAAAAACAAGTCTGTAGCGACTACTTCCTGAAATCAAAATCAATCAGTAGAGCTTCAAGGTCATTGACCTCTTGTTTAATATTCCTTTTGAAAGACTATGCAGATATTTCTATGACATGACGTTTAAAGCCGTTTTGGCGCTTAAGTTTGTCAAATGTCGTTGCGGTTTTATGTCCATGTTACTTTTTATAAATAAATAATTTGACTATACAGAGGATCTAAAACTCGTCTCTATTCCACATACGATTTATGAAACTCATTATGATTCCAACAAAGAAAGTAAACGGACAATTGACGATAGACGGACGATTGGCTGATCGCATCACATAAGCGTTTTAGTAGAGCAAAAACGAATCAAGAATGGCATCTAAACAGAAATCGTTATTTTTATAACGTACAAAGTCTAAAAATGATTATTAGTTATTGACAAGAAATGTTAAAAGCGTCAAAGCATACGCATATTCAAACAAATAAAGCGTAGTAGTATCGTGTTGCATAGTTTGTTTTAATTTGTAATTTTAATGCAAACTATATCCTTTTAAAACCGATGCAAACTATTCAAAACTTAATTTCCATTTTTTTTGCAAGTTTCAGCATTTTCGTTAAACTACTAGTATAACATATATTTTAAAATAAATGGTTGATAAAATATAGGTACCAATGGTTCCTGCAATGAGTAGATTTAACTTTTTGACTGAAAATCATGAAAAAATGCAAACGTTATCCTTATTTGTTTTGAAACAAGAAAAAAAGTTGTTCGAGCATCAGTAACAAACGGCTACAGACAGCCGACAGACGCTTTACACTGAGGGTTGGTACTATTTTGGTGGATCATCGCAATCGGTTAAATAATAAAAAAGTTATTCAAACAAGACTCACCTGATGTGGACGTTTGCGCCATGTTTTCTAATGCGAACGTTATTCAAAAGTCACGTGGGTTCCCCGCATCGTAATTGAAATAAATAAAAAATCTTACTACATGAGTATCATTATAACTTGTTTTGTTGTTTGAGTATGGTTTCGGTTGAAAAACGTCCAAAAAAATGAGGAAAAATACAGCTGTTTTTTGTTTAGTTTTTTTGTGTTGTTTTTTTCGACTCTTCGTTTGTTTTTTCCTGCCTGGTAGGGTTTCGAGAAAGCAATGTTGTTTTTTGTCTCGCCTTTTTGAAGGAAAAAAGAGACATAGGTGTTGCTTTTCCGGCGGCGGAGGAGAAGGCGTCAACATTAAAGTTTTGCGTTAATACGTCATTTTCTCACAAACTGTATGCACTAGACCTTTCAAACTTTGCTTATAGTTGTATCTTGGGTGGTACATTGCAACATGATAAAGCAAATGTGGAGGTGACCTTGACCCTCCAAGTGAAGGGCAGATAACTTAATATTTTTTACGTTCATCTTTTGCGTTTAGGTCAATTGTTCACAAACTGTATGCACTATAACTTTCAAACTTTGCTTATACATGTTGTATCGGGGGTGGTACATTGCAACGTGACAAAGTAAATGTGAAAGTGACATTGACCCTCCAATCAAAGGGCAGATAACTGAATAATGTTTTCTTCAACTTTTGCAATGAGGTCAATTCCTCGCAAACTATATGACTACACCTTTCAAAATGTGGTTATAGTTGTATCTTGGGTGGTACATCGCAACGTGACAAAGCAAATATGGATGTGACCTTGACCCTCCAAGCAAGGGCAGATAACTTCAACATTTGTGTTTAGGTCACATTCTCGCAAACTGTATGCACTTCATCTTTCAAACTTTGTTTATAGTTGTATCTTGGGTGGTATATCGCAACGTGACAAAGCAAATGTGCTTGTCCGTACTCCAACTTCCATTAATTTATCGGACGTTTTAGTATGGTAAATCTCTTTGTCTTTACTGAATTAAAAGATTTAATGCTATGCATTCAAAGGCAATTTCACCGAAAATACTACTGTAAACGGACGAGGAAAAACTAGTACACTCAGCGGGGTTCGAATTCGGAACGATTGCATGTGAAGCGGGCGCTTTACCGATATCACCATAAAAGCTAGCTCTGCGGCGGGACAGTAGTAACGAGCTATTGTGCACTGTCTTTGTTAGTTTGCGTACATATGTCTGCCATGTACATAATTATGTCAATGTGTGTGTGTGTGTGCGCGCGCGCGCTCGTGCGTGTGTGATAGTATGCGTGTGCCAGTGTGTGCGTGTGTGTGGTTAGAGGTTATAATACCAATAGGTTAGAACATGTCAGATATATAAAATTGTGCTCCCGTGCTTTCCTGATAGCCTTATATGGTAAAATAAGCATATTTCACATTTTTTCATTCCAATTTTCTTCCAGATTCATTCGATATTTTATCCTATACTCAGTAAATGTGTCACAGACTAAACTATGGAATGAAAACTTTAGAATGGAATGGAATGCGATTGGAATCAAAATCTCATTCCATTCCAATTCAACTCCATCCCAGGTTTTAGACTATGCCGATACATGGTGCATTTTTTACCTTGACACTGGCAAAGCAATTGCTGTAGATCTAAAATAGTTAATTATTGTTACAATTGTATATATGTATCGAGTAACTGACTACATACAAATAACACGTTTGTAACTCAAGTCAAATGTCTATAAATGCCCAAGATACAACAAAGTTAGTTTCAGATTTGCGAAAGTTTATTTTTGTCCGTCATGTTTGAACCAGAGCAACCACCCCCTTGCCGTGGGTTAAACTATAGTAGACTGATGACGTCATTCTGGTTAAACCATTGCGTATTCGATCTGACCATAGTTAAACTACTGCTACTATGGTTCGTGATCGAAGTCACTCAAGATAAAACGCAGACATTTTGGAATGTTGAATTTTGGGATTGAAAACTAGGGAGCGTTTATTGTGATAAGTTGAATTAACGATATTAAGAAATCAAAATTAAATTACCGATATCGCAAATTCGTTCAATTCTGGATATCGCTAATTCAATTATTGATATCGCTAATACAATTTTTGATATCAGTATTAGAATTAGTGATATCGCTAATTCAATTACCGATATCAAAAATTAAATTAGCGATATCCAGAAATGAAAATTAATTGTTGATATCTGAAATTGAATTTGCGATATCGCTTATTGAATTAGCGATATCGCTTATTGAATTAGCGATATCGCTTATTGAATTAGCGATATCGATAATTCAATTTTGATATCGCTAATCAATTCTTGATATCGCTAATTACTTTTTGATATCAGTAATTGAATTAGCGATATTGCTAATTGAATTAGCGATATCGCTAAATAGGGATTAAATGTGAAAACGGCTTGCCATACATATTGGGACTGCAAAAAACACCACGATAATATGCATTGATGAGTAAATACACAAGCAAACATATAATGCAGAAGCAACAGCTCTATTCAAAAAAAAATCTAGATCACTAGTGAAATTTCGTTGCCATCATAGGCCTTCAATTTGGTGATTTTGGGTATTAGCTCTTTCACATTGTTTTTTTTTCAAGATTCTTGCATGGCAGTGTCTGTGATGAGTCCCATCACTTTGCACAACACTTTTTATATCTAACTACTAAAAATGAGATCCCTTGGAAGCAACAAACACAAACAAAAGAAGTAGCAGACTCGGTTTTATTGAGTATGTTTATGAGATAATATGAAGATGAGTAATATAAGATGCAACACCTCTCATGCCTCCTAGCGTCGACAGAATTCTAAATTCATTAACATCGGATGTCTGACGTTTGTTAGAATCATTTTACAGGTTAATTATTCTAATTCATCAGTTAAAATCTGTATTTATTACCCACATATATCCCTGGTCGCTAAAAGAAATTTTGCCTAGCAGGCTTGAGCGATAAGCCTCATTGTTTGATTTTAATACACCTTGTTCTATTGCTCCTTTCAGATTTCAGATATAGTGGACCAGCGGTGGACTACGACAACGTGTTTCTAAATTCTGTAAGGCAATTAAGATGCCCTTCGTGCCGTTTTGTCGTGCCCTTAATGGGTTCCTCTTGATGCTCCGACTTCTGACAATAAAAGTAGTATAAAAGTTGACTTCTAAGAAGTCATTGAGTACATTTGAAATAATCTCCTTAGGTTTCATTTATTTGTTATACATTTTATACATTTATTTTCTTAAATGTAAGGGGTTATCCTAGCGGGAAGTATTTTGATTTACACTGTCTTTATGTTTAGGGATGATAGCAGGGTACGAGTGAGGTTTGTTGCACCCTTGAACCAGTTTATCCTCCAGATCATGATGGTCCAGACTGAAAATACTGTTCCAAGGCGGTACCCATGTCAACCCTTGTTTGTGATATACTTTTTGAATTGCTTTTGATTTACATTATTTTGAAAGCAGTGTGTGCTTTTGGATTTACTGTGTTCTGTGAAAGCTACATTTTATGCTATTTTATATTACCTATTGTAGTGACTACGTTCTGTGGATCATGTTGGTGGTTGTACCTTTGCTCTCATTAAACCACAATTCATGTAAATTGGGCTTTCATTCAAAGCATATGAGAAAGGCTGCTGTTTTCAATAGTGTTTATGCATGTGCTTCACGGAGAATGAACCATTATAAGATTATTCATGTTTTGAATTAAATGTGTCTACCTTTTGCAGTGTCCTTTGTTAAACAATTTCCAACAACTTCACATGCCACCTACAACTCTTTATCGCCAAATTTACTCTTTTTTTTTCCTTTCTTTCAATGTGTTTGTTTGAAGAACCTGTTATATATAGCTATTGCAAGTTCGTATAGTGTTTGATGTGCTTAGATTTTTTTTGGCTTGCAGTATATCGAATATGATATCTGGAGGAAATAATGCAGTGAAATATCTTTAACAGATACAATGTCTTATCATTGTCTGTTGGAGGTTCTTAGTGTGCATCTGCGTTATCTATAACAACTTGATTTGTAAGTTGGCTAAGACATGCACTTCTGAACTATAAAGCGAGGAAGTAGTTCTATCTGGCAACCGGACTAAAACTTTTCTCTTTGTGTTTCTTTGTTTAAATGTTCTTTTGTTTGGTCAACAGGAATCCCTCAAAAATGTTTTATTAGAACACGATCTACTATATGTACCATTTCAGATTTTGAGCTCCAATGTCTGTTAGGTTGAGAGCATAGTTTACCCTATCGTGAATCTGGAAAGATGCTAGATGCTCATTTCACTTTGCTTCCCTTGATGCACCGAGACATATTTTCATAAGGTCTATACACGTATAAGGACATCCAATGTGCTGACAAATCTGAAGTGTCCGTCTGCAAGAGTATGAGGTAGACCTACTACTACCTCATACTCAAATGGCTTTTGTTTTGTTAAGTTATTAAACTTATCGGCGAAGGTCTTCATATAGATCTATGTAAATATACATAATCGGTTGTACCTGTGACCTTCTGATATGCCTGCAAAGTTTGAAAATTATCACTTATTTAAAGATGATCAAGATAAAGTAGATTTAGAAATCGGTGTAAATGAGTCTGATGAAAACATATAGATGATTATAACAGATTGAATGTAGTTGGCGTCGATGTAAATGTTTTCACATAAGTTATTGTTATATAGATCTACATCTTCAAACATTTCTTCTTTAAATCATACATTCATAAAAAATACGAAAGTGATAGTTTGAAACAAAGGGGTTCTACAGAAACCAAAGCGCCGAAACGCAATGGCACCACTGAATTGGATTGTCTCGCATATCCTGAATGAGCATGTTTAATAGTTAAAATAACTGGATAGGCACACTATAAAGAGCGATGGACTTATAAACCCGCAAGTTAACTTAAAGGGGTTACATCAGGCCCTTGAGGTCTAGGAGACCGACTTTAAATTGGCAAATAATATTATTTACTATTGTAAATGACCAAAACATAATGAATGTGCCTATAAATTACTCCTTATCTACAAAGAAATCCATACTTCACGGTAATAATGTGCTATCCTAGGTGACGCAACATGGTTAAGTTGACTATCCTAGGTGACGCAACACGGTTAAGTTGACTATCCTAAGTGACGCAACACGGTTAAGTTGACTATCCTAGGTGACGCAACATGGTTAAGTTGACTATCCTAGGTGACGCAACACGGTTAAGTTGACTATCCTAGGTGACGCAACACGGTTAAGTAGACTATTCTAGGTGACGCAACACGGTTAAGTTGACTATCCTAGGTGACGCAACATGGTTAAGTTGACTATCCTAGGTGACGCAACATGGTTAAGTTGACTATCCTAGGTGACGCAACATGGTTAAGTTGACTATCCTAGGTAAGTTGACTATCCTAGGTGACGCAACATGGTTAAGTTGACTATCCTAGAAGACGCAACATGGTTAAGTTGACTATCCTAGGTGACGCAACATGGTTAAGTTGACTATCCTAGGTGACGCAACATGGTTAAGTTGACTATCCTAGGTGACGCAACATGGTTAAGTTGACTATCCTAGGTAAGTTGACTATCCTAGGTGACGCAACATGGTTAAGTTGACCGTTTTAAGCGCAACTTCATTCAAAATATAAAATTTAAATTCTAATTGTAGACATGGTAGACTTATAAATCACACTTTCAAATACTCTTTAGATTGACATTATATTTTCATCACGGATTGGAATATTTTAACAATTCGGATTTTTCTATATAAAAACCTGACGTATCCTCTTTAAATGTTCCCCCCCCCCCATATTTAGTTTGTCACATTTGTTTTCCTTAAATATTGTTTATCACACACTCTGATTCACTATTGGCATCCAGGAGATAAACACAACTAATCTCATCACAAGATGTGATAACAACGATTTATTTCTAGTTTCTTTTGAATTTGTTGAAAAATGACCATAGTGATTTCCATTAAATATTTGTTTAACCTCCCAATAAGATAGAATTGTACAAATCATAGGTTACATTATTAACAAAGAAATTATTTCTGTAATAAAAATAATTATAAAAAATTTAAAAAATATGTCCCTTGATTTTATTTTTACTTTTTTGGGGGTAAAAATTGTAAGTAAAAATTGTAAGTTTTTACCCCCCCAAAAAAATAAAATTGTAAAGTATTACCTTTAAAAAAATACATATGTTAGATCAATGTATATTTTTCATTACAGAACCAAAAACGTATTTAAAATGTACACTAATATTTTTTTAAAAATATATTCCAGTTTTCAGCGATTTTTGTCAAATTTTGATGATGGCCCCAAAATTAGGGCATAAGCTGTGTATCCCAGAAGTCTACCCGGGTGATTTATATTCCATAGGTATCAAAAAACATTGTTAGAATTTGCCACCTTGAGTGGTACCGGTTAGCCAAAATCCGGGCTCCAGCTGAAGGCCTAAATAGGTCATATTGTGACCAAAAAATGATGCAAATGAACAATGAAATGTTTGAATTTCTGGATAATCTTATTTTTTACTCTACTCAACATTTTGGGTACTATTTCTGTTAACCCTTAACCCACTACATATATATAATGGACTGTTCCTTCTTTGAATTAAGACCATTCCATTTATGTGACAAAGTTACAGAGTTACTCGCAGGCTTTACTCGCAGGCTGATCTGTGTTTATAATGGCCATTATAATGGTTCTTAGCCTGTCAAGAGTTAAGTTTCATGAAAATCCATAGACTAGTTTCTAGTGTAGTTGCCACAAATGTTTCCCGAACAACTCTGTGTAAACAAAGATGGCAGGTAGCAGTCGTGTTTGACATTGAATAAAAATGAGAAAAAAAAACTAAATGCCATGCCCACGTTGGTAAAGGTTCTAACACAATTTTTTATTACTATTCGCCACAAAAATGGCCATTTTGAATTTCCGGCAGATATTTACTTAGGATCGACTAGAAATCAAGAGCAACATTCCTGTGAAGCTTCAATTAAAACTTCAAAATTGCCATATGTACTTTAAAGGTTCAGAGTATAGTAAAGAGCGTGTTAAACTAGAAAATAACTCTATGGCATGGATGCCAAGTATGAACGCTGTCTGTCACCCCAACATATACAAACATCCTTGGACGTAGAATGTACGTTTGAACGGACGGACATGAAGGGATGGACACACATGGATATCATTAAATGTATGCGTGTTGCACTTTGGTTGTTGGGTATACAAAAAGGTGAGTAAATAAAATACCCAAATACTAAGCTTATCTACAGCTCTGTTTATACACATTATATTTGAGCCACTGATTACCAAAGCACCGAACATTTTTCGCCTTATTTGAAATGAAGCAGAGTTTTATCGTTTCTTTTTAATGGTAAGGATAGATATGTTGAGTAAAGAATTATAAAATGCAATCAACACAATTTATTTTCGAGTTCTATGCTTTTGTTTTGTAAAACATGCCACCGTAAAACGTTGAATTGAGATCTTGGTGCTGAGCAAACTTTGATACAGGGACTACAATAAAGGAGGCTGATACGTAGTTCTACGGACTTGGGAAAAAGTCGGGGTGACCACAGGAATCTCAAAATAAAACTCCCTGATATTTCCCTGATTTTTCCCCGACCTAGTACAAGGTTTCCCTGATATACGGCCTCAATCTTCCCCTTATAGCCGTACATTCACCACCAAATATATATTTATGAGCATATTTAGATTTTCTCCCATTTTTAATGGTTTCTTATTTATTTATTTTGAAACATGAATTTGTGTTTTGTAAGGTATTGCAGATCAAATTCCCGGAATTTTCCAATTTTTTCATTATTTTCAAATTCCCAGCTTTTTCCCTGCAGGGAATTTGTTTTTGCCATTTTCTCTAATTTTTTTCAAGATTGATCCATCAGGCCGCGCTGAAAAGTTTCATTGACAGTGGAGTTGAATTGAGTTTTACAGTTCACCAACATAATAAGGTTATATGGATCCAATGGAAATTAACATACCAGGCTCACTCTCCATTAACATCGAGAAAAAAATATGCAGAATGGACCTAGAACCTTCTGACCTGCAAATTTTCTTGTAAACTCTGTTATACATGGGCTATAAGAACGACATTGACTATGTGCTCTAACTTATATTTAATACATGTTAATCCAAGCTATGAAATATACAGACTGCCTCTGCAGTACATAGACAAAAGAAAGATAAAAATATCGGACAGGGACAGCAGCATTCAAGGACGACAGTCAACCACAAAACACAAAAACAAACACGCAAACAGACAAACGAGAAGGCAAAAGTAATAAAAAAATACAAACGACATCACAAACACCAAAGGGTTGACAATCGGGCTACCGCCTTGGGACGGTCAGTGGCAACAAAGGCCACTGGGGGTTTAAACCGGTTCTAGGGTGCACCAAACCTCACACTTACCCTACTGTCATCCCATTAAAACAGGACAGTGTAAATAAAGAAATCCCCGCCATGATCTAATCTCTAACCAACAAGGCAGCATCAATAGGCAATTTAAGTAAAACACAAATATGCTCGTGTAAATATAATACAACAAAAACAATAGCCTAGAAAGCCACAATGAAGGTTCACAATGACTTGGCAGAAGCCAGAGCAACAAGAGAATAAACCATTAAGGGCACGACAGGAAAAATCATAGACCAACATCAAACGCCACCGTCCGAATGGGCTTTAGGTAGGCGTCATCATAGGGTCCACAGCCTGTCCGGTCATCGTACAATTAAAGAGGAAAGCATAGTTGCGAACTGTAAAAGGGTCCACCACCAAGCATGCAGTACGTTGCAAAATGATAGGGTCATAACCTCTTTTGATAAACTTTTTAACAAGTTTAACAAGATAGTATGAAAGTGATCATGACCAAGAATCTTACGAAGTTTATAAATCACATCACCATAGAAGTCAGGTTGTGATAGTCCTTGTCGCAGAAGAGTCCTTACATTACTTTTATATTTGGAAGATCAGGGTTATGATAATAACATTTTGCAAAGGTTTTACGAAGTTTATGGTAACGGTAACCCTGACTGAGTAGCTTTTTAGTTATACAAAGATTACGAATATTAAAGTCCTCAACTCGAGTACAAGCTCTTGAAAAACGAATAATTTCAGACACATACACCCCATAAGAAGTTGCTCGGGAACATCCCCATCCAAGTGGGGGTAATTAACAATGTCAAAATTAATATCATCTCTCTTGTCATAGATTTTGCTAATTATTACACCATTTTCAATCGAGAGATCTAAATCAAGAAAAGAAGCGTTATTATAAAATATATTAGCTTTATTAAGCTGAAGATCTTTAGGATAAATATAATCAACCATAGTTGGAAAGAAAGGGTTGTCAATGTTCAGTATGTCATCCAGATACCGAGAGGTGTCATTAAAAGCTTCAATAACATCTGCCTGGGTATCTGGTGAAAGACTCATTATGAAATCTCTTTCATAGCAAAATAAAAACAAATCTGCGACAAGTGGTGCACAGTTCGTACCCATAGGTATACCAACAATTTGTCTATAAACGGTAGTACCATACCTGACGAAAATATCTAATAGGAAGATGATTGCTTCACAAACTTCATAGCAAGTCCACATAGTATAATTGTCTAAACTGCCGTTAGTTAAAAACGCTTTAATATTATTACATGCCAAAAATGTAGTATTTTCTCTAGCGAATCTTTTTTGAATAAGAGAAATTAGCTTGTCTTTAATAAGGTGATGTGGTAAGGTTGTATATAGTGTAGCGAAGTCATAAGTACTTATTGATAAAACTTGACTTTAGTGAAAATTTTATCAAGAACGTCTCCTGAATTTTTTATAGACCAAAATAAACTAATCCCAGAGTTTTCATAAGTTTTATCACAATATTGTTTGACGTGATCTTTAACGGCAGTAAGACAAGAAGTTAAAAGTTTGGAGATGTTTGTTGTGGTGCAGGCACTAGAATTAGAAATAAAGCTAGCCTTATACGGATTTTTATGTAATTTATGAATCCAGTACATAGTAGGCAGTTTATTTTGCTTATCGTTTACACCAGCCTTGAAAGTTGTGCACCGAGTGATATGTGTGGAAACAACATCATCCTCAGTAGAATTAACTGGAGTATACGAATTGGTGCTGCCGAGTTCCAGAGAAAAAACATTGACGTAATGTAGGCGTGAAACAATAATTACATTATTACCTGCTTTATCTGCAGGAACTAAAACTAATTTATACAGAGAATGCTCAGGTACTCAGTGAGTCATGCTTAACACATGTGTGCTGTAGAGAGTATATCAAATGTCATAACATCTTCCTTTAGAAAAAGCTGCTTTACTGATAATCTGATACTCTGTTTTCCTAGTCGCTGTGTCCATAGGAGTAATTCACTCGAGTTCATTGAAGTAAAATGTAGCATCACTGTAGGTCCAGATTATCTTATTGTAGGAATGTCTTGTTCTGTCTTATCACTGTTAGTATATCACATTGACTGTAATGTTATCCTTAAAACACATTTGTTTTACTGTCATTTTAGCGGCAATAATGTTTACATGGAAAATACCACATGTCATCTGGTTAATTAGAAATATTTGTATCTTGATACATGATAACAAAACAAAATGTATGGCACACATGGCACAGAATTAATTGTTTTTGCATTGACTCAATTATTTTCGGTTTAACAAGTCTGCCAGATCGTTTGTGGTATTGTGACTCAGATGTTTGTGAACTTGTCGTGCTCGGCCGTTTCCAAAGGTCCATTATAGTACTCTTTTTTTGACACAGGGAAATTGGGTAATGTTGTAACTGAAACATTTGGCTGTTGGTTAACGTCCTCATTTAACTGAGGTTCTGGGAGGGGTTTTACATATTCACTATCAGGCTTTGTCAATTACTTTTTTTGTTAATGTTCATTAAAGGTCTTCATCATGATCCCTGCATTGTTTCAGGTGTTATCTCGCTCGCATCCAAAGAGCAGTGGCAGAAAAACAATAACGTGGCTCCAGCGTAAATGGAGTTTCTACGATAGAATTTGCAGCAACTCTGCAGTTCAGGGTGAGAAGGTTCTAGGCCCATTTTCCATATTTTATCTCGATGTACATGGAAGATGAGCCTGGCATGTTCATGCCTTTTAGGCACCATATAACCTTTTCATGCGCCTTAAAACCCCAATTCAATTCAATTCAATTCAATTACCTGTAGATCTGGGTCTAATGAATATTGAGGTTTTTCATTGGATTTCATGAGGTGATGGCGATTTCTACGGTCTCATGCACCATTATTAGTTTTGACCGAGTAAGATCTCTTATTGTGTTTTTGAGTAACAAACACAGGCTTCCACAACTTGTTTTGTTGTTGAATCCTAACAGGCTCCCCTATTTCAAGTGGTTTTAGTGGCTTTGTATTTCTATCAAAATATGTTCCCCCCTTTATTTTAGCTGATTGCATGCTTTTGCGGACTTGTGCATGATTAGGTGTTTTGGGGACAAGTTTCTGATGAAGTGTAGGCATAACTGATCGCAGTTGCCTGCCCATTAGTAACTGTGCTGGCGAATAACCACATTCTAATGGGGTATAGCGATATTCCAAGATCCCTATAAAAGCTTCTCTCCCATCAGCTTTTGCTTTTGGCAAGATTCTTTTGACACTTTGGATCATTCTTTCTACCAGTCCATTACTTTGACTATGGTAAGGGCTAGTAAAAACAGGGTTGAAATCCCAGTTTTTTTGCAAATTTCTTCAAATTCCTGAGATGAATAGCATGGCCCACCATCTGATATGGTGGCAAAAGGTATTCCCCATAGAGCAAATATACCCTTCATCATCTTGATCACGGTGCTACTTGTTGCATTTGAAAGTTGCTTAACTTCAAAATAGCGACTATCATAGTCGACTACTATTAGGTAATCTTTTCCATCCCAAGTAAACAAATCAGTTGCTACTGTTTGCCAGGGGTATTCTGGTATATCATGTGGTATGAGTGGTTCTTTGGAATTTTAATTCCTTCGCTCCAAACAGATAGGACATTTTGAAACCATATCGGTTATTTCTGATGACATTCTGGGCCAAAACATCAAATCACGGGCTCTTCTGAGACACTTTTCAGTTCCCATGTGTCCAGAATGTACAGTTTCTAACATGTTTGACCTGATAGCCTGGGGTATAACAATTTTCTCACCCTTCAGTATCAAACCGTCAGCATATGACAGTTCATCACGGTAATTCCAAAACGCTGCTAATGATGAAGGGCATTTAGATTTAGTGTCAGGCCACCCTTGATGTATAACCACTTTAAGTAAGTGCATGTGCGGATCTTGATCTGTTTTGACTGTAAATCTCTTAACTTACAGTCAGTAATAGGAAGGTTTGACAGTACTGTGTGTACTTGTTTGTCCATGCCTTCTGAGAGGCCAGGGTATGTGTCGGGTAGTGACTTCCTTGACAGTGTGTCAGCGACGGGAATCTTTTTACCAATTATATGTTTTACGTCGATACTGTAGCTTTGTAGCTGTAGCATCATGCGTTGTAATCGAGGGGGTGCCTGGTAAAGGGGCTTTTTCATGATTGATTCAAGTGGCTTGTGGTCGCTTTCAACATATACCACTTTTTGACCATATACGTAATGATGGAATCGTTTGCATCCAAACAGAATGGCAAACATTTCCTTTTCAATCTGTGCATAATTTATTTCAGTCTGTGTAAGGGACTTCGAAGCAAATGCAATGGGTCTGCCTTCTTGTAAGAGTGTGGCTCCTAAACCAAACTTTGAGGCATCAACTTGCAAAGTCAATGGCTTCTTGTTGTCATAGTATGCTAACACAGGTGTGTCAGTGACTATTTGTGTAACCCTTTGAAATGCTTCGGCTTGGGGCTTATCCCATGAAAATGAAAAATTGTTTTGCTAATAACTGGCGCATCGCGTTAGTAACCGCTGCTAGGTTTGGGTCAAATTTCGACAGATATTGTAGCATGCCAAGGATAGTTTCGAGCTCTGCTCGGTTTTGAGGAGGGTCCATGTCTATAATTGCAGATACCTTCCAAGGATCTGGTTTGAGTCCTTGAGACGTCAAAATGTGTCCAAAGTACTGTACTTCAGTGACACCTACTTCAAGCTTAACCTGATGCCCCTTTCTCGGGATCGATTCAGTACATGATGTAGATTTCTGTCATGTTCTTCTCTCGTTTTCCCTGTAACACGGATGTCGTCAACTATGGTGACCATACCGTCTAACACCTCTATGTTTCATCTATTTTCCTTACAAACTCGTCTTGGCTCGAACTAAGCCCAAACGGTAGTCTCAAGTAACGATATCGACCAAACGGGGTATTAAAAGTCGTTAGAAAGGGTGATTCCTTAGCAAGTATTATTGCCCAGTAACCTGACAGCGTCGAGTTTTGTCAAAAACTTAGCATCTGAGAGTTGTGGCAATATATCTTCAAAGGTTTTCATAGGATAATGTGGCCTAGATATAGCATTGTTGAGGTCTTTCGGGTCTATACATATTCTGAGCTCCCCGGACTTAGGCTTCTCAACAACTACCATGGAATTAATCCAGTCAGTAGGTTGGGTGACCTTCTCAATAACATCAATAGATTCCATACAATCCAACTCTTTTTTGAGTTTGTCATGTAATGTCACTGGGACACGCCTTGGTCGGTATACTATAGGGGTTGCTTTTGGGTTAATGTAAATTTTACTCTCTCCAGAGAACAAACCTATACCTTGAAAAAGGTCATCGTATTCTTCAAGTACAGTCGCCTTGTCAAGAACGGCCTTGAGTATTGTATTTGTGTCTAAAGAGTATACAAGCTTTAGCAAGCCAAAGTCCATGCTTGATTTCAACCCTAACATGGCTGGTGAACGAGTCTACGATATAGAAGCCTAATGTTTGTGCTTGCATATTGCGTTTGCATGGAAGTGTACAGTAACCGATTGTCTCCAGTGTACCTCCATTATAGTCTGACAGTTTTCGGGGTGGCTTCTCAAGTGGGTGATACAGCTTAAGTTTATTAAACAAGTGTTTAGGTATAATATTGACTTGACTAACCGTATCAATATTGAACTCATTTGGGAAGGAAGTGGGACCTACCTTTACCTCAGTGAAAGCCTGGTCGTTCCTAACATCTGTTTGCACAATATCCACAAAATACTTATCCTCTTTATAATCGCTTTGAAAATCATAACTAAGTTCATGAACTGTTCCTGACCGGCATATTTTAGCAAAATGGTTGAATTTATGGCACAACGTTTTCCTTTTGCTGGGCAATTGTCACTTTTGAAATGCTTTCGGTTACGGTTGCAAATTATGATGTCCTCTGTTGGCGTCTCTTGTTTGGTAATTTCGACGAGCATCTTGCTGACCTCCATTGAACCCTTCTGCTCTCCCGGTAGGTTGACTTCTAACCTTTGTTTCGTTTGATCGGATTGTGTTGACCGTATTTGTCCGACTGTCTTCGTTTTGAGATGCTGACATGGATCTTAGTTGTTCTTGAGAGTACTCAAAATTTTGAGCAATTTGGACGGTTTGTCCAGTGTCATTGTTTCACCTTGATTTATCAGCTTCTCTCTTATTTTATCTGATGACGTGCCGAAAACGATGCGGTCACGTATCCTTTCCTCCGAGTCCGTAACATTAGTCTTCCGCTGCTAACCTTAGCTTTGTTACAAATTGCTCAATAGAGTAAAGTGACCACATCATAATAAAAAGCGACCACATCATAATGGAAAGTAACCACATCATAATAAAAAGTGACCACATCATAATGTAAAGTGACCACATCATAATTAAAACAGACCACATCATAATGTAAAGTGACCTCATCATAACGAAAAACGACGTACACATCATAATACAAAGTAATCACATCATCATGGAAAGTAACCACGTCATAATGTAAAGTGACCACATCATAATAGAAACTTACCACATCATAATGAAAAGTGACCACATCATAATGGAAAATGACCACATCATAATAGACACTTACCACATCATAATGAAAAGTGACCACATCATAACAGAAAATGACCACATCATAATGACAAATGACCACATCATAAAGTAATGCGACCACATCATAATGGAAAGTGACCACATCATAATGAAAAATTACCACATCATCATGAAAGTGACCACATAATAATAGCAACTTACCACATCATAATGTAAAGTGATCACATCATAATGGAAACCGGCCACATCAGAATGTAAAGTAACCACATCATAATGGAAAGTGACCACATCATAATGACAAAAGATCACATCATAATGTAAAGCGACCACATCATAATGTAAAGTAACCACATCATAATGAAAAGTGACCACATCATAATGAAAAGTAACCACATCATAATGGAAAGTGACCACATCGTAATGACAAATGACCACATCATAATGTAAAGCGACCACATCATAATGGAAAGTGACCACATCATAATGACAAATGACCACATCATAATGTAAAGCGACGACATCATAATGGAAAGTGACCACATCATAATGAAAGTGACCATCAAAGTCGTGTTTGGCGTTCCATACTCTAAGTAATATTTAATACATGTTAATCCAAGCTATGAAAGATACAGACTGTCTCTGCAGTACATGGACGAAACATATATATATATACAGAGAATGCTCAGGTACTCAGTGAATCATGCTTAATGTGTGCTGTAGAGAGTATATCAAATATCATAACAAACTCCATTTTTCGCTCATGCCATACGGGGCAGTGGACGAAGTCTAAATCATCAAGAATAACGGTTTTAAGTCTTGTGTGTTTAAAAATTAACTAGTAAATGTAATTATTATATAAATATTATATGAAACGTTTTACATGCATATGTTTATAATGTATATCAAAATTGCCATTGTAGTATAAATAAACCGATGTTAATCTGGTACATGTAAATAATAATTTTATTGTTCTTCAAGTAGCTATCCAACCAACAACAGCCAAATTTTACAACATAATGTACACTGTTTCTAAACGTACTGACGATGAGGTACATATATATAACTTACATATTTTGAGAATCCAAACTCTTTAGACACAATATAAAGTTCAATTTAAAAGTAACCAACAATTGGCACACATAAAATAAAAAGAACATTTGTTATGTTATTCACTCCAAAACAACACATATCCTCTATATATGAAACACAAGAATTAGAAACGAACAGTTACGAGTAATTTTAATTGGCACATATAAAACAAATATCCTCTATATATGAACCGCAAAAGTTAGGAACAAACAGTTACGAATAATTTTAATTGGCACATAAAAGTTATTATAAGACCTGAACACTTGGATAGTGTTTTGATAAACAGTTTTGTAGTGTAATTTTGCCGTTATTTGGCAGGTTAGTTTCTTTAAGGCAACAATGATCGCGCAGTTGTGGATCACTTTTCCTTTTTTTATTGTTTTTTGAGTTTTCCTTTTTAAATAATGATACTAATAATCCAGAATATTCCACGCTGCTCATGTGATGTCCAAGTCGAGAAGTTCACTGTGAAAAAACTATACAGACCAACCGCAGTGGAGAAAAGCAGTATCTGAAATTATCATAATCTATTTATACATTTTAAATAATGTTAACTTTAAAGTTTTTTGCATTATTAAACTTTATCAGCGGATGACGTAGATGTCAGTAACATTTTTTAACATCACGACTCAACCAATTTTGTGTTCGGAGTTCATATTATTTAACGATTATAAATAATTTTCCATTGGCTCCTGAGCAAATATTATTTAAAAAAAAACACTAAAAAAAGATATACCATTACTGTCTATGTAAACACATGGTAATAAAGATAGTTGACACCACCATCGTTTCGAAGGCTGTGTCTTTGTCAAATTAACGACTGGTTTCAAATCCTTTACACCATTTGTTCTGATTCCCATTATATTCAAAGCTTGCACAAAAAAGCACTCTGTTGGGAGAAATTTAAGTAAAATCACAGATTGCTACCATTACATTTCCTACATATGTTAACTTCCGGTTGTACTCAAAGAAGTGATCCGACTGGATGATGTTTTAACAGCAAAAACATATTCTCTCAATTGATATTTACCTTTTAATACTATATAATGCAAACAGTAAACTGCCTGATCTGGACCATGCGTACATCAATATTCCCTTCTCTGAAAATAGACAGAAATAATCACAAATAATTGTTTCCTTGCGTGGCCCAGTAGAAAGGATGGTGGACATCGAACCATTGCTTGGCAAGACAAGTTCCCTTAGCCTGATCAGTTGTATGGGGACATTAACCGGGTGTTACTGTATATCAGAATGTATTCTCAGAGCATCAATTGATTAGTAAGCTTAGGGCAGGTTCTCGGATTCCTATACATCCCCTCTCTCCGGGATGGCTCCAAATAAATATACTGTGTTGAGTCCTTCAACAACATTTAGTTCACAATTCTTTACAACTGCAGATGGAGATTGTACAATTCGTCTCAAAACGCTTTATGTTGTGACAAGACTTCTGGACCAGTGCATGCTTACAAATGCAAATATTTATTAGAAAATATTCCCTGATTTAGCGCTTAATTACAAGCACATAAAAAAAGTATACAGTGTGTAAGATGTCGAGATCACTGATTTTCTTTTATAAGGAACATGTTGATGTCATGTAGATGTTAGTTTGTTATTGTGTGAGAAAATGAGTCAACTAAATTATCAGAGTATAACAAGTAGGTCAATGCAATATAACTTTAACCTTTTGGTAGGCATGGCTTTTGGTATCTGAGTTAACAACAAACCTGAATGTGAAACTTGAATGTACAAAAACTAGGTCAGGGACATACAAGCTGGCTAACATTTATGGTGGGGCAGACAAAAGGACTGCTCATTATATCACACAAATTATTCAGACACACTGCAACTTAAATGTTTACGATACAAATGTTTTATCAAAACCATAAATTTTGCAGTGCATTTCTGATAAAGAGGAGTTCAGAGTAATGAATTTAAATTAATGTTTTGACACCAACACATTGTTTCGTAATTTATTATTACGTTTATATATTTAATCAAATTTATAAATGTTATAAAGATACATTACCATTTTTTTGTTGAAAGTTCTTCACATGAATCCATTAATCCATTCTGAATCAGCCAGATCTCACGCTACTGATGATTTTAATTCTAGTCCATTCTTTGGTCCCACCTCCAAAGCACCAGAGATTATAAGGGTATGGAAATTACAGTTGCAAAATTTCTAAAGTGGTAGAAATATTGTCTGGCATCTATAACCAACAAACTGAAAAAATGAGTCGATGCATGTTTATAGGATTAGCAGTCCAGTCTACTTGGTTGTGACTTCATCCAGCAAAATGTTGTTTGTAGTGTAATTTTGCCGTTATTTGGCGGGTTAGTTTCTTTATGGCAATAATGATCGCACAGCTGTGGATGTCTTAAATTTCCTTTTTTTATTGTTTGTGTTTTCTTTTTTAAACTTCGTGACTTCATCCAGCAAAATCTAAGAACGAAACAATGGGTTCAATTCACTTCTTGTCTTTCATATGGTCAAACCAACATTGCAACTTCAACTTCAACTTCTTTATTTCACTTAGGTTCACATATATGAACAGCATAAGCAACATGTTACAAAATACATTTACATATGAATGGCGACAAGTCATCACATTGGAAAAACAAAAACATGTATACATCAGAAAACGACTATATATATATATACAAACTATCTAGCAATGAAGTGGGTAGATGTCTATTCAATGTATAAGTATACTACTTACACATTGCAGTTATTAATAATAATAATAATAATAATAATAATAATAATAATAATAACGATAATACTAATACTAATATATTTGAAAACAATGGACGAGCAATGTGAATTAGAACACAGTCATAATGTTTGTCCATGATCTTTCTTGTCGTGCCCTTAATGGTGTATTCTCTTACTGCTCTGGCTTCTGCCAAGTCATTGAGTACCTTCATTGTGGCTTTCTAGGCTATTGTTTTTTTGTATTATATTTACACGAGCATATTTGTGTTTTACTTATATTGTCTATTGATGCTGCCTTGTTGGTTAGAGTTTAGATCATGGCGGGGATTTCTTTATTTATACTGTCCTGTTTTAATGGGATGACAGTAGGATAAGTGTGAGGTTTGGTGCACCCTACAACCGGTTTAAACCCCCAGTGGCCTATTTTGCCACTGACCGTTCCAAGGCGGTAGCCCTATTGTCAACCCTTTTGTGTTTGTGATGTCGTTTGCATTTTTTATTACTTTTGCCTTTTCGTTTGTCTGTTTACGTGTTTGTTTTTGTGTTTTGTGGTTGACTGTCGTCCTTGAATGCTGCTTTTCCTGTCCGATATTTTTATCCTTCTTTATACAACTGCAAAAAAAGGAAAGAAAAAAATAATACATCAAATCAACAAACCCTGCAGCACGACATTAGAGGACTGATTTGTATGCATATTCTGTGGCTTCTTCAGCGATTTTCAAATTTCTCCTTTTCTTTGATCATGGTCATGGCATCGTGTTTCTCTATCATCTGTGACTTCCTTCATAGACACCATGGCTCTATTTCTCTGCTGTCTACAGGTTTAATCGACCAACATCCTGTTAAGGCTACTTTTTTTTGACTGCAAGGCTGTTGTTCTTTCCGTCACTGGCATAAATACAAACTATTTTGCTAAGCAGGATCTCTACTAATGTTTGAGCCCAACTGCTTAAATAGACATATGAACACATACCAAACTAGTTTATTTTGTGATACAAACAGTCCTTTTTTGAACAAGTTAAATGAAGAAGGACGCGACTCGTTAGAGGGACTTCTTAGCGTAAATGAATGTTTAAATGCTTTAAAAAATATGAAAAATGATAAATATCCAGGTTTATGCGGCTATACAGCCGAGTTTTATAAATTCTTTTGGAAAGATATTGGTATTTTTATGGTTAGATCTTTGAATCAAGGATACGATTTCAAGTCGTTATCAGTTACTCAAAGGCAAAGTGTGATCACTTGTCTTTCTAAGGAAGGTAAATCAAAACTACATTTAAAAAACTGGAGACATATTTCGCTTATAAATGTGGATGGGAAAATTGCATCCTCAGCTATTGCCAATCGAATTAAATTAATACTCCCAAAACTAATATCGGAAAGTCAAACAGGGTTTTTGAAGGGACGACAAATGGGTGATTTAACACGACTTATATCTGACCTTATTTTAAAATGTGATGAAGAAAATATACCCGGACTTCTTGTTTTACTAGACTTTGAAAAAGCTTTTGATTCTTTAGAATGTGAATTTATAGCAAAATGTTTACGTTTCCTTAATCTTGGAAATTCAATTTTAAACTGGTTTCACACTTTTTATAATAATGTATCTAGTTGCGTACTGAATAACGGACATTGTTCAGATTGTTTTTCAATCCAAAGAGGTGTTCGACAAGGCGATCCTCTTTTTCCGTATATTTTTTATAATGAGTGATGAATTTTTAAGTGCTGCTTTGAAATATCACCCCGATATAAATGGTATACGTGTAAGAGATTCTGAATATTTATTAAACCAATATGCCGATGACTCATCTCTTTTAATAGAGGATGATGAAAAATCATTAAATACTGCCCTTCAAACAGTGGACAATTTTACCTCTGCTCCGGGTTAAAAGTAAATTTCAACAATACCCAAATTATTTGAATAGGAGCAAGAAAATGTTGTCGCGAAAAACTTCATACTGATAAACCAGTGATCTGGAATTATAAAGGAGATTTTAAAATTCTAGGAATAACTTATAACTTAGATAAAGACAACTATTATATAAATAATTATTATGATCAACTTAATAAAATGAAAAATCTGTTAAACGACTGGTCTTTTAGAAATCTTACGCTTATTGGCAAAACAACAGTTATCATAACGCTTGCACTTCCCATCATAATTGACTGCCTAACTGTCCTTCCTGACCTCCCAGATCACATATTCCAAGATTTTCAAAACATTTTACTTAATTTCTTATGGTCGGGGAAATTGGATCAGATTAAACGAACGGTTATAATATATTGAATTAAAAACGGTGGTCTTAAGTTTCAACATATAAAATCACTAAGCCAGTCACTGAAACTAGTATGGGTAAAACACTTTTAGATCCTGAAATATTCCCACCGTGGAAAACACTTGTGCTAAATGATCTAGACGAGTTTGGTGGATATAAAGTGTGGTATCCCCATAAAGATGGAATTAATAAAATAGCAAACTATAAAAATAGTTTTTGGGAAAATATAATGCATTCATGGACTTTTTTAGACTGTGAATATATTACAAACGCAATTGAAATGTTATCAGAACCTTTATTTTATAACTCAATATTGCTTTAATCTGGGATTTAAATATCATTAAAGCTATTTGACATTGTCAAAAGGGGTGTTCTTTATAAATGACATTGTTAGTGAACAGTGTATCTTATTGTCCTATACAGTATTTTCAGATAAATATGACAAACGGATTCCATTTACTATATACTATGGTCTACTCAATGCAATTCCAAATACATGGAAAACAAGCATTAAACATGAAACTAGAATTGAACATCCTGTAAATAAAAATATCAGCAAATTAAAGGCAACAAAAAAGGTTAACTTTACTTTTATTCAAGAATTCTTAAAAAAACATTGCAGAAACACCTAAAAAATCCCAGCAAAAATTGAATAAAGAACTCGGAATAGCCTTACAAACTGAGGACTGGGAAACTTTATACGAAGAAAGTTTTAAAATACCTATCTGCAGCGCCTGCAGTTCAAAATATTTCATCGTATTTTGTTTACCAATGCCAAACCTTATCAGTGCAAAGTGTCCGAAACAGAACTTTGTACATTTTGTAACAACTCGAAAGAAACTGTTCTACATTCATTTTATGAATGTATGTATTCCAAAAAAAATACTTTTACGTTTTTTGAACAAATCAAGAATCAATGTGGTATTGATGTGAAAATAAAGCCTCAGGAAATCCTCCTATATGTTGAACAGAATGAAAACGTCATACACTCGATAATTAATATTCTCATTTTTAAAAGTAACGTCTACTCCTGTAATCTGTTTATGTACCCTGAAAAGAAATCTAATGCTATCAAAGCGAGATGGAACACTGTGAATAATATCTTTAACAATTAAACCATAACATTCACAACGTTTATTCCACCTTTAAATACTGATGCTTTAAAGGTGTATATTAATGTTACTTCAGTTTGTACAGATTTCATTCCATGTCTGGTTCTTCTCAATATAGTTTCATCGAATGTATTCTTATATGCAATTTTTGCCTAAAATGTGTCTGTATATATATCATGTATTCATGTACACGTGTTTATATCATGTATGTATGTACACAAGTGTCTAAATAAAATTATCAAAAACAAAAACAAAAAAACATAGTGGAGCACTGTGGTCTAGTGGTTGCGTTGGTCCCACGATCCCCGCCATAACCATATACATGTGTTGTGTCCCTGAACAAGACACTTTTTCTGCATTGCTTAGTACTGGTTCTACCCAGGAAGACAACCAAGAAGTACTTAGAAGCGAATCGCTTACAACGGTATCGAACACAGTAACACAGTAAGAAAAACACCAGTTCAAACATAGAGCTAGTGCCAGATCAGGCCTTCTTCAGTCCTGTTGAGTCTCAGTTTGATGTGAATAACCTCACCCAATGATAACTCGATGTTTTTAATGCCACTTTGGACAAATTAATTGGATGCCCGATACAATATGCCTACTGTCCAAGTACACCCTGCTGTAAGGCGGTAACGTGTCGGGCTGATATTAAACACCGGGACTTAAAGCCAGAAAATAACTCAAGTGGCTCCATGTTCCTGTTTTTACCAATTTCTATCAGCCAATCCGTAAGAATTCCGAAGGAACCACTTCAGACTACAAGGCATTCATAACAGAGAAACATAACCATCTACTTCAAATGACTGTTCAAAGAAACAAGAACACGAACAGTACGAGTAATTTTAATTGGCTGATATAAAATAAAAAGAACATTTGTTGTTTTAACGTTCGCACTGATGGCGAACATAGAATGTTTTCTTACTTTAAATAGCGATGAAATATAACGTCTGTTATTCACTTCAAAACAACAAATATCCTCTACATATGAACCGCAAACGTTAGAAACTAACAGTACGAGTAATTTTAATATGCATACTCTCCGAAGTACACCCTACTGTAAAGGTGGTAACGTGTCGGGCTGATATTCAACACCGGGACTTAAAGCCAGCTGACCTGATTCAGCCAGAAAATCACTCAACTGGCTCCATGTTCCTGTTTTTACCAACTTCTATCAGCCAAACCATAAACCACTCTTCAGACTACAGGGCATTCATGAGGAAGAAACATAACCATCAACATCAAATGTGCTTTGGGGAGTAGGCATATTATGTTGGGCATCCAATGTATTTGTTCAAAGTGGCATTAAAAACATTGAGTTATCATTGGGTGAGGCTATTCACGTCTAACTGAGACTAACAGGACTGGCGAAGCAGTGAAGGCCTGATCTGGCACTAGCTCTATGTTTGAACTAGTGTTTTTTTACTGTCTTACTTTATTCGATACCATTGTAAGCGATTCGCATATATAAGTAGCATACGATTCAAACAATTATTTGGCAAAAATAAATAAAAATGTTAAAATAGTATTCTTCCTTGTCTGTCTTTAAAAAACATATTTGTCAATTTATTGATATATTTCAACGTTTCAACGTTTACATTTATTACTGGGCGTGATAAATGCAGTTGAGATTTCAACGTCCGCTCCTACGCCATGGCGCCCCAATATGACGTATTTGTGTTGCTTGATGACGTTGACATCATCGCGTTGACGTCATCGCGTCGTGCGGGCAGTCTGTTGCTTCCATAATCCATAATGGCACAGTGAGTCAACACCAGATGGCTTTATTTTACAAGTTAGGATTATTGTTATTTTAAGTTCGAACACAAATTGGCCCCCATTAAATATTGAATGAAATATTTACCATTGTTTTTTGTTCATCCACCGTTACCTTGTATACAATTTTGAAACTGCTGTAAAATAACTTAAAATCGTAAAAACCAAATTTCATATATTTAGTTCTATACTGAAGCGAAAAAGAAACGCAACTCTTAATTCCACATAATTATAATGGAGCCATTTCAGTACTGTATTTAACGCAAAGATTATAATAAATGCAATATTTTGCATCCTTACTTTGCTCACATGCTTCAGCCAAACCCGTTCTCTGTCAATAATGAAATTTTGAAGGCATACTATTTGCTGTTGTTTTAGTCTTTTTTCCGAAAGGAAAGTTTTAGTCTTTGTTTTCCGAAAGAAAGCGTCTCCGTGGCCGAATAATTAAGGCGTTGCTTTGTAAACCTTCGCCTCTCACCGCTGCGGGTTCGAATATCACTGGGAGCTCAACTTGTTAGCGAGGAAATGTCGATTCTTACGGATGGCGGTAGGTGTACAGTACTGGTTCTACCCAGGAAAAGTGGGTGGTCAGCCTCTATCCAACAAATTCGACCGTCATATATATAACTTTACATGTGTTGAAAATGACATAAAACACCATAAAAACAAACAAACCGAAAGGAAAGGTCTTACGTAGCCATGTACCATTCGATTAACAGCAGTATATTGTACATACAATAAATATCGAGAAAAAACAACAAGTTGCCTTTCTTTTTTGTTTATATATATATATGACATTAAACCTTTAGTTCGTTTTAGTAGTTCAGTGACAAAATCAATCCAATATCTGAAGCGGTGATGTATAATCGGTATTCTAACACGATCTCCGCAGTCTTTCATATACACAAAGAAGAGAGACAGCTGTATGTTATTCTACGATAAAATACAGCTGTTCCATTAATTGCCCGCGTATATTTCATCCGTTGGAAGCGCACGTTACATGACGTCACTTGGTAAATATACGTCACGAAGACAAACTCAACAGTAATTTTAATGAAATGTTAATTACAACAAACTTGCCATGCTCCCAAACCATGCACACCCCCGATATAAACCCATCATATGCGTTAATACACATATAACTTTAATACGCATCTTGAACAAGCTGAGAACGTTTGACGTCATACAGCGCAAGCTATATGACGTAAGCAATGACTTAATTGTTTGTCACGTGACTACTAGTGTATTGAAATGAAAAAACTTTGCATACGGGGGTACCCAATGGAACAGCCAGTAAACATAGCAGCCTGATTACCTTGACCTCCGAGATAATATATAGTGCCCCAACAATAGCGTAAACAAGGGGGTAACTGTTGTGTTAGAATCGAAATAATAAATACCTACCTGTATTTTATCGGTGAATAAAACACAGGTACATATTTATTATTTCTTAATTATATAACGGTGCATTCACACGTGATTGAAGACTCTGCATGGACGCTTGTTTATAACTGTTACGTGTGATCAGCAGCTTGTTATAAATTTCAGACCGTAAAACCAACCACATACTGTCCCAGATTGAAAATCTTAGCATGGTTATCTCGATTCTAATGCTTTTCCATTCAAATGCTACAAATATAAAATAAAACCATGTATACACACTTGTTTTTCTATGAAAACTAAAATTCACGGATGCCAGCATTTTTGTTGACGACATCCAATGACGTCGTTTGTATCAACGTTATGTACGTGACGTCACATATTTTTTAGACGGTAAATCGGTCGCAACTTTGAGACTTAAGCCAATGTAGCAACGTGGTACATAATAGTTGCATTAAAAATATGTAGTTTGTATACTTTCAAATACAGATTAACATTAAAACATGCACAAAACGCTGGTGCCTCAACGCTTTTGTTTAAACGGCTTAGCGTTTGTTTAGTGGTGTGTGACGGATATAAAACGTTTCCTCGACTACAAATCAGTAGTGTTATTACTTACAGTCTGGTCCCTTGGAATCATCACGCCCAATCGTTGTGCCTTTAAAGTAGGATACCGCTTAAGCCGGTGCTAATGGGCGTGAGAGGTGTTGCACTGAATGTTACCTCTTATGAACAGACTCAATAAAACCGAGTCTGCTAGTTTTCTCTCTTGTTTCTGTTTGTTGATTGTGAGACTTTTAATTAGAATACCGTTTAAGCCCGTGCTAGTGGGAGTGAGAGGTTGTTGCACACTATACTACCTCTCATGAACAGACTCAATAAAACCGAGTCTGCAACTTGTCCCCCGTATGTGTGTGTTTTGATTCCTTAGGATCCATTTTCAGTATTTCTTGACATTCACACTGAGGTTTGTTTAGTGCTTGGTGGCTGCTGTAAATCGTTGCCCCGACTACACATCAGTACTGTTTATACTTACTGGTCCTTTGGGATCATCAAGCCTAATGTTTCTGCCTTCAAAGTAGAATACCGCTTAAACCGGTGCTAGGGTGAGTAAGAGGTATTGCACCTTGTATTACCTCTTATGAACAGACTAAATAAAACCGAGTCTGCTACGTTTCCCCCTTGTTTGTGTTCGTTGATTCCAGGGGATCTCGTTTTCAGTATTTATTGGCATTCAAACAGGCTTTTGTTTAGTTCTGTGTGGCGCCCCTACTACAGATCAGTAGTTTATTATTTACTGGTCCTTTGGATCATCAAGCCCAATCTTTGTGGCTTAAACTATACCGCTTAAGCCGGTGGTAATGGGCCTTAGAGGTATTGCACGTAATATTACCTCTCATATACAGACTCAGTCAAACCGAGTCTGCTACCTTTATGTCTTGTTTGTGTTTGGTGATTCTAATGGATCGCCTTTTCAGTATTTATTATAGTATTCAAATACTTGTTCAATGAATGAAAACAACACATTTTATACATACAATAAATAGTTTACTTGAAAAGGGTTGATCACGAAGAAAACTACATAGGATACGGGTGCTGGTTGCTTTCAGATAATTATACGTACTTTCTTGAAGACGATTACCATTGTAAATAAGAGTGGCTTACGCTAGTGTAACCAGTGTAGCAGCAGACCGTTATTTTCCTACTCATCAGGCCCACTTAACGACAGCATGACAACGACACAAATAGTTCCCTCCCGAGTACCTCTTTGAATAAACCTGAAAATTTGCCATTTTGCCGGCTTGAAATGATCTTAAAATGGTAGAAAATCGTTATCCTGAGATATGAAGTAATTATTCTCTAATCATTTTGTATACAGTAATTAGCTATTGTTTGGTGTATAAGGTCATATCTTATGCGTTCCCTTTCATCCTGACTGAACAGTATTTTATTGGATGAAGAATTTCACCTTATGTAGCAACACTTTGCCCAAAGGAAACACCCTTATTTGTAATATCCTACCAAGTATTGCTGGATGGCGGTGAGCAAACTTGTAAAAATTAATGTCGTCAATTGCCACCTGAAAGTAAAAAAAATAAATTCATGTGTATGAAATGTTATATGTTTATAGATTGGGATGATCGGTTCTGGCAAAAGTGCTGCGGACTTTTCAAACATTTCTTTCTAAAGTCCAGGCATTAAGTTTTATATAAACAAGCATGTTTCCATAAGGAAATAAATCAATAAAAAAAATGCAATTTTCAAAATCGGTTTCAGAAATAAACTAGTCACGTGAAAAATGTATTTTCCTGGTGCTAACACGTCTCTATTAATTCTCTCTTTCATATTATCGGCAGTCCTTTACTTAATAAATCAGTTACATGTATGTATGCGTACTCTAGAGTAGTGTGTTCGCGAAGCTTGTTTGTTTAGGGTGAATATGTTACGTATGCAGGACGCTACACAAGTACTGCTTTTAAGCTCGACTATTCGAAGAATAAGAGAGCTTATGTAATCACCCCGGCGTCGGCGTTGGCGTCGGCGTCCCACATCAAGGTTTGCGTGTACGTTGTGTTTACAAGTCTGTATCACTTACATTTCTTATCCTAGCACAACCAAATTTGGCCATGGGCTTCCTTATAGCGTTATCTTAAGGGCTGCATAAACAATTTTGGTTCCTGTAACCCATGGGCTCCCATGGAACCCAAATTCTGATAGCCCTTTAAATGTGTCTGTCTCGCATCAAATTTTGCATGTAAGCTGTGTTTACAGGTCTATATCTCTTACATTTCTTGTCCTAGCTGAACTAAATTTTGTCTTCTGCAAATTCTGGGCTTTCATGGAACCCAAATTGTGATGGCCCATAAAATGTGCAATAAAGGCAGATCTAGGTTTGCATGTAAGCATGTATATATCTATAATTTTGGTTTGGGATTTCTTATAGCATTATGCATCTTATTCATACTTCACCCATATTGGGGCATGGGCTCCCTCCTCCCCCCGCCCCCACTCCACCCCTGTCCATACTTTATTTTTTTATTTATTTTTTTACATATTTCTGTGTTGTTTTAGTCAATTCTTACCCAACCACCCACCCCCGCCTCTCACCCCGCTCCCCAAACCCAACTTGAAACTCTTTTTTTTTTTTTTTTTTTTTACATATTTCTGTGTTGTTTAGGTCAATTCTTATACATAGCTTCTTACACATATATGTTGCTAAATCCACCCCACCCCCTGTCACTCCTCCCGCACCCCTCTCCCCCACACACACACACACTCGAAACTCTTCTTTTTTTAATTTCTTTTTTTATATATTTCTGGGTTGTTTTGGTCAATTCTTACACATAGCTCTGTTGACCCCCTCTTCCACCCCACCCCGGGCTCAAAACTGGAATATTTTTTTTTAATGTTTATTGTTCTTTACATATATCTGTGTTGTTTTGGTAAATTCTTACACATAGCTTCTTACACATATATGTTGCCCCCTCCACCCCACTCCCTGCGTCTCCACCCCCACTCGAAACTCGATTTATTTATTTATATTGTTTTCACATATTTCTGTGTTGTTTTTGTCAGTTCTTACACATAGCTATCTTGCCCCCCTAAAACCCCCCTCCCCCCACCCACCACTCGCCCCCTCCCCACAACTCGAAATATTTTTATTTTTATTTTGTTTTACCATATTTATGTGTTGTTTTGGTCAATTATTACATAGCTTCTTACTCCTATATGTTGCCCTCCCCACCCCCGCCTCTCCCCAATCCCCACTCAAAACTCGTTTTTGTTATTTGTTTTTTTTTACATATTTTTGTGTTGTTTTGGTGAATTCTTACATAGCTTCTTACACATATATGTTACCCTCACCAATCCTCACTCCCCCACCACCCACCCCCGCCTCTCCCCCACCCCCACCCCCAACCCCACTCAAAATTCGGAATTTTTATTTTATTTTATTGTTTTACATATTTCTGTGTAGTTTTGGTCAGTTCTTACACATAGCTATGTTGCGCCCCAACCCCACCCCACATTGTTTTAGCCGTGTTTTCTGATGGTATATACTAGTATATAATTTAATATTTTCTGAAAATCGAATAGTCGAGCTGCGCTGTTCTCCGACAGCTCTTGTTTATATTTATAATATGGGGCGTTTTATTCATGTTCATTTGTAAACACTGTATAGTAGTTCACACAAAGAAATATAAAAAGATCGGACAGGGGAAGTAGCATTCAAGGAGGACAGTCAACCACAAAACACAGAAACAAACACGCAAACAGACAAACAAGAAGGCAAAAGTAATAATAAATGCAAACGACATCACAAACACAAAAGGGTTGACAATAGGGCTACCGCCTTGGAACGGTCATTGGCAAAGTAGGCCACTGGGGGTTTAAACCGGTAAGTCAACGTTCAAAAGGGTAAATCAAAATTCATTTCTTACGATCAGAACAAGTCTTTCGCTTAAAGTCCAATAAGGACGTGGTCACTCCTTGTCATATCAGGTGTAACCATTGTTTGCCTATTATAAAGATAACGCACCTCAATAGATTCTGGTGTCGAAAGCAGAGTCAGCTTAGACATATTTCCAAGTATGACGGGCGACAGCTGTTTATATTCTTCTTGTTGCTCGTTCCAGGTCACCTCGAAGTCGTTACAGTCCACCATATCTCCTACATTGTCGAAGGTCACCCTAAGAGGAACTATGTCGCTGACATCGTCATTTAGCCGTATGATTATACTGGAATGCAGGCATATATTATCGCTACGAATATCAGTTTGTAATACTGTGAATTATGCATGTAATCTATGCCACTTTATCTCAAACTTAAATTGCACAATGCATGTTTCCTTGATTAACACTGCAAAACAACGTTTCAATCTTCAAACAGTATATAGTTTACACCAAACATAATATTGCTTTAAAAAACGTTGCTTGAATATATTTCAATTTGGACCGTTTCTTTGTATTATTATTAGCTTTGTATACTATCCAATGTATAAGGAACTTAGTAGCATATATATAGTACAGTATAATATTACCACTTCCAATCCATTCCAGATCAACCTATCGAACTGTAAAGAAACACCCATTACATATACATGTAAACGATAATATCACAAGGTTAACGTATTAAACACGTCTGAAATGTAAAACACAGGCAAAATGTATAGTGACTTACTGTGATTCTAAATTTCAATTAAAATTCGCGTGATGTTTACATACAATTTACTATATTATTTTCATCAGTTTTGTTCTCGATGCGTTAACTTTTTCTTAACAATTATAACAAGCGAGGAAAACGGTGTGCCTCGACCGAGACGCAACACCAGGGCATTTGTTTATCGCGCACGCGCTCTATGTACTAAGCTATCTGCTGCATTAAATATTCACCACATACCTGAACCGAAATCTAAAAATCAGTTTCAATTGTCTTGAGACATACATTTATTTACAACAATACTTACTGCGTCCAGCCTGTTAGTACTGTGACGAGCATGTCAATGCCGTTGCCAGTCTCAAAGAGCCATGGCAAATGTGACTGGTAAATTCTATTCTTATCGGACAATGTTATGTCACCAATCTGAAACAACGTAAATGTTAAAATCATGTCTGTATACATTATGTGTATTTACAAGTTTATAGTGATTTACAAGTTAAACATTTCCGAAAAATGCAGAAAAGAGGTATGTGCACGGCACAAACTGAGGGGTAACTGAGGTTATGGAAGCTATACAATTTCTGCGTGATCGTGTATTGCTGTAGAGGGTTTACGTAAATCAGCATTGATTGCATTGATACACATTTTGAACGCTAGTTAAGGTCAGGATTAAAATATGTTCACTCATATAGTTAACAGCTTCCAGGTATTACTTTCGAAAATAAATAAATATTCACCTCTTTGGTTACACTCTGCGTCATCAATACAAATTCCACAAAATACCTCTTTATTTCTTAGAACTAAACCATATGTACTCCTTACACCTTTACACTTTCATTCGGCAACCTCGATTCATGTTCCTTCTAATAATGTTACCAAGATGTTTAATAACGGCTCAAATGTTTCAGTTATTCCTCTTGGATCACCTGTTTTGAGAAAAAAGTCTCCTTTATGAAATCGGTAAGTTCATTCAAGACGCAGGGTGTTTCCCTCTATTAGTAATCGCAAGCAATGCTAAGATGTGCAGTTGTTGCAATTATTTATCTTGCAAGTCCACCATTAAATCAGCTGTTAATGGTAGAACGTTTAATGTATAGTTAGCTTCTAATGTTGACTGACGGACATATCGCGTCATTTATGTTTTAACTTGAAATGCGCCACTTTGTGGTATATAATATATAATATGATATTTAAAGGTTCGATTGATTTAGTGAACCTAAATATAATGCAGGTAATCCTAAAAATTAAAAAAAAAATACTTGTACCAACATTTTCGTCAGTCAGTCCATACTTTTAGTTACGTTACTGTTCAACAGGTTGAATATGTGATATATAATAATGATGCTACTAAAACTTTAAAATAAAAACTAGACATATTGCAGAACTAAATTGGATGAAAAACTTGCAGACACCATATCAACTGGAACCTAATGATAATAATTTTCAACAAGGAAATATGTCAACAGATCCTAATATTGACATGTTTTCCATATCCTCTATTCGAACGCGTCACTCGTGGTCTTAGGCGTACGTAAATTGTGCATAACTATGTCAGGCGCTGATTAACATTAAGCAGTCTGGAAATCACTCTTTGTCTTCACGTCTCATCTTTTTGTATATTTATTCATTTAAAAAAGAAAGATATAAAAATCGGACAGGGAAAGTAGCATTAAATGTCGACAGTCAATCACAAAAAACAAAAACAAACACGCAAACAGACAAACGAGAAGGCAAAAGTAATAAAAAATGCAAACGACATCACAAAAGGGTTGACAATAGGGCTTCTGCCTTTGAACGGTTAGTGGCCAAAAAGGCCTCTGGGGGTTTAAACCGGGTTCTAGGGTGCACCAAACCTCACACTTACCCTATTGTCATCCCAATTAAACGGGACAGTGTAAATAAAGAAATCCCCGCCATGAAATATTCTCTAACCAACAAGGCAGCGTTAAAAGGCAATATAAATAAAACACCTAGATGCTCGTGTATATATAAATACGAAACAAACAAAAGCATAGAAAGCCACAATAAAGGTACTCGATGAATTGGCAGAAGCCAGAGCAACAAGAGAATAAACCATTGAAGGCACGACAAGACAAGACGGCGGACAAATACCAAACGCCACCGTCCTAATGGGCTTTAGGTAGGCGTCATCATAGGGTCCACAGGCTGTCCGGTCATCGTACAATTAAAGAGAAAAGCATAGTGGCTAACTGTAAAAGGGTCCACCACCAAGCATGCAGTACTTTGCAAAATGATAGGCCATAACCATTTTTGATAAACCTTTTAACAAGTTTAACAAAGATAGTATAAAAGTGATCATGACCAAGAATCCTACGAAGTTTGTAAATCACATCGCCATAGAATAGAAGTCGGGTTAGTCCTTGTCGCAGAAGAGTCCTTAAATTGCTATTATTTGGAAAGAAGCTCAGGGTTACGATAATACAATTTTGCAAAGGTTTTACGAATTTTATGGTAACGGTAACCCTGCTGGAGTAGCTTTTTAGTTATACAAAAATTACGAATATTAAAGTCCTCAACTCGAGTAACAAGCTCTTGAAAAACCAATAAGTTGAGACCCCATTAGAAGTTGTTCGGCGAACATCTCCATCTAAGTGGGGATAATTAACAATGTCAAAATTAAAATCATCTCTCTTGTCATAGATTTTGCTAATTAGTTCACCATTTTCAATAGAGAGATCTAAATCAAGAAAAGAAGCGTTATTATCATAAATATTAGCATTGTTAAGCTGAAGTTCTTTAGGATAAATATTATTAACCATAATTGGAAGAAAGGGTTGTCAGTGTTCAATATGTCATCCAGATACCGAGAGGTGTCATTAAAGACCTCAATAACATCTGCCTGGGTCTCTGGTGAAAGACTCAGCATGAAATCTCTTTCATAGCAACATAAAAACAATCTGCGACAAGTGGTGCATAGTTCGTACCCATAGGGATACCAACAATTTGTCTATAAACGGTGATTCCATACCTGACGAAAATATTATCTAATAGGACAATGAGTGCTTCACAAACTTCATGGCAAGTCCACATAGTGTAATTATCTAAACTGCTGTTAGTAAAAAACGCTTTAATATTATTACATGCCAAAAATGTAGTATTTTCCCTAGCGAATGTTTTTTGAATGAGTTGATCGACGAGGAAGCAGACACAATTTTCATTCGTACAGGTTCATTGTATAAAACCGCTGCCAAAATTCAAAACTACACACAACATATTCAGAATAAGTTGATCGACGAGGAAGCAGCCACAATTTTCATTCGTACAGGTTCATTGTATAACACCGCTGCCATAATTCAAAGCTACACACAACATATTCTCCGACCCATATTGACAAGTGACTGATCACTTCAGATATTTTCTACAAAATACTATATCTTGAAGGGTATTGATTTTATTGAACTGCCAAGTATTTTTCGAGATAATCATGTTGTTGAGTCTATTACTTAATATTTCAAATAATCAGAAAATCCTATAATTTGTTATAAGTATAAAAAAAAAGATTAGAAATATTATGTTCAACTACAACAAAATAGTTTCTGACCTTGACATAGTAAATAACACACCTAAGGAACTACTATGTTTACTATGTTTACTATTTTGCTATGCTCCGGCAGGCCATGTCATCACTGTAATATTGATATTTTAGATAAACTTATTCGGCATCTGTTTTTCAAAGGTTCGAAGTATAGATTACCTTCAATTATTAATATGTCTGCATGTCGTGCTCAGATCGCCCTGTCCCATGATGAATTTAGTATAAATGGTACCGTAGAAAACAAGCGGACCCAAACTCTCTTTCTACTTGGAAAAAATAAATTCTTAAAATTATGGATACCCGTATTATATTTTATAATACAAAAAAATATGAAAAGTTCGGACAGGAAAAGTAGCATTCAAGGAGGACAGTCAACCACAAAACACAGAAACAAACACGCAAACAAACAAGAAAAAAGTGATAATAAATGCAAACGACATCACAAACACAAAAGGGTTGACAATAGGGCTACCGCCTTGGGACCCCTCTTTACTTTCTCGGAAAGCTAGGGTTTTGTTACGTAATTTAAAATCGGTAATTCAAGAAAGGCATAATACATTTGTTTAATTCCTGCTGATAAAGAAGCTAATAGTGTAACTATTGTTTGACGTCTACATTACGTCAGTGTTTTATCTCTGTAATTCGGTAGCACTTATTCTTATACTCCAGTTTAATCTACTGAGGACGATGTTGTTTCCACACATATCGGTGCACTACTTTCAATGCTGGGGTAGACGAAAAGCAGAACAAACTGCCACCTATGTACTGGATTCCTAAATTACATAAAAATCCGTATAAGGCCCGCTTTATTTCTAATTCTAGTGCCTGCACCACAAACATCTCCAAACTTTTAACTTCTTGTCTTACTGCCGTTAAAGATCTCGTTCAACAGTACTCTGATAAAACTTAGGAAAACTCTGGGATTAATTTGTTTTGGTCTATTAAAAATTCAAGAGACGTTCTTGATAACATTTGCAATAAACGTCAAGTTTCATCTATTAGCACCTATGACTTCTCTACACTATATACACCTTACCACACCACATTATCAAAGACAAGCTTATTGCTCTTATTCAAAAAAACATTCGCTAGGGAAAATACTACTTGTTTGGCCTGTAACAATATTAAAGCGTTTTTTACTAACGGCAGTTTAGACAATTACACTATGTGGACTTGCCAAGCAGTTTGTGAAGCACTCATCTTCCTATTAGATAATAGTTTCGTCAGTATGGAATACTGTTTAAAGACAAATTGTTGGTATCCCTATGGGTACAAACTGTGCATCCATTGTCGCAGATTTGTTTTTATATTGCTATGAAAGAGATTTGATGTTGAGTCTTTCACCAGATACCCAGGAAGATGTTATTGAGGCCTTTAGTGACAACTATCGATATCTGGATGACATATTAATCATTGACAACCCTTTCCTTTCTACTATGGTTAATAGTATATACCCTAAAGAATTTCAACTTAATAAAGCTAATATTTCTGATACTAACGCTTCTTTTCTTGATTTACATCTCCATTGAAAATGCTGTAATAATTAGCAAAATATATGACAAGAGAGATGATTTTAATTTTGATATTGTTAATTATCCCCATTTAGATGGGGATGCTCCCCGAACAACTTCTTATGGGGTCTATGCGTCTCATCTTATTCGTTTTTCTAGAGCTTGTACTCGAGTTGAGGACTTTAATATTCGTATTTCTTGCTAAAAGCTACTCCATCAGGGCTACCGTTACCATAAACTTCGTAAAACCTTTGCAAAAGGTTATCATCGTAATCCTGATCTTCTTTCCAAATATGAAAGTTATTAAAGAACTCTTCTGCGACAAGGACTATCACAACCTGACTTCTATGGTGACGTGATTTACAAACTTCGTAAGATCATTGGCTATGATCACTTTCATACTGTCTTTTTTAAACTTGTTAAAAGGTTTATGAAAAGAAGTTATGACCCTATCATTTTGCAATGCAATGCATGCTTGGTGGTGGACCCATTTACAGTTCGCCACTATGCTTTTCTCTTTAATTGTGCGATGACCGGAAATGCTGTGGACCCTATGACGACGTCTACCTAAAGCCGAAAAGGACGGTGACGTTTGATGTATTGTCTTGCCGAGCCCTCAATGGTTTATTCTCTTGTTGCTCTCAGGCTTCTGCCAAGTCATTGAGTACCTTCTTTATGGCTTTCTAGGCGATTGTCGTTTTGTTTTTATATATACAGGAGCATCTTTGTGTTTTACTTATATTGCCTGTTAATACTGCCTTGTTGTATAGAGAATAGTTCAAGGCGGAGATTTCTTTATTTACACTATCCTGTTTTATTGGGTTGACAGTAGGATAAGTGTGAGATTTGGTGCACCCTAGAACCTGGTTTAAACCGCCCCCCCCCCCCCCACAAACCCCATCCCGCCCCAGCAGCCTTTTCTGCCACTGACCGTTCCAAGGCGGTAGCCCTATTGTCAACCTTTTTGTGGTTGTGATGTCTTATTTGGCCTTTTGTTCATCTTTAAACTTGTTCTTTGTTTCTGTGTGTGTTTGTGGTTGACTATTTATATCTACATTCACATTCCTTAGGACTGTTGTTTACTATATCAAGGTCAGAATCTATATTGTTGTAGTTGAAAATAATATTTCTAATATGTTTTTTATACTCATATAGAGGATCTTACAAGAGTACTCATTCATTATTGAATTTATTAAACGAGTTGGCAAAATGATATAATGCGAGGCTCTTGCCGAGCATTATATCATTTTTGCTAACGAGTTTAATAAATTCAATTATGAATGAGAACGAATGTTAGATTCTATTTATTACATAACTTATAACGTCACATTACGTCAGAAAACGTACATTAACGTGACGTCCTTGACGTCATGAACGTTATGTTATTCCACTAGTGGTAAAACAAATTACAGGACCTTCTGAATTTTTGAAATATTTAGGGATAGAATCAACTATATGATTATCTCAAAAACTTCTAGGCATGTCAATGAAATACTATTAAGATATAGTATTTTTAGAAAATGCCTGACGTGATCAGACCCCTTGTAAATACGGGTTCGGAGAACATGTGTGTAGCTTTGAATTATGGAAGCAGTGTTATACAAGGGTTGTACGAATGCATATTTTGTCTGCTTCCTTGTCGGTCAACTTAGGTGAAGAAATGGACAGAGAGGTAGGCCGCGAAAGGACAGAGTGCTTTCCAGACTGTTTAAAAATAGTATGTAAATCAGCGACTGAAATAATTACACGCGGTTTATGTTTTATGTTACCATTACGCCTACGACATGAAACCTAGAGTAATGCTTTCGAATAGAAAATATAGAAAAATATGTCAACATTAGGATATTTTGAAATATTTCCTTGTTGATAAATATTGTCATTGAGGCCGAGTGGATATGGTGTCTGTACGTTTTTCATCCACTTAAGTTCTGCTATATGTCTAGCTTTTATTTTAAAGCTTTTAGTAGCATCATTATCATAAATTATATATTCAACAGGTTGAACAGTAACGTTACTAAAAGTATGACCTCATTGACGAAAGTGTTGGTACAAATATTTTTTTAACTTTTTAGGATTACCTGCATTATATTTATGTTCACGAAATCGAAATTTTAAAGATCGACCTGTTTGTCCAACATATTGTATACCACAACGTGGTGCATTTAAATTCAAAACATAAATGATGTGAGATATACGTTGTTGCATATTCATGACCTCTTGTGCGCATGCCTAACTGACCATTTATTCCCGCCAATGTTAAGATCGGGCAGTTCTTAATAAATTGTTAAACGGTACACACGTGTTGTGTTATACCCCACGTTATGTGGCTTCCAATGAAACATACGTCAATCAACATTTGAAGCTAGACATACATTAAAAATTATGCCATTACGAGCTGATTTAATAGTGGACTTGCAAGATAAATAATTGCAACAACTGCACCTCTAAGCATTGCACTTATTAATAGAGGGAAACACCCTGCGTCTTGAATGATCTAAACGATTTTTGAAAGGAGACTTTATATGGTATTTCCTCAAAAACGGTGATCCTAGAGGAGTAACTGAACCTTTTGAGCCATTATCAAAAATCCTGGCAATTTATTAGAAGGAACATGAAACGAGGTTGCCGAATGAAGATTTAAAGGTGTAAGGCGTACATATGGTTTAGTTCAAATAAATGAAGAGTTATTTTGTGGAATTTGTATTGATGACGCACAATGTAACCGAAGAGAAGAATGATTTATTTTAAGTGTTTTTACTAATAGACGGTAGCTAGCATAGTTCACTACCGTTCATGAACAGTCTCAATCAAACCGAGGCTGCAATATTTCGTATGTATCGTGTTCGTCCGTTTCCAAAGGTCCACTCTCATACTCGTTTCATATATGTAATTTAGAAAGTAATACCATTCTGTAAAAAACGAAATAAGGGCCAATTAATAGTTATTAGAGATACGAAATAGAATCGTATCAACGATCCATAAGAAATAATATAAACTTGTAAACTTACGGACGTTTAAAAGAGGTACAAAACTCGACAATGGTGTCTAATACTAGATGACGAGGAAAGTTAAGGAAAACCCTAATAAAACGGGCTAAAATGTCGATGAACACAAAACCTTCAACACGGTATAAGAAACACACATGTTTAAGGAAAATCTGGATCAATGAATATCATACAATCCCTATGGGATGAAAAGTTAACAATATTGATATGATGTACGGGGAGATTTTCTACGGTCGCCACACGGCACAAACAACACTATCGTGAAAGTAAATACAGATACAAAAATCGAATAGGAAAAGCAGCATTCAAGGATGACAGTCAACCACAAACACACACAGAAACAAAGAACAAATTAAAAAATGAATAAAAGGCCAAATAAGACATCACAAACACAAAAGGTTTGTCAATAGGGCTATCGCCTTGGAACAGTCAGTGGTAAAAAAGGCCGCTTGGGGGGTGGTGGGGGAGGGTAGGGGGGATGTTAAACCAGATTCTAGGGTGCAATATGTATTTAGTGCAGTAAAATCAACAATTAATGACATGTAAAAACAAATTGCACTGTGCCGTTATACTATTTATTCATGCTGGTTATTTAATGCTGATTATATATTATGGTTAACTACTAGTATATATATATATATATATAGACTATCTGGAAGCTACAAAATAGAGGTATGTTCATTTAAACCTTAGGCAAAAAAACAAGACTCAATGTAAAGATTGTTCTTCTTTCAGAACCCAGGGTACAACCCACATTCCCAATGTATATAGTCTTGTTTTACACAGATACGTGTAATGTTCTAACTACAAAAGTAAACATAGTTTTATGTTACGAACACTATGTACTGTCACTGGGTCTTTTCTCATATTTTCGTTTTTGGAACTTTGTATTAATAATCCATTCTGTGCACTAAATGTGCATATAAATCCATTATCAAAGGTCAATGGTTCAGGACAGTTTTTTATTTAAAGAATTAATAAACAAAATATATCAGAATGATATTTTAGACACGCGAATAATGGAAAACAACCGATTTGGCTGCTTAAATGCACTAATTAAGTCTACAAAACGGCGAATGCATTATTGGCACTGCGCATAATGGCAAATATTGGACTTTGTGAGCGAATTTTACAAGCATGTCGCAACCAACAATGAATTTCGGTGCAAATGCATGAAACTAAATATCGCATGGTTCGCGATCCCATACTTCCCAAATGTAAACACATGTACATGAAAGAACACAAGAACCTCCGACCTTCAAACCCGAGTTATACCATCAACTGAGTGAAATTGTTGCCAATATATTGGTTTAACTTGATCAGCAAACTGTGTGTGCCTCATTACAACATCCTTCAAAAAAGGTTTTGTAATCAATTTAAGTTGTGCTTAAGGTACATACATCAAGGACAGTTAGCTTTACATTGACAGGAAGAGGAAACATGGACACGTCATAATTTCCCATTTGAACCCAGAGACGCATTATCCCGATTGTTTTGTAATCCAAATGTCTCTCCATGACTGTGTCTGTATTCTCCTGTCTGTCGGAATGGGCAGTCCGCCTGGTGGAATACTACGTGTTTGAATGTGTATACAAACAGTATATACTGGTTACACACATTGGCTGAACGTCCAAATGGACTAAACTAAACACAAGTTTGGATTCGACGGCAAACAATGCTCAAGACAATTAACGTTTAAAATGTATTCTTTTTACACGTGTTTTCTTATTATCTGACATATGCGACATTTTTTTTTTTTTACATGTGTGAACTTTTTGTTTACATTTGCCACAAAATGTTGTTTTACATATGTTACCAATCGTGTTGCATTTGTAGTATGTTTTTTTGCATGCGTGACCTTTTTTATAACATTTATAACCATTTATACGTATGTGACATTTTGTACGTTTTAGGTTTCTACAACCTGCGTAGGACAACATTTTCATGCGTTAAGGCATGCCGTTAGTAATCCATATGTCAAAACAGTAAGTCCACTTGGTTAGCCAGAATCTAGAAAGCTCATGTAATTCGTAGAGAAGTGCGACACAGTTGCAGTCCGAACTGTTTGCTAAGTATGGCTCAATACCATCTTCAATTTTTATAACGAAATACATTTAGTAGGGAAAACTTGTCGAAGACAACATGCACAGCATGACGTATTTTGACAAACAACACTTCGTACAGACGGTATAGTTGACAAGTCAGTTCTATGGCGGAGCAAGCCATCATTTCGTCAAATGAATATGAATACTTTACTTAGATACGAGTTTATCATTTCGATATGTATAATTCTGCCGAGAAACAGGGTGCCTGAGATATAGAGTTTAATTACCAGTGTTTTTGAGATACCGGAAATATTTCTCGAGGGAGAAAAATTGCTCCGATATAAGAACGAGTACTTTAGCACGAGTTCTTATATCGGGGCAATTTCTCTCCCGAGGGAAATATTTGCGGTATCTCAAAAACACTGGTTATTAAACTATAAATTACATATTTTGTGATGATTTAAACGGGAAAAAAGCCTATATGTTTGTTATTTTTCTTTCATTTCTCTTAGTGCGCAGTGATACATACGCCTTTTTACACCAGTTTGCACGAGAACGCCAAGACGATGTTACGTCATACACACAAAACAAGAGGAACCGGAGCTCTTCGTTAATTTCCGTAATCGGTATTTCCTAGTGGCGGAAACTGACGAAGTCGTCCGTAAAACAATCGAAACGTCATTTGGCGTTACCACCACTGACGGAAATTCCGTACTGCGAAAATAACTCCCACTGGGAGATATTTCGCAGTAGAGCAAACGAGTAGATATAGTTTTTCTATTCCCAGTATTTCCAATACAAATCACAGACACAAATGTAATATAAAATCTTATCTCGGCAGTTACCTTCCGATCCCGTCAGGTGCACTTCTTTTGATGACGTCAGCACCTCTTTTGATGACGTCAGGCAGGGTATATTTGATGACGTCTGGGTAGTTTTGAACGGAAGAAAAATGTGGAAAAAATGGAAAAAATGTCACTTAAATAATTTTAAACGATCAACATGATAAATAGAATATCATGTTAGTGCCTGATCGTATCCAGTTTATCTGGTTCGGCACGAAAAAAATGAAGCCCTCGGCCCAGCCCTGGACTTCATTTTTTCTCAGCCTCACCTGATAGACTGGATTTGATCAGGCACTAACATGATAATCTCTATATATATTAAAATAAATGCATACATACCGGTGGATCCTGAGTGATCACGACATTCTTCGTTGTGAAATAGTCAAATGTTTCGTCCATCTGCGGAAGGTAGAGCCAGCTCAATGGCAAACTCTCGCATGTCCCATCATTCAGTCTTATGGCCGGACTGGTTTCTTCTGACAAGAGTTTCGCAGCACAAACAATAGAATTGGTGGACGTTCCAGATACACTTACGGATTTTTTTTCATACAGTACTGATCTAGTTTTAGAAACTCCATAACATTTTCCAATTACAACCGCGACCAAAAGATGCAGAAAATTCATTGCATTGACTTGTCTCTGTCGACGTTCGATGTTAATGACGTTACAACAACGAAACCGAGTTCGAACGGAATAAGATGTATCTCTTCCGGAACCCTTATTTCTCTTAGAAATATTTAATTATTTACACGTTTTTCTTAACGCTAAAACAAATCTGTATAGTGCAGACACGAGTTAGTAGAAATAGATAATTCATGAGATATATCTGCTAATGTATTAGTGCGTGAACAATTAACGCAGTATTACGAAGTGTTGCATGTTTCAATTTGTTGATAATAACAGTATTTAGGCGAACCTATTCCAATTGTTGGTATATATACGATTTCAGCATTGTTTAGTAGTTATTATATTATTGATGTTCACAGTATTTATGAGGGCAACATTACAGTAGTATCCCTCCAACCCCGTCGGCTTCCCCCCTCCACCCCGTACACACAATACCTTGTGTATTGCTGAGAATGCGCCTTTTATTCAAATCGATTTATTTCGTCATTTTAGAAGCGAGAATTAAACAAAATCGTATAAATACATCTCTCCTCTGTATATATGTAGAATTTCAATAAACGGAGACAAGTACTACTTAACTAATAGCCGTCCGACCCAAAGACGGCAACATTCATTTTTATTTAGAAAGACAACCGGCTACAGAAACAAATTAATAATTTCGTTATGTAAACACATATATTTAAAATGTATGTGTACATGTATTTTACACTAAACTGTTGATCTATATATGCTTTGGGATTATGTCAGAGTGCCCAATTTATTTTAACAAACAATGTTGCAACGATATATCGGAAAATGAAATCATGATGGCGGCAATATACGTTGCAGAGTTAATTTTCGAAATCAGAAAAAGATATAAAACAGGCAGAAGTATATTCTTTTAACTGTTCGTTTAAAACTGAGGGGGCGACTCGAGTTTTAAAGAAAGCAAGATTGGCATGTGTCCCTTTAACCAAGTAAATAAATGACTGACGAGTAACAGACATGCTACTGTCAGTAACAAACATTATATAGTGTTGACAGAGGCGTAGCCAGGCTAAAATCTTAAGTTCGCACCCTTAATGCCGAAGGCATTACCCTTGGCGCGTATTGCCGAGGTAGGGGTAGGTGCGGGAGGGGGTCGCCCCCTCCTGCTGGGGTGGGGTTAGGGGGGGCCTCCCCCTAGACAATTTTAAAATATAGACATCCTTTGGCAGCCTCTGGTGGGTTTTTTGGTCACATTTTGGCGGCCTTCTAGGGTTTAGAGAAAGTAAAAAAGAGTTTCATTGCGGACACGATTTTTCATGATCAAGTCACTGTGACATTGACCTTATATTTACTGACCTCAATATTAATAGGGATCATACTCTTACCAAAAGCAGTCAAACCATGACGTTTAAATATATTTACTTCCGGAAAAATAGAGTTACGGTGCGGACAATGGTTTTCATGATCGGATCAGTTACCTTGAAATTTGATCTCGAACTAAATAGGGGTCATTCTCTCACCAAATGCAGTCAATCCATGTAGTTTCATGATACACGAATTTGCTTCATTAAACAAAAAGTTACATTGTTGCCAAGGTATTTCATGATCGTTTCAGAGTGATATTGACCTTTGACCTATTAACCTCAAAATCATCAAACGGTGCAACAGTCTTATCACAGGCAGTCAACCCATGGCGTTTCAAGAGACTTCCTTCAGGAAAAGAGAAGTTACAGTGCGGACAATGCGTTTCATTATCCTGTCAGTGACCTTGACCGTTGGCCCACTTAAAATCAAAAGGATCACCCTCTCGCCACAGGCAATCTATCCATTAAGTTTCATGAGATTTGCTTTTGGTAAAGTGGACTTACAGTTTACAACATTTTACATTATCGTGTTACGGTGACAATGACCTTTGACCTAATGACCTCAAAATCAAAAGGCATCATTCTCTCACCAAATGCACTCAAACCATACTTTTGATGAGATTTGCTTCTGGGGAAGTGGACAGTGCAGACAAGGTTTTTCATAATCATTATTGGATCACGACGCACTTGACCTTCAATATGTGATATGCACATACTGATGCTTCGTACAAAGTTTCGTCAAAATCCAACAAGTAGCGCAGACAAGATTTGTGACGGACGAACGGAAAGGCCAAATATAATCTGTCTCACCTACCACTTTGTGGTGGAAGACATAATTATAAAGACAATATTTTAGTTCATATGTATTCTTTATTAAGCAAATAACTGAGCGAACATAAACTTCAGCATTGACTCTGGCCAGTGGTGTACATGGAGTCTTCTTCCACATGACGTGCAGCCTGAAAGAAAATAACGACATAGAATACAATGTTAATATAAGTCGAGCAGAGTATTCAATTTGAATCAGGTGTTGCGAGGGGGAGCTAGGGCATGTTTAGGGGAATGTGACAGTTTTAAATTTAATTATTGTTTAACGCCTCATCAACACGTTGTTTAGGTTATTTCGAGCCGCCCCAAAGAGAGGAGGAAAGATACATAGGCATCCAGGAACCCTGCCTTACGCTTACTACCGATTAGATACCTATGGTTCTTTAACGTGCTTGGAGGACAGACTCCGATACACAGAACCACCCGGTTTACGTTCCCATCAGACGAACGAGACTAACAGGACATATCGAAGTAACCCAGTGGCGCCAGTAAGACTTGAATCCGTGTTCACTGGATTCAAAGCCGATACGCTATAAACGTCCCTTGACCAAAACTGAGTAAATGGCACATCAAATAAAGGGTCATTACATATTATATTGTGTATCATACCAGTATATGATTGATCTGACATGATAACAGAACAATTTTAATGTATTTTTCACCTAACAGTACAGCAAGAATCTATTATAAGGAAAGTTAAATCTGACAGAGGGTGAAATGCTCTATAAGCCATTTTTACTAGAAGGGGAATAAAAAACAACTCTTGCCAAAAATCTAAAATTGTTAAATTTTACACGTTTTGTTCATATGATATTTTACTTTATTGACGTAGAAAGGTCATTTTACATCGGGAGAAAACATTAATATACAATTATTTATTTTCTCTCTCAAAACCTGGTGATGCCGCTAGTTTTAGAAATAAAACACGATAAAATAGGGCAGTTGAGAAGACACGTTTTGTTCATATGATATTTTACTTTAATGACTTAGTAAGGGCATTTTACATCGGGAGAAAACATTAATATACAATTATTTATTTTCTCTCTCAAAACCTGGTGATGCCGCTAGTTTTAGAAATAAAACACGATAAAATAGGGCAGTTGAGAAGACACTTTTGTAGATGTTTGGTCGGTTCTGAGGTGAAAATGTTTAAAACAGACACAAGATTGGAAATTTGCTCTGTGTCCCTTTAATGCATTGGGGACCCATCACATAGAACATAATCATATTGTAATTTGTTGATGTTAAAGGGACACACGGCAATCTTGAAGTATTTATCAAGCATTAACATTAGCATCTCAATTTGTTAACCTGGTAACATTTTAAATTTAATCCTACTTGCATTAAAAATTAAATAAAAGTGTCAGTTTTCATTTTGTCTTCGTTATTCTATTAAATATTTAACTATATTATAGGTGCACTATTATCAACATTAAGTAATGTGTAAAACAATTTCTTCTGAACTATTCTAATAAATAGTATTAATGATTGCACAAATGCAAATTATGCAGAAAAAATTGACCAAACTCTAGAAGTTTTAAACAAATAAAGACTGCCTAGTATCCCTTTAACAGAACTTGTTTTCGCATGTATCCAGTACATGTAGTTTACACGAGCTCATATGACAATCCCGCTGCATTATCACTGAAAACATTTGTTACTCTAACTTTGAACAGCACCGTGCAAGCATAACACGTGTGGTAATACAAGCTCCATTTAAAGAACTAAACAAGTGCGAACAATTTTTAAAAAGGCTCCCACCTCCATATGATCCAATGGCATTTAATACGGCTTGACATTCTGAAGTCGTCAGTATCAATTCACTTAGAGCTGCTCCAGGGCACGATTCACATTTGAGGCCTCTCTGAAAAACAATATCAATCCAATGTCAATGATCAAACAGACATAGTTTATCCTTTGTTATACATAATGTAACATATTTAAAAAAGAAAAGAAAAAAAAGAAGAACTAAATTGAATAAAGCATGAATACTACTTGTGCTCAATTACACGGTTAATGTAATAAAAACATCTCTCATCATTCATTATACAAATGTAAAATATAATGTAGCCTGAATTGGAGATCCATTAAAAACATTGTTCCACTTTCACAGCATATTTCCAGCACATGGAATAGTCATTTCTTTTGAGACACACTGGATGCAAGCGTAGTAGCTCCACCTCCTTAAAAACTTTTAAGTGAAGTATACTTTCTCGAAATTTGGCGCGTTTTTTTTTTCGCAGCAGAAAGTATCTAGTGAATGTAAATAAATATAAATTCAAAATCACTTCCTTGCCTCAAATCTCTACTGTACATAAATATGAATCTGACCGACTTCAGTCAAATGTCAATGGCAGTTTACATTGTTTCAGTGGTGTTGTATCGGGTTATGTGAGAAAATGGGATAACATAACGATATACAGACAACGCTAACAATTTACATTCATGCATTTGAGGGGTGGGGGTGGAGGGGGTTTCTAGTTTCCTTACCCCTCCTTGTTTTCGGTATGCGATGCTCCATGTCATCCCCCCCCACCTACCGTACTTGGGTTGGGCGCGTGGGGGGGGGGGGGCAGGGGTGCGGGGGATAGCATTTCTACTAGTAATTATTTTATTCCACGAAACGTTCTGCAGTTTACAGTACATCCAGTTACTGGAAAGATCGGAGTACACAAAAAACCCTTATAGTGATTATAAACTTCCTTTTATACAGTATACACCACTTTTTTAGGCACTATATTTGGCCAATGTCTAAATATGTACGATCTAAAAGTGGTGTGTACGGTTTATTAACAAACACATTTTAATGACAAAACAAATACCTCGATAATGGACCTCTAGCAGCAGACAGTAATCCCAAATCCAATTTGCACCAACATGTCAATTTAAGTCACGTGTCAAGTTATGTCACGGTGACCTGTAAACAACACTGCACCGTAAGGTATTCGTTTTTACATAATCTACGGTATGAAACACTGTATGCGTGTTGTTAGACTCCATAGGTACCCATATTGCTCGCCGACGTAGCGCGCCCAATTTCGGGGGTAAAAAATGGCGTCAGATTTAATTGAAAATTCGTAAAATAGTCCTTAAAATACAAAGAAATAGTCCATGTTCGCGGAGTAAAAATGCGAACAGAACTGATATGTTATAGGTCCGTGGCGTTCCTACTGTGGACGGAGCCGATCACCGCCTGATCAGTCGCCCGTACCCGAAAACTGGACTACGACAAACCGGAATTAAAAAGCAGAGGTATGATTCTTCCATCTTCAATTCCTCACAAATTTTATTGTCTGTTTTTCAAACAATTGTCTCCCACAGAAGCCAGTATCAAAGATGCCCGTATACGGCAATCACGTGACAGCAGCACGTCACGTGACGGGTCACCCCCGTCACAGTATCACGTGATGAAGTACCTGCCGATGCGCAGACTAAACAAAGGAACTCCATAAATAGACAGAAATCAGTATCACGTGACGAAACACCTGACCACAAACAGGATGACGTCAAAAACAAAATGTCAGCGCCCACGGAGGAACAAATTCTGCAGCACCACAAGGAAAAATCGGCATATTTCGGCAAGAAATGATCGACATGCTAAAAATGCAGGCTTTTTTGGCGGAGCATTCGATGCGCATGAACGTGTCTGATACCGATCAGGTTATTTCTAATGTTTTTGATAGAAATACTGCCTCGGAAACACAAGATGATGCCCTGAAATCTCCACGGAGTGCTTCTGTCGCGCTACCCCTCCAGCTGACGATCTCCCGTTGGTTAATGTCATTCCTCCAAAATTAAAGAATGACATTGCCGCAAAAAGACACGTGCATTTAGCAATGCTGCTCATCCGTGGCATAAATGCTGCCGCTCATCCCAGGCATGGATGCTGTCACTGAACCACAGATCGTTAACCAGAGTGGACAGCATATGATCATACGGTCGACTGACGTCAGGTTACACAGGAGTAACGAGTTTCAAGCAGCGTTCGAATGTGTGAAACAGAGACTTACAGGAGATAGTAACTAGACAGCTATAGCGACTTGATCGATGGCATGTACCGTCAGTATGGAGGTACATACGTCTACGGCTACCATAATGCCTTCTCAAAAAAGGCAGACCAATAAGAACTGTTGAAAACTCCAGTGGATTGGGGTTCCTGCAACATCAAACAAATTGTCAGAGCTCTATCTCGCGTAGACGAAACAGGATTTTATTAAGCGAATAGTAGGAATGTTCTAAATATATCGCTTTATCGTTCATTTTAAGTATTAATCAGCAGGTTATACCTGTCTTTTAGAAGTTGCGAGTGTTCTCAGTGCTTCTACTCTTACATAGGGTTAATTGAAGGAGTACGGGTGTTCATAGCACTTCTTCATATGGTCTATGTTATGCTTAGTCACTGCATCAAGGTTATACCTGTCTTTTAGAAGTCTCGAGTGTTCTCAGTGCTTCTACTCTTACATAGGGTTAATTGAAGGAGTACGGGTGTTCATAGCACTTCTTCATATGGTCTATGTTATGCTTAGTCACTGCATCAATGTTATACCTGTCTTTTAGAAGTCTCGAGTGTTCTCAGTGCTTCTACTCTTACATAGTGTTAATTGAAGGAGTACGGGTGTTCATAGCACTTCTTCATATGGTCTATGTTAGGCTTAGCCACTGCATCAAGGTTATACCTGTCTTTTAGAAGTCTCGAGTGTTCTCAGTGCTTCTACTCTTACATAGGGTTAATTGAAGGAGTACGGGTGTTCATAGCACTTCTTCATATGGTCTATGTTAGGCCTAGCCACTTCATCAATGCTTACATTTAGAAATCACGAGTGTTCAGAGTGCTTCTAATTTCATCATGTTCAATGAACTTGAAGTACCAGTGTTTTTAGTATTTCTTAAAATGGCTAATGTTAGTGTCACGACTTTAAACAGACATTTGGAAAGACGGTATGATACTACAAGGACTACAAGGTCTTCATCGCCCTCAGCAGCCTGGATTCATAAACTGGCATCAGAACTACCGAGTCAAAGAACACAACATTTTACGAACCATTAAACTATGAAGTACGAGTTTTTCTAGATATGGCTATTGTTACTAATTTACCATCTTGTACAATTACTTTGAAAAAACAGTATGTGTTTCAGATAAAATAACTCCATTGCCATCAGCATTCATATAAACCGTCATAACAACTACTGACATAATTAACATAATTAAGGAAACATAAAACTGTACATACTTTTAATGCTCTGACATGTATCTCACAAAGAGGAAGACATTTTACTTAAGGGTTTATATATGTACCTTTGTCTAAGTGTAATAATCAACAGGTAATCATGCAAAGTTATTTATCATGTTACACTACTCATCATGTAAGGAGTTTGAACTTGTATTACAATCTGTAGACATGATGTTGAACTTATTATTATTTTATTTTTTATATTACATGACTAAACGTAGTTGTATCGAACATGTACATAAGTTACCAACTGGCGGTAGTATGTCTATCACCTCAACATCGTTATCTGCAGGAGGCCTCATCATATTTCTGCTACCTACAATAGTAGGCTAATGCATAAGTCGCATATTGTCTGCCATCATCGATTTGCATCCATTGCCTGTAGTATGACATCTATGGAAAATATCCAAGGCAACCATAGCCCCCGCCTGCCATCATAGGCTAGTACATTAGTTTAAACAATATTTTTATTCTCAAATGAATACAATTATTATGGTTACACAATGTTATAATCAATTTAACACAATTTTAAAACGTGGATTCGGAATAAAGCTTTAAGCTTATATCAATCCGTTTCCATAATTACATAATGTTATGAAACGAAGATATTCAGAAGTCTATACAATCATGAACCAATAGAAATATTAAAATAGTTTTTAGTTAAGGAATTTCAAATAATAAAAAGAATGGATGAATAAAAAAAAATGGTAGATAGAGTTGGAGAAGAGAGTTTGTTGTGTGTTTTTCTCGTTTTGGTCGCCCAAATAGGCATTATTTATTCGAGGTTAGTTTATTTCGAATCGTTTTGTGCTGATAATATATTTCTTTGCAGCTTTGAAAATTGAAATATTTGTTTCATTAGGTGTGTGGGGGATGCCCTCTAAAAGTTGGGTAGTGTTTACATTAAGTATGCCCAATGTCCTTAGTGTATTATTTAAAATGCGTCGTTGTTCTGTAAATTGTCTGCAGCACAGTAAGAAATGTTTCGTGGCAAATACATTCGTGACCCGTTGTCTGCCATCGTAGACCCCTGCATCCAGAGCCTGCCACCTGTCATCATAGGCCAATGTATCCATTGTCCGCTGTCTGCCATCGTAGACGCATGCATCCATAGCCCGTCGCCTGCCATCGTAGGCCATTGCATCCATTGCATCCATTGTCCGCTTTCTGCCATTCGTAGACTCATACATCATTAGGCCGTTGCCTACCATCGTAGGCCAATGCATCCATTGCTCGCTGTCTACCATCGTAGACTCATGCATCCATAGCCCGTTGTCTGCCATAATAGGCCAATGCATCCATTGCCCGCTGTCTGCCATTCGTAGACTCATGCATCCGTAGCCCGTTGCCTGCCATCGTAGGCCAATGCATCCATTGCACGCTGTCTGCCATCAAAAACCCATGCATTCATAGCCCGCTGCCTGCCATCGTAGGCCAATGCATCCATTGTCCGCTGTCTGCCATCATAGACTAATGCAGCCATCGTAGACTAATGCATTCATAGTCCGTTGCCTGCCATCGTAGGCCAATGCATCCATTGCCCGCTATCTGCCATCGTAGACTAATGCATCCATCGTAGACTAATGCAGGCATAGCCCATTGCCTGCCATTGTAGGCCAATGTATCCATTGTCCGCTGTCTGCCATCGTAGACTCACGCATCAATAGCCCGTTGCCTGCCATCGTAGGCAAATGCATATATAGCCCGCCATCATGTGCATTTGTTGCCGCCTTTTTTCAGCTGTATTAATACTTACTTATTCAGAACAATTGTTATTACGCTTGACCGGGTTTCTACACATTTGTTATCCATTATAGTTAAACAATCTCTTTCAAACAGGCTTACTCTGTAGTATTATACTATTCAACTAGTGTTACGTTTAAATATGCCTTAGTGTTTATACATGATTATTATTGAAATCCAGTAATAACGTGTTCATTTACAAATGTACGTTAAATGTGCCTTAATGTTTATACATGATTACTATTGAAATCCATTAAAACTTGTTCATTTACTAATGTACGCTACATTCAGATTGCAGTGTATGGTGGTTTATTGTCTACCATATTATTATTTTTTTGGGGCTCTTCGTTCAGTCCACCTTCGAGTGACTTCGCTCGTTTTGGTCGCTATATAACCTTAGTTATATATGCGCCCCCCAAAAAGCTGTAGAATATAACTGATTCTGACACATTTCCAATCGTGTCGTATAACACTAAGTTCAGGTTAACTCTATACGGACTGATTATCCTCTGCAATTTAACACGATCTGCCTCACACCCAGGTTCACTGCAACCTCCCTCGGCTCCTGTTTACACGAGCTGCCCCAGGCCTCGGTTAACATGAGCTGCCTCATTGCGTGCAGGTCTCACTGTCCTTTTTCATGGTTGCCTCGGTCTGGTTGCCTGCTTCCCATCATGGTGGACGGTACTTGTGGAGCCCCCAAATGCCAAACAATATATATATAGAAATGCTTGATTAGTTAAGTTAGATGTTAATGTAATACAATTTATACTACACAATACCCAAGTGACCATCTCTGTTTAAGCCCATCAGGTTCTTTAAAGGGGAGGTTGATTTTATTAACCGTAGTTTTGAAGAACATGATAGACTTAAACACCCAGGCAGATCCTCTGATTTTGCAACATTTATCTTTAGCTTTTTTGATAAGCATCGATCTGGTATTCCCTTCGGATCGAAGCTCAGCCATTATTTGCGGCTAAACGCCATCCTCCCCACCACCACCATAAACTGCAATCTCGGGGTTTCACTTGCGTTGTCCTTCACAGTCGCTATATAACCTTAGTTATATATACGCCCCCAAAAAGCTGTAGAATAGAACTGATTCTGACACATTTCCAGTCGTGTCGTATAACACTAAGTTCAGGTTAACTCTATACAGGCTGATTATCCTTATCAGCTCTATTCTGCAGTTTCTTTATACACAACCATGATGCCGCATACCCTTGCATCTATCTAGCGCTTGTCATTTTCAGCCAGTAAACATGCCACCATTACCCGTGTCACTTTCGAGTACACTGCTACCTCGGTTCCTACAACTGCCTCGGCCTCTGTTTACACGAGCTGCCCCTGGCCTCGGTTAACACGAGCTGCCTCACATCCGGGTTCACTGCAACCTCCCTCGGTCTCTGTTTACACGAGCTGCCCCTGGCCTCGGTTAACACGATCTGCTTCACACACAGGTTCACTGCAACCTTCCTCGGCCTCTGTTTACACGAGCTGCCCCAGGCCTCGGTTAACATGAGCTGCCTCAGTGAGTGCAGGTCTCACCCTCAGTGAGTGCAGGTCTCACCCTCAGTGAGTGCAGGTCTCACTGTCCTTGGTCATTGTTGCCTCGGTCTGGTTGCCTGCTTTCCATCATGGTGGACGGTGCTTGTGGAGCCCCCATACGCGAATGTATATATATATATATATATATATAAATGCTGATTAGTTAAGTTAGATGTTAATGTAATAAAATTTATACTACACAAGACCCAAGTGTCCATCTCTGTTTAAGCCCATCAGGTTCTTAAGCGACGTTTTTACATTTAGCGTTGCTACATACGGGCAAGAGCGTTGTTAACAACATTCCAAATGTAGACGCTATCAGTAAAGGATGTGAGCGTTCTGAATTTAGAATGATCCAATACTGATTGCTACATGTTTATGGATTGAACACTTGGCTTTGACATTTTGATTTTGAATTATGCATGTTCCTAGGCGAATTTAAGCTGATTGATCGTTAGTTCGATTATCTATTATCCGCCGAATCATTAATATGATAATTGCCTGGTGATACGGTGGCTGAGTAAGTAAGGTTTTATGATGATACGGCGACTAAGTACGATAGTTGTTGGCCTGTATCTTTTGTAATCCAAACTGTATTAGAAGATTGGAATCATAACGCTATCAATATACGTCTCAAAAGAAATTACATTCAAACATACTTATAATAAGGATTAGTAATATACGTAAAATTTGCTTTCTAACAAAACCAACGGCCGCACGAGTAATTTCGTATAGCGACGGTTATTCTTTGTGTTCTTACTAATGGCACTAATCTTGGTAAAGATACGATTAAGTGATAAGGTGAAAGTGGAAGAGCGGACAAGAAGACGGTTATAAAACGTGTTATTATATTTGCATTATTTCAAAGCAGAACAACATGCCATCAGCATTCAGGATTCCTAACAGGAAAGCAGACTTTAATCCAATACATTTCCTGCAACGCATATTGAAGGTTTTAACAGAAACAATTGCAGATTAACGTGTAACAAAGCTCTCAAATATATTTACCAATTATTGTGGTTAAAACTCGTATTTCTAAAGTTAGAAATGCTCGCTTGAATCACGCACTTACAGTTTTGAATTAGTATAATAAGTCATTTATCAAAACTCTATCCAGGTGTTCAGGTTATTTAATAATGTATATGTGTCGATTAAAAGTAATAGGTTAATTCACGAGTTATTAAAATGTCCGTGATCGAATATGCGGAAAGTGAAGTATGAGTTGGTAACTCTTAATTCGATGCTGCAGTTTGTGGGTTTATTCTGGCTGGTAAAGCCGTTTATGTTGTTTCTTAGAGTCTGGATTCTCAAAATGTGTTAGTTATACATATGTCGTCGTCAGCAGTTACGCAGTGTGGGGGAATTACGTGACTGTTTGTACAGTGCATTTCACGGAAAAGGGCGTCCGGCGAGAACAGTTTGAAAGAAAAATAAAGGTAAATCGTATTTAAATGTTCAGCATAGCTTTGGTATGACCTATGCTATACGGAATTACAAGACCTTTATCCTGATATGTTTATTTTCCCCGTAGGTTTTCTCGTTTTTCCGTGATGCTTAAGGTTTTGATCGAGACGAGCACTTCCATTTTTTTTTTCATCGCGATACATTACATGGATAACATCTATTTTGTAGCAAAACGTGACTTTGTCGGTAGTTTACGTTAATTTGGGCTAAACATTGCATAAGAAATGACATAACAAATATTATGCGTGTAAAATAGTGGCCCCAGGAACTGAAATATACTGGTAATCTGGAAAAAAATGAACACGTCGCAGATTCCAGAGAATACACTACACGTAAGATTTGTATTGAGGGAATACATAACACGTACACGCTCGTTAGGAGCACCATTGAACATGTAACACTATTGAAATACGTGTACTTGAATTATAATCGTCACAAAATACAAATGTTTTACTTAATTACTTACGTGTGGCAAAGAACCGCATACATATTGTTCTAACGTTAATATCAAAAAGAAACACTTACCTCTTTAACGAAAATTTGTGACATCCGTGCGCCCGTCGTAAACATTCCTTTTTGTTTTATATAGTGCTGGAATGTATTTTTGTATGAAATAAGTTTTGTTTTAACAAGGTTTGGTTGGCACATTACAATCATTGAATATTCTTCACTATCAAAAATCGAACACATGTTTCAAATTTGGATTAAACAAATGATGTAGATACATTGTAATAAGGAAGCAGTGGGAAGTGAACGTTCGAACATGTAACGTTGAAGAAGAGGACTTCGACTGAGGAAGAAAGGGCTAGACGACGGTCATCTTGGTAAAGATACGATTAAGTGTAAAAAAAGTGTTAAGGTGAAAGTGGAAGAGCGGACAAAAAGACGGTTGTAAAGAAACTGATAGCGTTAAAAAGTGATGGGGTTAAAGTTGAATATTGGTGGAACAATGTCCCGCCTGATTGGTTGGACAAAATCTCGCCTATCTATTTTATTATACGATGCAATCCGTATTGATCTGGTACATGTTACGAAATCAAGGTCCATGATATTTCAATACATGGCTTCTGTAACGTACTATTTATATTCTAAATATTGCGCGCTGGGCTAGATGTTGTGAACGGTAGCAAACATGTTTCACTACCATTCATCAACAGTCTCAGTCAAACCGAGCCTCCAATACTTTATTTTTATATTTATCGTGATCGGCGGTTTCCCAATATCTCCTTTCATATTCTTTTTGTATACATGATATATGAACCCAGTTTGTGTATGGCGTATTTGGACAAGTACATATGAATGATGAAATATTCATTTAAACAAAAACAAAATACTCCAATGTATTACTCTGGAAATTACCTTCTTTCTGTTTTGATTGTAGAAGATAGTGAGTCTGAGGGATTCGCGAGAGGAGCTGTAGGAGGAAACGACGAAACAGGTTAGTTTTTACATTTACAATATCAATGCAAGTTGGGTAAAAATGCAATATAAATTAATATGGTACATTGTCCGTTCGTTGTGTTTTAATGGTTTATTTGAATTCGAGCCAAAATTGGTTTGCGAAACATATTTCACCCATTTAGGACACTGCTATGCCCTTGATGGAATGAAGGAATGATATACTTTTAGAGTAAACTTTCAACAAACATCATTTGTTAAAAAGACTTTATACCAGGAATATATCGGACACTTTTCTAATATTTAAGCAAAGTAACACGATGGTAAATACGTAGAATTATTTCAGATGAATATTGGCAAATATGGAAATACAGCACGTGCTTGTTTTGTTTAAAATCGACCATTTTGTCTAACAAGTAACTGTGATAACTTTCTTTACCAAAACTTTTATATCGCATGTGGTCTGATTGTTAAGTGTCTTCACTCTCACCCGAATATCTTTACTATAAAGCAATAAACGTAAACATATACAACTTGAAATAAGCGTTTCATATTACCTTTGATTTGCACTTTACGGTTCATAAGATTTGTTTTATATAATCATGCTATCGTCAGAAATATGTTTTCAAATAAAACAAACTAGGCCTATAACTTTTACTGTTTGGTCCAACTTTGACGAAACTACAATAGTAGTATAAATACTGAGGGTACCAGGACAACGGGTAAATTGTCTCCAGCGTCATTAATGCAAGATACAGACGTCAAATGACGATGGCATATTTGCTACCAGACCCTCCTACAACTATATAAACTGAGTGATGCACCGTTCGGGGAAACTATCTTGATACCATCAGTATCTATACTACTCGTCAATGTGGTTTATCAATTCAATAAAAATAGTATTTTAATCCAGTTTCCTTTTATAAAAAAATTAATAACTAAAACATTTGAAATCATCAAATAAAGTTAGACGGTAGTCTTCATCATCGCTGTACGTAACATATTCTATCATGGAATATTCTATTTTTCTTTATTTTGATATCTTGTATTTTAGTTCAAGAAGCATTTCCCTATTTTTATCCAGCTCACTTTCATAATTATACATTTTAACCAGCAATCGTTTTCGCTTATAGACTGGGCTTTTTTTTTGTAATCATCACCGACTTCCTCATATTCTACTTTGAGTTGCTTGCCTTTCGTTAATTGTTTCCTACATTTATCTTATTTTTTTTGCATTTTTTCTATACTTCCTTGTTCCATTATAATACTACTATATATTATTTATTTTTGTGCCCTTATTTATATTTTGAATGTCTTTAAACGGTACCCAACTATTAAAATCATTATTATAACCCTTCCACTTAATCAACGCTTGCTTCTTTTTATAATCACGTCGTATAACTTTTTCAGTTCTAAATAATTCTCGGTCAGCCTTTAACATTTCCAATTCATAGAAGCTCCCGTCAATCTTTTGGTTGTTTAAATCTTTTATTTTGTATGTCACAGGATTTGTTTATTGAATATCATCAATAACAAATATTTCTTCCGTCCAGATTGGTGTATACCCTTTCTCAAAAGTTATTTTATATTTGCTGATTCTTACCTTGTCTCCTATCTTAAACTTAGGTAAAGATTTCTTATTTGACATCTTTCCGTACAAGTTGGAATACACTTTACCTTTATTCTTATCATCAAACGGTACATCCAATCAGTATTGTTAGTTTTACATCTTACAGGGATTGTATGACATTCATTGATCAAGTTTTTCCTTAAACACGTGTGTTTCATATACCGCGTTGAAGGTTTTGTGCTCATCGACATTTTGGTCCATTTTATTAGGGTTTTCCTTAACTTTCCTCATTGTCATTTATTAGACACTGACGTCGAGTATTGGACCTCTTTTAACAGTCCGTAAGTTTTCTTTGATCCAGTTTTTCCTTAAACACGTGTGTTTCATATACCGCGTTGAAGGTTTTGTGCTGATCGACATTTTAGCCCATTTTATTAGGGTTTCCTTAACTTTCCTCATTATCTTGTATTATACCTCTTTTAACAGTCCGTAAGTTTACTAATATTATTTCTTATGGATCTTTGATACGATTCTATTTCGTATCTCCAATAATTACTAATTGGCCCTTATTTCGCTTTTCGCAGAATGGTATAACTCTCCAAATTAACAATTATAAGACTATCAGTCAAAACTTTAAAAATAAATCTTTCACCTCTTCGGTTACACTCTGCGTCATCAATACAAATTCCACAAAATTCCTCTTCATTTCTTAGAATTAAACCATATGTACGCCTTACACCTTTAAATCTTCATTCGGCAACCTCGTTTCATGTTCCCTCTAATAATATTACTAGGGTTTTTAATAATGGCTCAAAAGTTTCCGTAACTCCTCTACGATCACCTGTTTTGAGGAAATACCATATAAAGTCTCCTTTCAGAAATCATTTAGTTCATTCAAAGCGCAGGGTGTTTCCCTCTATTAATAAGTGCAATACTAAGAGGTGCAGTTTTTGCAATTATTTATCTTGCAAGTCCACCATTAAATCAGATGTTAATGGTAGATTGTTTAATGTATGTCTAGCTTCTAATGTTGATTGACGTACTTCTCACGTAATTTATGTTCTGACTTGAAATGCACCAAGTTGCGGTATACAATATGTTGGACAAACAGGTCGATCCTTAAAAGTTCGATTTCGTGAACACAAATATAATGCAAGTAATACTAAAAAGTTAAAAATTACTTGTACCAACACTTTCGTCAGTCAGGTCATAATTTTAATAACGTAACTGTTCAACCGGTTGAATATATATTTTTTGATAATGATGCTACTAAAAGCTTTAAAATAAAAGCTAGACATATTGCAGAACTTAAGTGGATGAAAAACCTACAGACACCTTATCCACTCGGCCTTAATGACAATATTTATCAAGAAGGAATAATTTCTAAAGATCCTAATATTGACATTTTTTCTATATTTTCTATCCGAAAGCGTAAAGCTAGGTCTCATGGTCTTAGGCGTAATGGTAACATCAAACGTAAATCGCGTGTAATTATTTCTGTCGCTGATTTACATACCATTTTTAAACAGTCTGGAAAGCACTCTATGCTTTCGCGGCTTACCTCTTTGTCCATTTCATCACTAAAGTTGATCGACGAGGAAGCCGACAAAATTTTCATTCGTACCACCACCCAGGCAGATGTTATTGAAGGCTTTAATGACACCTCTCGGTATCTGGATGACATATTGAACATTGACAACCCTTTCTTTCCAACTATGGTTAATTATATTTATCCTAAAGAACTTCAGCTTAACAAAGCTAATATATCTGATAATAACGCTTCTTTTCTTGATTTAGATCTCTCGATTGAAAATGGTAAAATAATTAGCAAAATCTATGACAAGAGAGATGATTTTAATTTTGACATTGTTAATTATCCCCACTTGGATGGGGATTTTCCCCGAGCAACTTCTTATGGGGTATATGTGTCTCAACTTATTCGTTTTTCTAGAGCTTGTACTCGAGTTGAGGACTTTAATATTCGTAATCTTTGTATAACTAAAAAGTTACTCAATCAGGGTTACCGTTACCATAAACTTCGTAAAACCTTTGCTAAATTTTATTATCGTAACCCTGATCTTCTTTCCAAATATAAAAGTAATTTAAGGACTCTTCTGCGACAAGGACTATCACAACCTGACTTCTAGGGTGATGTGATTTATAAACTTCGTAAGATTCTAGGTCATGATCACTTTCATATTATCTTTGTTAAACTTGTTAATACGTTTATCAAAAGAGGTTATGACCCTATCATTTTGCAACGTACTGCATGCTTGGTGGTGGACCCTTTTACAGTTCGCCACTATGCTTTCCTCTTTAATTGTACGATGACCGGACAGGCTGTGGACCCTATGATGACGCCTACTTAACGCCCATTGGGACGGTGGTGTTTGATGTTTGTCCATGATCTTTCTTGTCGTGCCCTTAATGGTTTATTCTCTTACTGGTATGGCTTCTGCAAAGTCATTGAGTACCTTCATTGTGGCTTTCTAGGCTGTTGTTTTTTTGTATTATATTTACACGAGCATATTTGTGTTTTACTTATATTGCCTATTGATGCTGCCTTGTTGGTTAGAGATTAGATCATGGCGGGGATTTCTTTATTTACACTGTCCTGTTTTAATGGGATGACAGTAGGGTAAGTGTGAGGTTTGGTGCACCCTAGAACCGGTTTAAACCCCCAGTGGCCTACTTTGCCACTGACCGTTCCAAGGCGGAAGCCCTATTGTCAACCCTTTTTGTGTTTGTGATGTCGTTTGCATTTATTATTGCTTTTGCCTTCTTGTTTTTCTGTTTGCGTGTTTGTTTCTGTGTTTTGTGGTTTACTGTCCTCCTTGAATGCTACTTTCCCTGTCCGATCTTTTTATATTTCTTTTACTAATATTATTTCTTATGGATCTTTGATACGATTCTATTTCGTATCTCTAATAAATACTAATTGGCCATTATTTCGCTTTTCACAGAATGGTATTACTATCCAAAAAGCAATTATGAGTCTACTAGTTAAAACTTTTAAAATAAATCTTTCACCTCTTCGGTTACATTCTGCGCCATCAATACAAATTTCACAAAATAAATCTTCATTTCTTAGAACTAAACCATATGTACGCCTTACACCTTTACATCTTCACTCGGCAGCCTCGTTTCATGTTCCTTCTAATAATATTACTAGGGTTTTTAATAATGGCTCAAAAGTGTCCGTAACTCCTCTAGGATCACCTGTTTTGAGGAAATACCATATAAAGTCTCCTTTCAGAAGTCATTTAGTTCATTCAAGACGCTGGGTGTTTCCCTCTATAAATAAGTCCATGCTAAGAGGTGCAGTTGTTGCAATTATTTATCTTGCAAGTCCACCATTAAATCAGCTGTTAATGGTAGATTCTTTAATGTATATCTAGCTTCAAATGTTGACTGACGTACATCTCACGTCATTTATGTTTTGACTTGAAATGCACTACGTTGCGGTATACAATATGTTGGACAAAAGGTCGATCCTTAAAAGTTCGATTTCGTGAACACAAATGTAATGCAAGTAATCCTAAAAAGTTAAACAATTACTTGTACCAACACTTTCGTCAGTCAGGTCATAATTTTAATAACGTAACTGTTCAACCGGTTGAATCTATATTTTTTGATAAAGATGCTACTAAAAGCTTTAAAATAAAAGCTAGACATATTGCAGAACTTAAGTGGATGAAAAACTTACAAACACCTTATCCACTCGGCCTTAATGACAATATTTATCAAGAAGGAAATATTTCTAAAGATTCTAATATTGACATTTTTTCTATATTTTCTATATAAATGCGTAAATCTAGGTCTCATGGTCTTAGGCGTAATGGTAACATCAAACGTAAATCGCGTGTAATTATTTCTGTCGCTGATTTACATATTATTTTTAAACAGTCTGGAAAGCACTCTATGCTTTCAAGGCTTACCTCTTTGTCAATTTCTTCACTAAAATTGATCGACAAGGAAGCCGACAAAATTTTCATTCGTACAGATCCATTGTATAACACTGCTTCCATAGTTCAAAGATACACACGACATGTTCTCCGACCCCATATTGACAAGGAGTCTGATCACGTCAGGCATTTTCTAAAACTACTATATATTAATAAAGGTATTGATTTCATTGACATGCCTAGTATTTTTCGAGATACTCATGTAGTTGTTTCTATCCCAAAATATTAAAAAAATTCCGAAAGTCCTGTAATTTGTTATCGGTATTAAAAGCCTATTGGAAATATTATTTTCAACTACAACTAAATAGTTTCTGACATTGATATAGTACATAATACTCCTAAGGAGTGTGAATGCAACACATCAACATTTTGCTATGCTCCAGCATGTCATGTCATCACTGGTAATTTTGATATTGTTGATAAGGCCAGAAAAAAAAAACACCTGTGTTTCTTGATACCCGACCGTCCCTATTTTTTGGCGCCGACCCTACAGTTTTTTATCGGAAAAAAACACAAAAGGACGAAAAAGCTGGGTACGAAACGGTAATGTACGAACATATTGAGTACGAAACATGCGCTAAAACATGGCCGCCTCCATGATGGATGCACTGCGCGTCCGTTTTGGATATTAAAATTGGGAAATGCAGCCATGGGACAAAGCAGAAGTTATGAAAAACATTAATCATGACATGCTGCCAGCAAATTTGTTCTTCCAATACCACCCAGCCTCAGGAAATTATAAAATTCAATCTTATGTAAACTCGTAATGGCAGAAAATATGTGCTTTCAATTGATTTTATTCAAAACAAACAGGTTAAGAAGATGTCATGAGGTTGCTTTCCTTCTCTCCATGCAAAATCACTACCTACCTACCTACCCTAATTTTTCCAGCTGAGTAACCAGAAACACAGATTATTTTTTTCTGGTCTAAACGTATTCGACATTTGTTTTCGAAATGTCCTAAATATAGTTTACCTTCAACTATTGATTTTAATGTCTGTCGTTCCCAGACCGCCCACTACATTGAAGATTTTAGTATAAAATGGTGTCGTAGAGACTCGCTTTCTACTTGGAAAAATTCAATTCTTAAAATTATAGATACACGTATTAACCTTTATAATGCTAACCCCGCTTTACTTCCTCCGAGACCTAGGTTTTCCTTTCGTAATTTAAAATCGAAAATTCAGAAATTTCATAATAAATTTGTTTTAGTTCCTGCAGATAAAGCAGCTAATAATGTAATTATTGTTTGATGCCTACATTACGTCAATGTTTTATCTCTAGAACTCGGCAGCACCAATTCGTATACTCCAGTTATTCTACTGAGGATGATGTTGTTTCCGCACATATCACTCGGTGCACTACTTTCAAGGCTGGTGTAAACGATACGCAAAATAAACTGCCTACTATGTACTGGATTCCTAAATTGCATAAAAATCCGTATAAGGTTGGCTTTATTTCGTATTCTAGTGCCTGCACCACAACAAACATCTCCAAACTTTTAACTTCTTGTCTTATCACTTTCATACAATCTTTGTTAAACGTGTTAAAACGTTTATCATTTTGCAACGTACTGCATGCTTGGTGGTGGACCCTTTTACAGTCCGCCACTATGCTTTCTTCCGGACAGGCTATTGACCCTATGATGACGCCTACATAAAGCCCATTGGGACGGTGGCGTTTGATCTTTGTTTATGATCTTTCTTGTCGTGCCCTTAATGGTTTATTCTCTTGTTGCTCTGGGTTCTGCCAAGTCACTGAGTGCTTTCGTTTTGGCTTTCTAGGCTATTGTTTTTTTGTCCTACTGGTTAATATCAACAGCTATCGTTAGTACTGTTCATATGAACTGTATCGACAGCTAGCGTTAGTACTGTACTCAGGGACAGTATCGTTAATTCTGACCTCGGGGACAGTTGGAGCCTGTGACATCCACAGTGGCATAATCAGCATCTGTGACATTTACAGGGTGAATAGACAGGGTGAATATCGTGTGTAACAGACACACGGACAATGTCAACAGCTGGAGTATGTGACATCCGCAGGAAGACAAAACCTGGCGTCTATGACATCCACAGGGATAATATCAACAGTTGGCGTCTGTGACATCCACATGGACAATATCTTCAGTTGGCGTCTGTGACATCCACATGGACAATATCAACAGTTGGCGTCTATGACATCCATATGGATAATATCAATAGTTGGCGTCTATGACATCCACAGGGATAATATAAACAGTTGGCGTCTGTGACATCCACATGGACAATATCAACAGTTGGCGTCTGTGACATCCACAGGGATAATATCAACAGTTGGCGTCTATGACATCCACATATCAACAGTTGGCGTCTGTGACATCCACATGGACAATATGAACAGTTGGCGTCTGTGACATCCACATGGACAATATGAACAGTTGGCGTCTGTGACATCCACAGGGATAATATCAACAGTTGGCGTCTGTGATATCCACATGGACAATATCAACAGCTGGCATCTGTGACATCCACATGGACAATATCAACAGTTGGCGTCTGTGACATCCACATGGACAATATCAACAGTTGGCGTATGTGAAATCCACAGGGATAATATCAACAGTTGGCGTCTGTGACATCAAAATGGACAATATCAACAGTTGGCGTCTGTGACATCCACATGGACAATATCAACAGTTGGCGTCTGTGACATCCACATGGACAATATCAACAGTTGGCGTCTATGGACAATATCAACAGTTATCGTGTGTAACATCCACACGGACCTCCGCATGTGACATCCGCAAGGACAATATCAACAGTTGGCGTCTGTGAGATCCACATGGACAATATCAACAGCTGGCGTCTGTGACATCCACATGGACAAAATCAACAGTTGGCGTCTATGACATCCACATGTCAACAGTTGGCGTCTGTGACATCCACATGGATAATATCAACAGTTGGCGTCTGTGACATCCACAGGGACAATATCAACAGTTGGCGTCTGTGATATCCACATGGACAATATCAACAGTTGGCGTCTGTGACATCCACAGGGACAATATCAACAGTTGGCGTCTGTGACATCCACATGGACAATATCAACAGTTGGCGTCTGTGACATCCACAGGGATAATATCAACAGTTGGCGTCTGTTACATCCACAGAGATAATATCAACAGTTGGCGTCTGTGACATCCAAAGGGATAATATCAACAGTTGGCGTCTGTGACATCCACAGGGATAATATCAACAGTTGGCGTCTGTGACATCCACAGGGATAATATAATTAGCTATAGTATATAACATCCACAGGGACACTATCAACAACTATCGTATGCAACATACAAAGGGACACTATCAACAGCTGGCGTCCGTGACATCCACAAGGACACTTTCACAAGCTTGCGTCTGTAACATCAAGAGGGACATTATCAGCAGCTGGTACTTGTAACAGCCACAGCGACACTATCAACAGCTAACGTCTGTGACATCAACAGGGACTCTGTCAACAGCTAGAGTCTGTTACATTCCCAGGAATACTATATCCACTATATCCACATGGATACTATCAGCAGCTCCACAGCGACTCAGTCGACAGCTAGAGTCTGTTACATCCACATGAACATTATCAACAGCTGGCGTCTATGACATCATATGGACAATATCAACAGCTGGCGTCTATGACATCATATGGACAATATCAACAGCTGGCGTCTATGACATCATATGGACAATATCAACAGCTGGCGTCTGTTACATCCACAATAACACTATCAACAGCTGGCGTCTGTAACATCTACAATAACACTATCAACAGCTGGCGTCTGTAACATCCACAATAACACTATCAACAGCTGGCGTCTATGACATCATATGGACAATATCAACAGCTGGCGTCTATGACATCATATGGACAATATCAACAGCTGGCGTCTATGACATCATATGGACAATATCAACAGCTGGCGTCTGTTACATCCACAATAACACTATCAACAGCTGGCGTCTGTAACATCCACAGGAACACTATCAACAGCTGGCGTATATGACATCATATGGACAATATCAACAGCTGGCGTCTGTAACATCCACAATAACACTATCAACAGCTGGCGTCTGTAACATCCACAGGAACACTATCAACACCTGGCGTCTATGACATCATATGGACAATATCAACAGCTGGCATCTATTACATCCACAGGAACACTATCAACAGCTGGCGTCTGTAACATCCACAGGGATACTATCAATAAATACATGTTTGTTCAGGGAACATATTCATGGATGTCTGCATCGACAAAATACTGATCATGGGGACAATATAACAGCTTTAGCTCAACACTTTGCGTTAGGACTGTACAATATCAATAGCTATAATCAGTACTGTCTTCAGATATATTTATTTAAAAAAGTTATTGGGTTTGTAATTTTATCGCTATTGCCTATTCTTTAATGTGTGTCCAAAAAGATTTAAATGAAATGATACAATCACTGTATATGCTAAAACAGGTACGTGTGTGGGCAATCATGAAACAAACAAAAAACAACTGCATACTAGCGTTCTATGCATTTCCTACTCATGTACCCATCAACGTTTTCCCCCTCCGGGGAGTCGGGGTGGGGTGGGGCGGCCGTGGCGTCGGCGCGGGCATACCCCGGGGATTAAGACACATCAAAACCGTCCCATTGCCTCTCGATATTATTGCATAGTTGCAGCGGCGTACTCAGCTTACACGTAGATACGACCCTGACTCGGCATACAGGTAGCTACGAGCCTGAATACCACTAGTAATAACATCCCATCTATGAACATGCTTTTATTCTATACCTAATTTATACATCCAATCGTAGACGCTCTTTCGAGTCATGTGACCGTACAATATATTTCCGTATCGGGACGCACGCGCGTACAAAATATCCCGTATTTTGTTCGTATTGTACGCTTCACAGGTTCCATGTTAAACCTATGATAAAGACCGAAACGCGTGAAAAGGTCCGAATAAAAATCAGAACCGACAGGCTTCTGTCATTACCTAACCATAAATTGTTGTCAAGTAATGAAAACCTATCTATTGCACATATTTTTATTTAATTTTCCTTTATAACAAAAAAAAAACACAAAAAACTAGCATAATATATCATTGTTTGAAACTGACCTTCGGTAGTATTTAATCACTGTTGACAACGGAGAAATGGGCATTCTTTCAAGCAAATAAAGCTTGAGAGTAAGCCATGTCGAACACAATATATAAAATACATAGACCTACATGCAATTGTGCTTTCGATGTTCATAGCGACTTGCTTGAAAGCATGAAACAAACGAAAGTTATATCCGAATTATAAATGATTGGTTAAAATAAAGGTATAGAATAAAAAGGTTACTTAACATGGTTCTGTACAATACGGGATATATTTGGACTCGTACACAGCTGGAAAAAATCATATTGGACTCGCCTAACGGCTCGTCCAATATGACTTTTCCAGCTGTGTACTCGTCCAAATATATCTCCGTATTGTACAGAACCATGTTAAATAACCTATAAGTATTTAATGAAAACATCCATCTCAATAAAATCTTATCCTAATTATTACGGTTTGATACTCTCCGCTATGTATATACACTTTAGTAGTGTAGAATTGAATTGAATTGAATTTGATTTTACAGTCGCACCAACAGCTAAGGTCATATGGCGACTTTCCAGCTTCTACTGGTGGAGGAAGACCCCAGGTGCCCCTCCGGGCAATTTGTGTACACGGGCGGGCACCTGGGTATAACCACCGACGTTCCGCAAGCCAGCTGGATAGCTTCCCCACATAAAGATTCCTAGGCCCCTGAGGGATCGAACCTACAGCTGTGAGGGGCAAGTGATTGCAAGTCAGAGACTCTAACCACTCGGCCACGGACGCCCCTAGTGTAGAGTATCGTAGCGTGATAAAGAGTCTGATTTTAATGAGATTGTGAATATATTTACCTTATAATATTTCATTGAATGTGTTTTTTTTTATTAGTCTAAGGGAAGTAGCTTTTCATGGGGATTTTAATTTTTCATCTTAAGTATAATCTTCTATTAGGACAGTAATACAGATTCTAACACGACAAGTGCAGTCTTTCACAAACACAAAAAAGGGAGACAACTCTATGTTATTTTGCGGTAAAATATGGCTGTTCCATTAATTCCCCGCGTATCTTTCATGTCTGTTTGTTAAAACAAAGTGTGTACAGTTGTGTTGTGTGTTGATTGGGGCCTATATTTGTAGCTGCATATGGAGGAGCACGTGACATATGGAGGAGCACGTGATTAAAAATGTTGGGGTAAAAGACTGGCCAAAATATTGAGGGTAAAAGACTCGTCATAAGATCGTATTGTTATATTGAAATTGCTGTATTGAAATTGGCACTATGTCGCAGGTCCATATATTACGTAATTATTACAGCTACAACTTTGAAACTTTATACAGTTGTTCTACATCATAACATGACCCAGCATATCAGGTTTCATAACTCTGTGCTGCTTTCTGCAAAAAAGTTAAGCCCCTTTTTGAACTTAGTATATTTTATATATATATGTATATTTTAACCAGTATGTTTTTGGAAAAAAACACGACTGTTTGTCCTTCCTCGATCGGCGTATGCGTATTTGGTTAAGTTGTATGTTAAGGTGCACTTCTTACAGTAACTATAACAGATACAGCTTTGAAACTTTGCTTGAGCATGCTATTTCCTGACGCAGGCCATGCAATACTGGTTTCCACCCAGGAACATCTCATGATAAGCCCTACCTGGCACACACCTATGACAAAAAACAGTGTCAAACATTCAAAAAACCAAACTGTATGATATCTTACCACTACAAACCACTTCTTCCGAATACATGTCAACCTACCTCAGCCATTTGTCATAGTACACATATAACTGATCATATCAGCTTCTTTTTTGATATTTTTTTTACTTAATTCCAACTACCTCAACATTCTAAAAATCTTCATAACATTCTAGAAATAAATATCATCAGCAATTAATGCAGATGCTTAAATATGTTTTGATAACTTAAGTATGTCTTAAGTATGTGCCTTTGTTCTCAAGTTAATATTGCTTACTGTTGCCATATAACATTTTATACTTTTTAAAATATTTCTACATTTTTGTTGCTATATAATAAAAATTTGCAAATAAATACACACGTTTGTTTCCTCCTTTTGAAAACATTCTGCGCCACCCTAATGATTTGCATCAGTTTCTTTTTGTGTTTTATGTTGATCAAAACATACTGTACCGCGCATAACTTTACATACGGGGACGCCCGATGGAACAGCCTGTAAACATAGCAGCCTGATTACCTTGACCTCCGAGATAATATAGTGCCCCCACAATAGCGTAAACAATGGGGTTATTGTCATGTTAGAATCGAAATAATAAATACGTACCTTTATTTTATCGGTGAATAAAATACAGTTAGTCGTTTGGATACGAGTAATAAAATCACTCTTGCTAACGCACTGGTGATTTAATTACTACGCATCCGAACTCCTAACTGTATTTTATTCACCGATAAAATATAGGTACGTATTTAATATTTCTTAATTTGTTAAAAATGTGCTTGGCGGATTTTAAAGGGGGACAAGAGGCAAATACGTAACTGTAATATATTATTCTAAAGAAACTAATATGTGATTGACGAGTTTAATTGTAGATCTACAGAATTGTTAAATTGTACAAATTGAAAAAAAGAAAAAGAAAGAGAAGTAACTTATATTACCGTAAGTATGCGCCATTTAGGGTCATTTCTGACAGCTAGAACTTCGTGGGGACCATATTGACAGGATGGGGCTATAACAGCGAGTGATTTGAACCCTACTAAGAGATTTGCAACGTGTGCTTTCAGACAGAAAATACTCGAAAATTCACGAATGCATGTTCATTAGTAATTCTATAGAAAGGGTCATTTCTAAAAGCAACAGTCTGCAGATGGTCGCAAATTGAAAACAATTATGTTAAGAATTTACTGTGTGTAGAGATTCATTATATTATTTCTGTCTTAAATATGAGAAGAGAAACTGAAGAACGAGATTTTGGCAGTTTTACCTTGTGTCATACGAGATTATGGCAGATTTGAGTAAGTGCCCAATTTAACCTGTTAAATCATTGACAAAATCTAGTTAATACGCGAAAACCCTTTTACTGGCTTACACTTCTTTTTAAGGGACACACGGCAATCCTGAAGTATTTATCAAGCAGATATAATTATAAATCCATTATCATTGTGCATTGGATACAAATTGAAATACAGGATCCTGCTTGCGGAAATACAATTTGAAGGGTTATATTTTATTCTTTATTTCACCATACGTTTAATTAAAGTATTTGAGCAATGTAATCTTCAAATACGATTTACTTTGAATGATTAAAATTAGGAATATTTGTATGCAAATATGCAAGGTATGAAGACAATTACAAGTGACGCCCCAATTGTCCCTTGAAGGTTAACGTTGTTTTCATATACTCATGCTACACTCACGTAACCTGCATCTAGGCATACAAAAGTAATGAATGCATCATGTGACTTCTGTATAAATTAATGTTGTTGGCGCATGCTCAGTGAATCAGATAATGCAATATGAGATCAACCAGAAGGGAAGATAAACACTATTAATATAATCATTTTGTTATCAAGGGCATTGTTTATAAACATCAGAAACGATAAAAACATTTGAAGGACAAAGTATTCGGAAACAGATCTCCACTGGACCTTGCCCTCAAGATGGACTTCCCCGTGTCGGGGTAGAATACAACCATTGCAATCTCATAAACACACTGTAACATGCAGAGGGGTAGGACCACCCACCCTAACACACATTCATATTCATTTTGCCTTTTTTTATCATGCTCTTTCAAGGTCTTTATCATGACACCGCGTATACCAAACGTAGAAACGCGGCTCCATCCTAAATGGAGTGTCTACTATAGAATTTGCAGCAACTCCGCAGTTCTGCAGGTCAGCAACTCTGCAGTTCTGCAGGTAAGAAGGTTCTATGTCTACTCACCATATTTTATATTGATGTACGAGAGGTGTTCAACTTATAACTGAACACTTTTGTTTAAGATGTTATTTTTCAGCGGAAGTGATTATCATAAAAAAATGCGTGATGTAATGATATGAAACTGTCATTTAGAACGTATGCATTTAAAAATAATCTCCAGTTCGCTTTACATTACATTTTGAATAAGGTGTACACTATTTTTCAATTTTAAACCTATATGTTTCTGTTGCCGTGGAGTTTTACCGTAAACCAAATAATTCCACTAAATGCATATCATAATTGTTTAAAACTGTGTTTATAATTTAAATATGATCGTGTTTTATTTTAAGACACAAATATAGATGTTGAATTAAAAGCTCGACTTTTTACGCAATATTAAGAAATTGACAGAAAATAGAACAGTTTGCTCGTACGTTGCTGATACTTTTATAAATTAACTAAAATAACTATTTTAGTCATATTTTGTGACATGCAAAAATGAACAGTTATTGTTGATGTATATCATATACCTTATTAAGATATCTTTGGTAAACATTTATATTATTTTTATCACTATTTGTAAATGTGTCTGTTTTGCCCCTAAATGTTAAGTTATATATTTTTTCTATCATTTCTTTTAAGAAACTTATGAAACTTGTTTTCTTTTATAGCGCAAGAAATCCCAAAAATGCCTTCAGTTGATGTTTCGAACTAGAAGCTTTCGTAAATATAATCATTTTCATAGTTGAATTCCATGTTAATTTTCGCTGAAATCTTGAAAATCGATAAATTTCAAAAAAATGCATATAACACTTGTTTTGCGTTCAGACATGGACCTATCAGAATTCTTTAACCTTAAACGACATCTTAAAAGCATTTTTTTTAAAATTTGTATTGCAGTTATTTTTATAATTGAAGATTTTTGCTTCAAAACGTCATTCTCTACCCTTTTTCAAAAAATACGGATGCAGTAACATTAGGAAGCACATAATCGAAGGAATCATTAGACTTGACATTAAAATCAACATATTTGGAGAGAATTTCAAGATAATTGATTCAGTTACAGAATTCCTGTTAGGCACGACAGGAAATTCCTGTTAGGCACGACATTCCTGTTAGGCACGATATAACCTGTCCTGTGTTGGTCGGATGCAGCAGATTTGCCTATCAAAAGCGACTTTTGAAAGTGAATTGTTTTATTTATCAACCGATTATAAAAAAGTAAGGTACACACATTTTTGTTTACCACGTACAATGTTTGTTTTCCAGAACAATCCAAAAACCTTGGACTGAAACAATCGCCCCGAACAATACGTGCTCCATCATATATTGAACTGTGAATAATTATATAGGGAAACTGAAAAACAACTATTTAACGTACGTGACGTTTTCTACAATAACATGCTTTGGGCAGGAAAACTACTTTGCATTTCAATTAAAACACAAAACAAAACACGTTTTCTTTGCGGCGTAGTCGTACATTATATACACCCTAGATATATTGACATTCTTATCACACTTATTAAAATGTAACTAATGAGCTGGAAAATTAGACGAAAGCGCAGAATATTAAATCGTATATAAATTAAACCAATTTTGGATTCAGGTTAATATATTCACATGCTTATCACACTTATTATTAAAATGTAACTAATGAGTGGAAAATTAGACGAAAACGCTGAATATTAAATCGTATATTAATTAAACCAATTTTGGCTTCAGGTTATTTCGTTTCTATATATAATCTATTTAGCGGTAGGTTTGAACATCTGATTCGTAGACTTCACTGCTGGAGTATTTCGATTAATTGAAATATTGGACCCTGCAAAGGTAATTTAATTTTTTTGTTTGTGTCTAATTGTGTTTGAATAATATGTTATTATTTCATTTTCAAATGTTACTAGTTTCAATTTCAATTTCTTTTATTCTAAGATTTTACATGTGTAAAACAGCAATGGATATAATATATAATGCAAGTTCAACTGTAAATGGTAATCGTTATGACAAACAAAGGTGTTAGTACAGCGAGAGAAAATGATGATAGTGCAGAGCAGAACTGATAGTTTTCACAAAATAATCTACAGTCAAATAAGAAAGTATGATGTAAGTTAAGAGAGATAGGATAGCTATTGTTCATTGGTGTCAGAGGGGAGACAACTGAGCATGCATACACACGTGTATATTTATTTATATATCATGCTGGTCTCCCTCCCTTTAACCATATGTAACTGCTCGGTTATTTTGGTTAATTGAAATATTGGACCTTTTAAATAGGGGCGTAGATGACCTGAAATAAACCCGACAATCTAAAGGGGTCCAGGAGCTTGCTCCCTCGATGTTTTTTGTTTAACATAGCTGTGTAATTGTGCGTTTTGGACAGAACACTTGTGTGGTATTTTGAGAAATATTTTTTGACAAATTTGAGAATTAACATTTGACAAAGTTTAATTAACTACACTGTAAAATAAAATAAGAAACACATGTTGACCCTTCACCCACTCCGTCTTCTGTTTTTATTGCATTTTTGGACTTTTCATTTTTTTCATTTTTCAAATTGATGTATAGGCCTGGGCCGAAATGGCCTAATAGTAGCTACGCCGATTCCAGTTTTCTGTTTCATTGTGTTTGAATACTATTTAAATATTTTATTTCCAGCTACATCATACGCTCATTACGTGGTCCGAGTATTAATTTTCATACTCCATCAAACCCCTTCTCCAAATAGCGGAAGAGGGGTTTGCTAGGGTATGAAATAAAACCTTAATTTTGGCTTAAAAAGTTTTCATTTTGTAAAATTAAAACATTTAATAGGTAAATTAAAACAAAATATCGCATTTTTTCAGTAAAAGTGTTTTTAAACGTGTTTAATTGTCGAAATATCCGTTATAAAATCCTGCTAATATAAGCTTCACCATCGCGTAATGAAATTAAGGTGGGACCACGTAATGATTCCCTTTTCAGGTATTATGTGTGTCATTAATGTGTGTCATTTATGCGAGAAAGCTATAGTTTTGTGCTCAAGCTTGACACACACGCTTTAAAGTGGGGTACATCCGGCTACGGGGCTTAATTTGTTAAAAAAAACATCTATGAAATGTCCGACTTAAAATGTGAAATAAATCAAAGCTATAGATGGATTAACAGTTTCCTATAATACAGCGCCAAAATTAGTAATTATCAATTACAAGTATAGGAACCCCCAAATTATAAGGCGCTGTCACGCGGAGCACATTGGCGATATCTGCACATGACGCTTTCACGCGGGGCACATCGGCGATATCTACACATGACGCTCGCATTGCAATACATTGTGATATTTTTTCCGCCAAGTTTGAAATAGCTTATTCTGGCGCATAACCATATTTAGGAAAAACCTTCTTCGAGTCTTTTATTTTATATGTTCAATGTAATTTCCTTTGTAAGTTTTTGCCCATTTAGTTTATTTTATCAATTAGATACAAAAATAATGTACATGTATTATAAAAACGAAACCAATCCTGATAACGACAGCGTAGTAAAAATAAATAAATTGTTGCTTTTCCAACTGTTTCCGACTACAAGTATATGAGCTTATTCACTTTTAAAAGGAGCATTTTCTTTAAGGAGTGTCATCCCTTATGGTGCAACATGGTGTATATTGTTTTGAATTTAAATGGAAATACTTATTTTATGAGCTCATATACCAAATTGACTTTTAAAGTGAAACGCGGCAATTAAGATTTTTTTTGAAACACTTGCAGCGTCCTCTACACAAGTTTCGTATTAGAAAATCATAATAATGTTTTCAAATAGTTCACAAGTAATTGATGTGTGTATATTACTAATTGTTGAATATAGTGTACCAATAATATATTTTATTTTATGATATGCGATGAAATACTGTATTTTATCAGTGAAATAAAAGTGTTATTCCACACTGTGGAATATAGAGTTTTATTTCACAGTAGCTGTCGGGACTACTTTTGTTGTTCTACCATAGTTTCCCTAAAAATATGTTTGTAAAATCATAAAATAAAAAGAAAATTTGTTGTTTTGTCGTGAATAACATATTCTATTTCATCTCAAGTGAGAAAACTTTTATATTTTCACTCATGCTTCGCATTCGTGAAAATATAAAGTTTTCTCACTTCTCGATGAAATAAAATATGTTATTCACTCCAAAACAACAAATATCCTCTATAAATATAACTACGGTTAACTAACGAAAATACTTTGAAATCTCCAAATATTATATAGAGGATATTTGTTGGTTTGGAGTGAATATAGGATTTATTTTCATCGAGAAGTGAGAAAACATATTTTCACGAGTGCTTTATAAAGCACCAGAGAAAATATATGAGACAACTTATATTTTCACGAGTGCTTTAGCACGAGAGAATTTGTATGTTTTCTCACTTTATTATATACTTTTTATCATGCAACACTACCAAACTGTTTCAAACAGAAAATACGTTTCGTTCCGACAGTTTCCCTTTAACGTATTCGCGGATAAATATAGTAACGCCAATGCGTGAGGCGATTTACATATATTTAGTGCACATAGAATATATTTCTAAACTTTGACACGAATTATGACTGTTATAAGCAAATGTAGAAAAAAATCGTTCCATTTTTTCCGGCAGTGAGAATATAAGTTCTTATGTTCTCACTGTGAACATATAAACAATGAGAATATAAGGTTTATCCTAACCATACAATCCACTGGTTCACTGGGAAGTATATAATAAAACCTTTTATTCAATTATATAGAAGAAGATTTAAAGTGAAAAATATTCTGGATTTCTCAATCAAGTTTCTTATTTTAGTGCTTGATAACAATTTTAAGATTGCCATGTGTTCCTTTAAACTTTTTGCACTCTTTCATAACCTTCTATTATACTTTATATTGATCGACATGAAATACCATTTGATCCATGAATGTTAGTTCCATTAAACATTGAACTATTAACAATCATACATGTTTTTCCTAAACAAATATGTTATAAACAAAAGTTGTTTAATTCTGTCAGGCAATCGTATTTTAAAAACGAGAAAACTGATCTTTCACACGTGTATTTGTTATGCGAAACTGTTAGCTATATTTTCACTTTAAGATCTCTACCGAGAGTTTTCGTTCCTTGCATATACATACACCTGTGTCAACGTCTCATCAAATACAAATAATCTTGGCAAACCATGAAAACCGATGGAAATGCAAAATTTCTTGATTGCACTAATATTTGTCTGAATTAACTTTATATGAAATGCTTAAATTACGAACAAAAAAATTCGGCTTGAATGTTTTAAATATACAGTGATTATGCTCAGAATTATATTGCGGTAGAATAAAGGTTTGTACTTTGGCATATCACTCAGCCGTCAAAACATTCAAAACACGCACCACCAAATCGTTCCGATGGTGTTACAGTACAGAACTTTGCTTAACAGCACTTACCAGCACTTACCAGCACTTACCAGTATCATATAGCTCCTAACAATCTACCTTAAATGAAATTACTAACTTAAAATATATATCAAAATGTAGAAAACAAGTCGTGTTTCTTCCACTGTTTACTGATACTGCAGCCGATAGTTGGTGGTGTCACGGTGTTGAAGTTCTGTTCGCCATTTTGATATTTTAGCTATGGTCATGTGACAAATTATCATGTGATCGCAGGCTACTTTCTTAGACGTTGGGAGAGATTGCATAACACTGGATATTTAAAAAAATAATTGCATACTGGCATAAATAATGCTTTCTGTATTTGTGTTTAGTTCATTTTGCATTTATTTCTGTCACCAGTGTTTGTAGAGCTTCATAATACCCCGTTGAATAAAACTTAAGTTGATTTGGTAGTTCAAATGACATGACGTCACATGGTTTATTTGTTGTTAAAAAAGTAGGTACAAAGGTCAAACAGGAAATGTAGCTTTCACAGAACACCGTCAGCCTAAAACACGCATTAAAACAAACAACAATTACAATGTTAGTACGCAAGGCATCTGATATCACAAACACAAACGGGTTTACAATAGGGCTACCGCCTAGGACCAGTCAGTAGCAGAAAAGCGGCTGGGGGTTTAAACCATGTTCTAGGATGCACCAAACCTCACTCTTAGCTATTGTAATCCCAATAAAACAGAACAGTGTAAATAAAGATACCCCCTCCAGGTTATATTCTGAATTCTCTAACAAACAAGGCAGCATTAATAGGCAATATAAGTATAAGGCATAGACGATCATGTTTATATGAATATATGACCTATTTATGTGCCGTAAAAGACCATTCATTCATTCATTCATTATATGAATATAAAAACAAAGGCATGGAAAGTCACAACTGAAGTATTCATTGACTAGGAAGAAGCTAGAGCAACAAGAGAAAAACTATTTAGGGTACTACAATAATTAAGACAAACATCAAACGCTACCGCCCTTTTAGGATTTAGGCAGACGTCATCATAGCGTCCACAATATGTCCGGTCATCGCATAATCAAAGAGGAAAGCAGCACAAAGGCGAACTGTGAATGGGTCAACCACTAAACATGCAGTGTGTTGCAAAATGATTTAACACGTTTGTTTAAGATTGCATTAAGTAAACGTGATTATAGCAAAGGATCTTACGAAGTTTGTAAAGCAATCCACCATATAAGTCAGGTTGTGATAGTCCTTGTCGCAGACTAGTCTTTTAATTACCTTATATTTTAAAAATAGATGAGGGTTACGATAATATAATGTTGCAAAGTTCTTTTGAAGTTAATGGTAAGGATGGCCCTGATGGAGTAGCTTCTTGGTTATACAAAGATTACGATTATTCAAGTCCTCAACTCGACTACAAGCTTTAGAAAAACGAAATTCACATTACGCCAAATGCGCTGTAACGAACTTGACGCAAAACACAACAACATTTGGGTTGTTGTTGCTGAATGGTGTTCTATATCTTTTTTCAGTACTTTTTAGGTTATATATGGCGGTCGATTCTTTTGTTTTGGACGGTCCGGTCCAGGCGGACCATCCACCTTTTTTTGGGTAGAACCAGTACTATATACCTCTCACTATCCGTATATAAGAACACTTTCTTATATGTCGAGCTCCCAGTGGATTCGAACCTGCAGCGGTGAGAGGCCAGACACATTTGTGTATTCAATTTAAGAATAATATTGAAACTACAGAATGAAAAAGAATATGTCATACTAATGGTTAATTAATCATGTACGTTCTTTATAGTATAGTATTAAGCTTACATACTGTTTTTTTACCGTTACCAACATTAGTAGTTCATGTTAGTTGTATAATAATATGTAACAAGTACATGTACTATTGTATTAATGTAAGCTAATAAATATCCATGAAATCGACATATCGTAATGTTGAAACCTTACGCTTTCTGTTAATATCAAAGCCTAACTAACATGAGTACCTGTTTAATATTGAATTTATTATGATTCGAGGTTGTGTCGAGCATAATATAAAGTTTGATCAAAAATTTAATAAATCCAATATGAAATAAGCGCGCATGTGATATCTATTTATCACATAACTCCAAAAATGTCGCATAATGTACATTTATTATTGTAGCTGTAAACATCGTTGTCGTTTGATGACGTCATATGTTGCTGCGGTATTCTCCGTACAACATCGAGCAATCAGTACTGCCTCATCGATTTCCGTTTACCGTATTGTAAATGGTTACATAAATCGGCGAGCCTAAAAATATGTTTGTAAACGGTTACATAAATCGGCGAGCCGTAATCCGGTATTGTAAACGGTTACAGATATAGGTGAGGCAATTCTGATTAATTTCCATATTTATTACACTAGTGTATTATGGAATGTATTATACTCCGACACATCAAGTTTTGCGATAATTAATATCAATAATTACTTGTTTTAAGGTCTCAATATGTGGATACGTCTATGCATAGTCCTGGTGGTTTTCTGCCAATTCGTGCCGGACGGAAGCGAGGCAAGGCCGAATCGGGTCAATATGAGCAGACGTAAAAAATACACAATTGTAAAGATAACAATTCGATCTTCCGACTGCCAAAAACCAGTCCAAGGAGTAAAGATCTCGTGTAGTTCTGGTTCTGAACAAATCAAGACTAGATCTACAGAGGCTGGAGTATACATGTTGAAGACATCCCGACTTCCAAAAACAATCCAGATTACAAAAGATGGATTTTCCACGTTAAACTACACGATCCGTACATGTTCGGAGAACGTCACTCTTAACTGCGCAGGTTTGCTTAAAAATTGTAACTGTATATGTTTTTTCACTATGTTTCAACTGTATACACAAGCTTGGAGATACTGCGGCTAATTATGTTAGATAACAACCAATATAACGATTTTCTCATTGTATGATCATGTCGGTCCAATCATGTCTGTTTCTTTAATTTGATACAACAAGCCGCTTTCTAATGCGAGAGTATTAATTCGTCAAAACTAAATAGATTTTGACAATGGACGAGTAAACACCCAACATTCTGGAACAGGATAAAAGTCATTGGCCGGCTTTAAATAAAGCATTTATTTGGAGTAACTCCAGATCGTGAATAAAGTATTAACATAAATACGTAGAAAGTTATTCCCGTATATTTCAGTTTATTTTTTCGAAAAAAAAAGAAGGAAAATCAACGGTGACACATCTTTATTCACAATCAATGTTTGTCTCTAGCTCGGAAGTCACGTTGGGACACTTCTGCGTATAACTCCATTTGGAGCAAGTCCCAATAATTATCAGCTGTCTAGTTGAAGAGGCTTTTGATTTAGTTGGGATGCGGAAAATAGACGTTTTATGTCAATTATTTCATGTATACCGTTTTATTTAATAGTAATTGATTTGTGAAAAGTCGTTATCTGTAGTGACTTCATATTAACGAACACACATTACTTCTATACAAAAACAAAAACATTCACTAAAGATGTTTGTTTCCCTGCAGGTGAGGTGTGTTCAACAGAAACGGTGACCGTGACAGTATCGTCCGACTGCACGGCTTTTGTTCAGAATGTCGTGATGACGTCACCAGACATAAAAGTGTTCACGTCACCATCACCTGGAGTCTACCAGCTGTCTGTCTGTACGCTACCAGTGACGGTGGAGTTTAGCAGATACTTGTTTGTGAAACAATCCAAAACGTTCAGTTCTAATACCGGAACAGTGGAACTTATATGTAGACGTGAGCCGTTTTAATTAATGTCTATATACACTTTTTCACTGTTAAATACGTAATATTTTCTTGCCACACACATTACTTATTACATTTGCCACTAGTTAAATGACTGTGTTTCATGTAGCACTCAATAGTTACACTGTCAAATATCTATCCAGTCAAATCTTCTACAAACAAATTAGCCGAATAAACTCTCAAGTATTAAAAGTCTATCTCAGGTTCGCGGAAACCAAAGATAGTCGCCACCGAATGAAATCGTAAATACTTGATCACTGGAAAACAGTTGTACATTTTGATTGTTTTGTTATATAATAAAGATGCACTTTTCTTGTTAATACTAATTAGTACGTACATTTTACATATTATTAAGTATGTATTTTAAAACATGAAAAACGTTAACTTTTGAAAAAAAATCCCACTCATTCAGCGTTCATTAACAACAGTTAAATAATTGGACACCTACATTTGCTATCACCATGCTCACTGCAAGTAACATACTTTATTCGTTTGAGCCCTTGAGCGCTTTACTGTCGGGCAGTCATTTTACGTTTGCGAAATGCCTTGTTTGTTAATATTTGATACTGCTTTCGTGCAATTCGTTTAAATTTGTTTATTTTCCACCGATTGTAACGAAAGCTTTGTAAACTTGTTTGAATCACTCTCGATGTCTTCCTGGGTAAAACCAGTACTGAACAAATGAAGTTAAAGTGTCTTCTCAGGATCACAACGCATAAGGTAATGGCGGGGATCGAAACCACAACTTTTCGATCATGGGTCCAGCGCTCTACCACTAGACCACAGCGCTCCATTTTGTGCAATAGGAAAATGATATTATGTAATATCTGTAAACAGATGCCGCATACTACAAAACGTTCGACATTTCTAAATCATATGAGTATCTCGAAATATTGTGGAAACTTTATAAGTATTAGTTACTTTGTGTTTCACCCGCTCCTACATAATTTACTTCAAACCAACACGTGTAAATTATATATTGAAGGAAACCCGTTCATGGTAGATCACCCACAGTCGAAGAGACGAGCTCTAGGCGAAGACGCAAAGCTATGCTGCTGGGCGGACACCCTACAGCCGGGAGAGCTTGACTTCACCTGGTAAACTCTCGTATTTTGTCTTGCAACATATTTCACAATATAGTTATGTTTTAATATAGATATATTACTAAAACTAAAGGCCGCTTATGTTAGTATAAGCAGGTAGCCAGCCCTGACATTTAACTGAGACAAACCCCTTTCTAGGTAGTCATGTGGCAATATACTCCACCCACAAACACGGATTTCTACATGCAATTCCCTACATTTTAGGGCATTTCCCGGAGAAGCGGCTCAGTTTAAAACATATTTTCTACATATTTGTCAAATGGTGTTATTCGAGTATATAGACAAATACGACTAGATATACATCACTATGGCACGAACTGTCCACCTCTTGTCGCAGATTTGTTCTCGTATTGCTATAAAAGAGATGTCATGTTGAGTCTTTTATCCGATACTCAGGAAGATGTACGTGTAATTGAAACCTTAATGACACCTCTCGGTATCTGAATGACATACTGAACATGGACAATCATTTCTTTTCCAGTGTGGTTAATATTATCTATCCTAAGGAACAACAAGGACTATCACAAACTGATTTCTATGGTGATATGATTTACAAACTTTGTAAGATACTTGTTCTTAATCACGTTCCTACAATCTTTATTAAACTTGTTAAAAGGTATATCAAAAGAGGTTATGACACTATCATATTGCAACGCCTGCATTTTTAGTGGTTGACACATTTACTGTTTGCCACTAAGCTTTTCTCTTTGATTGTGCGATGACTAGACATATTGTGTACCTAACTCCTTATAGGACGGTAGCGTTTGATATTTGTCTTAAATATTTTCTTGTCGTACCCTTAACGGTTTGTTCTCCTGTTGCCCTGGCTTCTGCCAAGTCACTGAGTACATACTGTGGGGCTTTCTAGGCCTTTTTAAATATTATACGTGATCATTGATGTGTTTGACTTATATTACCTATGAATGCTGCATTGTCTGTTAGAGAATATAATCTGGCGGGGATATCTTTATTTACACTGTCCCATTTATTGGGATGACAATAGGGTAAGAGTGAGGTTTGGTGCACCCTAGAACCTGAATTTTAGTCCTAGTGGCATTGTTTGCTCCTGACCGTTCCAAGGCGGTTGTCCTATTGTCAACCCTTTTGTGTTTGGGATTGCATATCTTCTTGCCTTTTATTCATCTTTGTAGTTGTTGTTTGTTTCTGTCCGTTTTTTGTGGGTGACTGTGGTCATTGAATGCAACATTTCCTGTTCGGCATTTAAATCTAATATCTAATATCAATTTTGAGTTTGTTTATGTAAAGTATGTACCTTCCCAGCGAGTGGAAGGGGCAATTGCCTCGGTGTGCCTCTGCAATGGTTAAGCATGAATAATAAACAAATCAAGTATTTTTGTTGTTTTGAACTTGTTTAACAGTATTTCACAATCCGATATGTACCGTTTTATTTTTAATACAGGTACTTCGACGGAATAGAAATACCTGGAGAGAATGACATGAACCTTTTGATTACAAATATTGTGGCGGGTGATGAAGGCAAATATAAATGTAAGGCTTCCATGACGATGGACGGTTTTACGCAAGCAGTTATGTCGGAAGAAGCAACTCTCACAATTGTCGGTAAGCGCTTTCATTTTACGTATACTTATATATTAATATTGATTGTTTAGTATTGATCATCTTCGACGCTTGACTGAACGCTTGTAAATATAAATGTCTTGACCCTTTAAGCAGAAACAAAATTTAAACCCGGAATCTGTAATTTTTTTAATTAATTATTTTTGACCATCCCCATTTAGTTCGTCGATATAATGATGCACTTTCCCTTTTTATTTATTTATTGCCTTTCTGCCGTTATGTATATCTCGGATAGAAGGTGCGTCTATATCAGCCAATAAGAAACGATACCAGAATCCCGGTAAAATGGCCGCCGCGTCGAAACAATTAAGAAAAAGCTTCTAGATGTTTGTCTTGGAAAAAGCAAAAGTCGTAGATGGTTTTTACCAGTCCAAGATAAACTATTAGAGATTATGTAAAGAGTGTTTTTGATTATCAGGAATTATTGACGAGGCCAGAAAATACCGGAAAATAACGTATGATGACTCGACCATTCCGGACTAGTTTCACGACTTAGCGGACGACTAAAACAACAATACACCCCTAATATTCGTTTTGTTATGTTCACGCGTAATTAAAATGGCCGCCGCGTCAAATGTGTCCTTTCATATAATTTCAAATTTAGGCACGCACATAATCAATGTAATCACGGTAATAACTGAATACTAATACCAATTAAGTATGGACAACAAACTATATGTGTTGCCATTACAACATAACCGCCAAACCTCGGCCCAATAAACAGTAGACACAGTAGCAAAGCATAACAATCTAGATACGTCACTAGCATGCTAACAAAACACATCTAGAATTACGTAAGCATTTACACACAAAGCAGTAAACTACATAAAAGCGGACATGTAAGCACCTCGACATATACAACATTGATGTCACACACATACAAACTAGAACTTAGAAACTTACCAATCTATTTACTTCAAAATCTGCAAATATAAATTTGTATAAAACAAATAATAAATTCCACCCTGAGCTAATTATTTATTAACTTGTCTATCAATGGTGAGTTAATCTCCTACTCCTACTGACTATAGCATGTCCATCCTGTCCAACCAGTCTACTCGTCCAATTGAAAACAGGAAAACGTGTCTAACATCATAGAACAAGCACTAAGAGTAACGATACCAAACTCACCATTCAGTAACGAAACTTCATTATTTTTTAAAAATTTAGACTAGAAATCACTCTTTGAAAAAAGTAGCCAAGCGAATAGTCGAACCTTCTTCATTTAAATGAAGACCCCCGTCTGCTTTGACAAATAAATATATTTTAATGCCCACGTTATAACAGAATGGTCTGTAAGACCTAATACATTTAAAACGCAAATTGCCAGCCAGAATTTAATTTCCGAATTTTGGTGTACGTTACTGTCAGTACGAAATTTTTCAACACAGTGCCTGATACCCTGCGTATAAGCGTTTATTTATCCTCGCTGTATTGCACTAAGCATTTTAGCGAGCAGACCTAGGTTTTAAGTCTCATCCGAAGGACTGGTAAGGTAGGAAATACTTTTGAAATATTTCGATAATTAACTCAAATTCGGTCCTGGCTGGGATTGACCATTACACCACGGCGCTACCTTTGCCTGATACCCGGTCGCACCTGTATATTAAAAATAAGTGTTGACCAATGAAAATGATTTTTACATATTATCCAATCAATATTTAAGTTACATCCATCCCCTCAAAGGATATTTCTTTACTTTAAGCTACTATCAAAGAATATATCTCATTTCGGTAGTTTAATTAAATATTTTAATAAGATTAAAATAACCCAATGTAGTTTCGACCAAATTACCACTGACAGTGACTTCAATTCGTGTACCTTTAATAATTATATAAATATAATGGTAGTTGAATTTAGCGTTTAACTTAGTTAAAACCTTTATGAAAAGTAAGTGTATGAGTCGTTTTTTTCATGTGTTAGTTTTAATGTGAGTTAGATATTTGCTCATGGTCAAAAGCACAATGTTGCTCGGCGGAAAACCTGTTGTTGACATAAAACCTGTCTTTTACGAGACAAACGTGTATTATATATTTACTCTAGTTAATCATAATCAGCAATATTTCTGGTTACAGGGAGTGACATAGTTTGATCAGAAGTGGGATAATGGGCTGGGGTGGGGGAGTTCAAACCTTTCTTGATTTACAGTATTCCGTTTCATTATACTATGGTCAATTGTGATGTCGCATACTTTGTTTTCCTTGTTTTCCTTGTGTTTGTTTTTAATGCGTTGTTTTGGTTTACTCTGTTCTGTGAATGATGCATTTTCTGTTCAAGTAAAAACGCATTCTTATTGTTTTAGGAGAATAATTTTAGATGGCCATTTCATTCGATCTAAGCCATTAATATGTATTGCAAAACACGTTTATTTAAAATGTTGTAACCTTTCAACAAATAAATACTATGTAAACAACACTTATATTACTTAAAACAGATGGTTAAAATATAAAATGGGGGAAAAAGGTACTCAAATTCGAAAGCTGGAACATACATTCATATTGGCCCCTCCTTAAAGAATATCGTTGTGTTTCGTATAGGCTCCTCATATACTCAGTTGCAAAAAATACTGGACACTTTGACAATTTTACTTTACACCCTATCCTCTTTATCAAGCGACAGTCCCTTAATGCTTCGACCTATTGAAAAACAAATGACAACATGATATTTGCAATGGAATGATAAAATCTTTGGTACCAAACATGGCATATTCATTTTGAAATTCTACAAACCCTTTATACAATTAAATCTAAACAAAACTCAGTGTCCACATTCTTTTGCAACTGAGTATATATCATCAGTGTTCTATTGATAAAACGTCATCATGCATATATTCCTATTCTTCAGCTGATTCCATGGATCATCAAGTTGAACTTCAAGAGAGATTAGTAACTCTTAATGGGGGTTGTCAAGCCGATGTTGGCTTTTGTAGACCCGTAGCATGCAGGACAGCTGGAGCCTCTGACCTTGACTGCATAGATGATGGATATGTATGTCCGGTGGCGGTCATTAACGAAACTGTGGACTGTGGTCCGGATTTTGGGATATTTAATATAGAAAAAATAACATCCTGCGGTTGCTGTACAAGACCGATGATAATAGTACATGGTGTTGTAACAACATTTTCTACAGGCTTGCCAATTTCAGGAGGAACTGTCACTATATTTCGAGTTGAAGCAGGATCGACGGCTAGTGATGGTAAGTTTACAGCCACTGTAAAGCCGGAAGTACGCAGAATTGTTATAAGGGTGGTAAAAGACGGTTATCTGGACGCCATTGCAGTAATTCGTGTTCCTGCAGGATACTTCGGTGAGGTTGATGCAAATATTGTCATGTTTAAAAGAGCTAACCCGATAACAATAAACTCTAACCAAGATAATACTCTGTCCATCTCGCAAAATCCATCAGATCCAAACATTGGAATCGCTACTATCCATATTCCTAAAGATTCATTTTATAACACTGATGGAACCCTGTACACAGGTACGGTTAAGGCTTATGTCACGGCCATTACCGCCGACAATAAAGATGCGATACGAAATGCTCCTGGCGAGTTTTTGACCATAGATGAAAATGGCGAAGACAATTATCTCGTAACACAAGGTGTGTTGCAAGTCGCGTTCGAAGATGCCAATGGAAATCGGCTTCGTTCTCGACCCTTGAAAGTAATAGGCGACGAATCAATGTTTTTATGGTCACTGAACAAGAATACTGGAACTTGGGTGCGGGTAAATCCTTCCGGTGGCAGAAGAAAGAGGGGTGTTGTGCTTGGTGAACTGGGTGAGATAACACCGGATCCAAACAGTGACGAAATTGATTTTTATAATATAGACAAATTCCCGCAAAATAAGACGTGTTGGATCAAAACAAGAATTTTTGATGACACTGATGTAAACAATATCATAGAGATTGTAGCCATCGATCTACTCACGACGTATAGTCCTGTAATTGAGATATTTACAACATCAATGCCAATTGAATATCTACCTCTGACGTACTATTCTACTACTTCACCAAGTACTAAATGCTTTGAAGTAAGATGTGATGTTGATCCAGTTGTCGATCCTGATACTCTTGGTACCATAGGTATTAAAGTTTTCTTCTTCAATATCAATGCAATAGCTATTCCATTTGAACTAGGAAATTATCCACAGGCGATCCAAAATGAATTTAATGGCTATTTAATAAACAGCAACAATGAAATTGAAACTAAATTCTACAGCTCCCCATTCGGACCTTTTTATGAAAATGAGCAAGTTTGCATGGCTTCCACGGTAACCGATAACCATTTCCGGTTTAAATGGAAGCCACCTGTGTTATCAGATCCGTACGTAGATTCTGACGAAAGATGCGTAGCCAGAGTCGAGTTCACTGGGGATAATGTTTTTATTAACTATATGGATATCAACACTCCCGTCCTTGGAGAAGCTGCAAGTATTTGGGATGTCAATCAATTCATAATGAGACAAGACCTTAGTTTTACATCGAATGGTATGTCAAGAATCTATTGCATTGAATATCGGTGCAGTAGAGTTGATAGCTCCACTACCGTTTCGTTTGGAAAACCGATTGGTTTGGGATTCATTTGCAGTAATGGTACGTTTTACCCACCAATTTTACCAGGCAGTGGCTATTACCAGAATCTCGATGCCGAAGAAGTGGCCGCAATTACCGAATGTGAAGCAAATGGCTCTGCAGAGTTTGCATGGACAATTACTTGCGAAGGTTTAACACCACAATAAACCAAGTTTTAAAGGGACACATGGCAATCTTGATTTGTTTAAAACTCACGGAGTCTCGTTAGTTTTTCTACATAACTGGCATATTTGTAATCATCGATATTAATTATTCGAATAGTTCAAAGCAAATTGTTTGTACATATCAACTTTTCATAATATTGCACCAATAATATATTTAAAAACTTGGTAGGATATTGAAGAAATTTGAAATCTCGTTTTTTATTTAATTATATGCAAGCATTTTTAAGTCAAAATGAGGTAGGATTAATAAATCGAGCTACTAATTTTAATGCGCTAATAAAACTCAAGATTGCCATGTGTCCCTTTAAAACTGAGGCCAATTATTGAAAAATAAACAGATATATGTTAAAAACATTACGTGGTTCCGCCTTAATTCCAGTAAGCGATGGGAAAGCTTATATTAGCAGGATTTTATAACGGATATTTCGGCAATAAAACACGCTTAAAAATATTTTTTACTGAATAAATGCGATGACCTGTTTAAAATTACCTATTAAAAGTTTTAATTTTACAATATGTAAACTTGTTAAGCGAAAATTAAGGTATTGTTTCATACCCCAACCAGCCCCGTTTTCGAATCTTGGATAATGGGTTGGATGGGGTATGAAGAAGGTTAATACTCGGACCACGTAATGAATGTAAATAAATGTTTTATATAAACTTAGATTTGTATCCGGCTACCTGTATAATTTAACATGTAAGTGTCGTTTACACACTATAAGTATCTGTAACGCAGTAACCATTATACGGATTGTATTCCTCCTCAGCCAGTCTCTACCACGGTCACCATGTGACTCTGTCAACGTCTCAGAAAGTAGTCTGCGATCACATGATAATTTGTCATATGACCATAGCTAAAATATCGAAATGGCGAACAGAAATCAACGGCGACCTGACACCACTAATAATATGGGGTGCTGCAGATTGAGTGGTAAAAAGAGTCGAACGAAATACCGCCTACTTTAGACATTTTTGATATATTTAGTTGGTTACTTTAATTTTAGGTCGGCTTTTTAGAGTTATGCGATTTTGGGAAAGGTGCTGGTAAGCACAAACACTACACATACATGTAACGTATTGGTGGTGTACATTTTGAGAGTGATATTCCAAAGTATAACATTTATTCTACCGAAAAATAATTCTGAGAAAAATAAATTATTTATTCACTAAATTATCGCATTACGTATCTTTTTTCTTTTTAAAGTTAAACGAAGCTGATTCGGCGGAAAATGAGTATCACCACGTCATTTGTCATTTTCATCGAGTTTCTTTCCAAGAGTCTCGTCATTAGCTCAGACGTTGACAGAGGTTATATGTGGATGCAAGGAACGACAACTCTGAGTAGAGATATTAGCAAGATATGCCGAAGTGAACATGAAGTCCTGTCAGCGATAAAAGAGAACATGGCTTTGAAATTAACTTTATTTGACAAGTTGTTAATAAATTAACTTCATTAGTACAGCATAGAGATTTCATTTCGTATCTTATAACTTATTGAATAAAGTGTTTATGATGAAGTCGAAAACATAATTTGATTGTGTTTATTACTTTAAAGTTTAAATTTAGAAACGTTTGTACTTTAATTATTATTATTATTATCAATATTTTATCTTTTTGCATTGTGTATTTAAAGTTTGTTTGTTTTGCATGGTGTTTTGCGTCATTTTCAACACATGTAAAGTTATATATGACGGTCGATTGTTTTGTGGTGGAGGCAGGCCACCCACTTTCCCTGTGTAGAGCCAGTACTGTACACCTCCCGCCATCCGTAAGAATCGACGTCCTCACTTGCAAGTCGAGCTCCCAGATGAGATTTAAAGAGAAAACAAGAGAAATGTGGAGCGCTGTGGTCCAGTGGTAGAGCGTTGGACCCATGATCGAAAAGTCGTGGGTTCGATCCCCGCCATGACGACATGTGTTGTGTCCCTGAGCAAGACACTTTATCTGCATTTGCTAAGTACTGGTTCTACCCAGGAAGACATCGAGAGTGATTAAAATAAGTTCACAGAGCTTTCATTACAATCGATGTAAAATAAATAAGTTTTAACTAAAGAGAAAACAAAACACATGCTTCAATAACCCAGCACTGTTGAACACTTTTATTACATGAATATATAAAATAATTTTGAATAAATATTATTTTTTTCAAGTCACAGTTGTTGATGTTGTTGTTGTTATAGTTTTCAATATTGCAGTGTCACATATCAATTATTATTCAATCAAATTCAATCGTTTAAGAGCAGATTAAAGGAGTGTACATATATGTTGAAATATCATGAACATATTTCAGACGGTAGATAGTTACTATATTTAAAAAAAGTGCTTTAGAAATAACATTTACAAGATATATTTTCGATATATGATATAAACAGATGTTCTGGCAGGTACTGAAGACAGAAAAAGTAAACTATGCAGTATAATATTCTTACAGTTTCTGGTATAGCCCTTTTAGTATGTGTTCTGATTATACAAATAATTTAAAATAAATAAATATAATTGAATTGAATTGAATGTTGTTTAACGGCTCATCAACACAGTATAGGTTATTTATAGTCGCCCCAGATAGGAATCCGTGCCCTACTCTTATTATCGAATAGATTACTACGCTTCTTTAACGTGCTCGGATGATAGACCGATACACGGGACCGCCCGATTTACGTCCCCATCCGACGGACGGGGCTAAGGGAAAGTGTCTTGCCCAAGAACACACCGACGAAACTCATTGGCATCACGCAGGACTGAAACCGGGGCCTCCGGATACAAATCTGCTGCGCTACCAACTGCGCCACGCAAGCCCTCATATAAATATAAACGATACTAATAACATATTTACTGTTTGTCTTCCCTTTTGTCATTTAAAAACGACCACAAAATTAATATGATTTTTAATTTAGTCTTTTGACTGTTACCTGTGATACGCCAGGCTTCATAACCTCTGTTCCCAGCTTAATTCCAATTTGTTTATTTCGCCCATTGTTTTCTCGTTTAGGGCAGCGTGTTTTGTTAGAGACTGGGACCATGCGCCGTTGTCATGGAATGGTTTGAAAATACCGCATTGAAGGCTCCATGTTCACCGTCATATGCATACCATCTTCGGGACTGTATGTACTGTTGACATTTTAAATATTGCGTTCTGCTCAACCCGGGACTAGAGGGCGTGAACAGTAGCAAGCACTTCCCACTACCTTTCATGAACAGTCTGAATCAAACCGAGACTGCACTATGTTTTGTATTTATCGTGTTCGACGATTTCCAAATGTCTCCTATAATACTTTCAGTTGGTTTAGAAACGATGTACATATGTTGTAAAATGTGGTTGTTATTGGAGGAGGGATAGCTACTTTAATACTCTATCATTTTGGAACGCAGCTGACACATTTACAGTTCGGCACTATGCATTGCTCTCATTACGTGGCCTTGCGCAATAGTTCACATTATTCTTCTATGCACCTGAGGCTTTCTTCGACTACCTGACAGATTGTGGACACTATTATGACATCTACCCAAATCATGAAATGGATGGTACCTTTCATGATTGGGCAGATGTCCAAGTGTCCACAATCTGTCGGGTCGTCGAACAATTATCAATGCATAGTGCCTAACTGTTTATTTACAGTTCGGCACTATGTATTGCTCTTTCTTCGACTTCGCGACATAGTGTCCTCAATCTAAATGTTGCAACAAAACTGGAGCGTGTCTTTTAATGGTTGTCTTCAATATTGTTATGTCGGTTTATTATTGTGTTGCTCTGGCTTGGCAGAAGCCAGTGAGTACTTATTCTGCGCTCGTTTTATTTATGGATTTCCGGGCCTGAGTTGTCTTATAAGCAAATCTATATACATCGATAATATGCTGCCTTGTTTGTCAGATGGTATAGCCTGAAGAGGCTTTCTTTATTTACACTGTCCCGTTTAATTCAAATGACAATAGGCTAAGAGTGACACCGACCGTTCCAAGACGGTACCCATATTGTCAACATGTTTGTGTTTCTGGTATCGCCTACTTCGCTTCTTATCTTTCTTGTTAATATTGTTTATTTTAAATGCGTGTTTTTGATTGACTGTCTTGCGATGTTTAGCCATCCAGACTAAATTTGAACGTTTAGGTAGCTGCTAATAACTACTGAAAGGGGCAGTAAGCCTTAGCGAAACAAATTGGTGTACTATCGAAACTGATCTCCCTTAAGATAATTAATGCATTCGTACAAACTGAAAATGAAGAAAAAGATACGAATTCCATCACTGATATTGACAAAAACACATTAATTACAATGAAATTATAATAATTAATTTACATCAATCTAAAATCTTTTGGAACTGTAGCGGCTATATTTTCAAAGATTGTCAGTTATTTCCTTTCTGTCATTCATTGGACCTATACAACTTTATACCGCGACGGTGCCACACTTGTGGAGCATCTACCTAGCATGCGAGAGATCGTGCGTTCAATACCCGGCCGGGTCATACCAAAAACTTTAGAAAATTCGTAGTAGTAGCTCCCTTGCTTGTCTGTCGACATATAAAGGGTAGTTCTAGGACTGGTCGGCCCAGTGTCAGTATAACGTGATTGGGTGGGGTATCATGTTATCTGTCTACGGCTTTGTATTTCAGATTAGCTGCACTATAAATTGAGCATATTATTCACTGCTACAAGTTGCCACCGTCGTGATATTAATTAAAGTTTGTTAATAGCGCCGTTTAACCCCATACAAAAATACATACTTACACGCACGCACGCACAATTAACGTTTATACATATATCTGGTCAGGAAACCAACACAGGCAGTGAATGTAGAATACATAAAACCAATATTAGAAAATACTTTTAGTTTAGGTATGTAAAACTTGTCTGGTACTGTCATAGCGGTATGATTTGTTGTTTCATGTCACTTGTTTATTGTTTCAGAAAATGTTAGCAGTCTGTCTTGGGATATATTATCTGCTAACATTAACTCACAGAAATGCACACGCTTCTACAATTCCTTCAATGTTAAATAATTAAGAAATAGAACATTGTTTACGGTGAATTATCGTGTAATATAACACGATTTGGAGTTCAATTGTAAACAATAAATTCACGAGTCCGTAGGGCGAGTGAAATTATTGTTAACTTTTGAACGACAAACCGTGATATATTACAAGATATCTGTCGCATTGCGTTGCTTACTCTCCTACGCGGTCTAACATCCTGGTGACGCCTGGACGGAGCACCCGCTCCCAAAATCCCAGGCCGTCATTTCAGGACAGGCCACCTCACCTCTTGGTGACTGGCCCCCTCCCGGGTACCCACGGTTCGTCCCCGTTTGCCCATCGGTCCTGCTCATCCCAGGTCTTCCAAGGAGAATCCTCGCATGCCCCATGATCGCGTACCACGGGTCCCCATGAACCCCAGGGCCTCCAAGGGTCCTCCCTGCACGCCCCACGGTTGGTTACAATGGATCTACCTGGATCCCAGGGACTCCACGGGTCTCCGGAGCTCATCTGCCCCTGTATCCGGCCCGTAAACCATATACCCTGGACCCGGTTTACCGCATTTGCCTCGAATCTCTATCTCTGGTTCCTCCACCAGCCCTTTAGGACTGTTCAACCTTTCCAGATCGACTTTTCTTTCAAAGCCTAGTTCCCCTGCAACCCCGGCGGACCCTGCGCAGTGATCAATTCCGCAACCCAGGAACTCCCTAGCTCGCATCCCGCTTCATCCACCTTCTGATTGAAGCGCCCCCAGTTCCTGTCTGCTTTTGTGCAGTACCCGCATTCCCCATATGGCAGTTCTCCTGGCTCAACTCCGGCCACAAATGCGTTGCAATGTCCCTGTCCAACAGGTTTGCCCAACATTGCAACCGCATATCCAGGTTTCTTGCCACCTACCAACTGCCCCTTGGGTTCCCTAACCTCAACAATAAAGTCAAACCCGTCTGGTCCTCCAAGTTTGTCCTAGAGGGGAATACTGATGCTGCCGGGTGAATACTCTCCCGGCCAGCACTCAATCTGAGGACTTGACCATCAATTACCAATGCACCATCACCCATATTAAAATTGGTCGTTCCCAGGTGAAATAACGTATCGCAGCCCAGTAACATATCTTCAGCTACATACAGAGTCTCCCTATGTAGCCTATCGCCAAGTTTTAAAGTTACTGGGCCTACAAGAAACCCGTGCATTGACAACTCTTGACCTGGTGTCAGGAGTTTAACATCGTTAATAAATTTGGGAGGTACCTCTATAGACCAATAAAACCTATCTGCCATAATGGTTGAGTATGTAACTGGCAAATCCACAAAGGCTTTATTCGCCAATGTTAACACCCTGTCAGCCCAGTCTTCCAATGACTCGCCTTGGTCCTGTTGAAATCTGGCTTGCGCAGTAGCTGGGAGTTCTTTGGAACCAAACCTGCTTTCTAGCTGTGCTAGCACTTGCCGGTACGACATAGATCTGCCGGCATTCCGTTCCCTAATAAGAGCACAATACTCTGCAGCCTTGCCCGTCAAAGACCAACACAGACAATCTAGGCATTGGGCTTTGGACCACCCCTTCATGCTAGCATAACTGATGAAACGCTGTTTGAACACCAGCCATTGTGTCTTTCCATCATACATGAGGGCCTTGGGTAGGGACTTGATGGGGTCCCATTCCCTAGATCCGCCATGTTTATAAGCAGAAGACATTCCCCGCTTGTATACCAGGTGCTTTCGGTCAACCCCAGACAAACTATCGTCCTTGCTCGAGTCGCTTCGCGATGTGGAGCGACGCTTCTTGTCATTTCGCGATGGGGAGAGACGCTTCTTGCCACTTCGCGATGTTGAACGTCCCTTCCTACCACCGCGCGATGGAAAGCGTTCTAGCCACTGAACTACAGGGGCTTCTTGAAAATATGGTATGTTTAGTACCATTTATTATAATGCAAAATAGCGTAATGCATTTGAACGGGCCTAAGACGTATCAGTATACAGTACATCATGTCGCATATGTTAATTAACCATGCGTGATGTAATAATATTTTATTAAAGTAAAACTAGGATTCAGTTTCAAAACATTTTTATCTCAACATTTTAATGTGCGTTTCCTAAGTTTGTGCGCGTGTCGGCGCTAGTTATTGCGTAATACCTATTTAGTGTTAAAAGTGCTACAACGTACTAACAAATATCCGTGGCCTAGTTGTTAGATCTACATAAACAGGAAGAAATAAAAACGAAACGTAATAATTACTGGTCTAAATCCCGTTCCGCACAGTTAATTCTTCTTTATATGAAACATAATAGGAAGCCGGCTATTGATCGATGTTACCTGTACAAAGGCTAGATAAAGGCAAGTTCTATGTACAAATTTACATCAATAAATAAATGAATAAATCAATCAATCAATCAATAAATCAATCAATCAATCAATCAATCAATCAATTAATCAATCAATCAATCAATCAATTAATGAATCAATCAATCAATCAATCAATCAATTAATCAATCCAATCAATCAATCAATCAATCAATCAATCAATAAATAAAAGTATATATATATATATATATTATTCAAAGGAAAAAAACCTGTAGGAAATGTTATAGGCAATCTCCTATAATGTTTAACACAGAAGTCATGTTCTACAAATGCTTTACGGTACTTTCATTGGGTTACTTAATCCTAATGCTCTTTATTTATGGGTCTGTTTGTAGCAATGGTCCCATTTTATTTTATATCATTTACTTGAAGCATTGGTGGTTCAGACAGATTGATGATGCCATTCGTTTTTTTAGATGAAACGTCGCTCCTCTGTCTTAAGTACGCCACTCTATATATACGATATAAAAGGAAAATACACTTTGAAGTATTATTGAAGGTTCATAAAATGCACATTAAACCTGCCAATCATTTGAAATTGTTTTTCTTCTCAGGTACTTGCTGGAAAGTTTAATCCAGACCTTGTTCGTAAATCTACACGTTCTCATTTGTTTGTAAAACTGAACAAGAAGCAGTCTGAGAGACAGCCATATCCCCCGCCGCAGTCTTTTTCCTGCGTAGCTGTAGAACCCATGATTGTTTACAGGAAGTTTTATCAGTGCACATAAAGCAGAAAGTAAACTGAACAAAAATATAGGTATAACACTACAAAAGGCAGTAACTCTAATTTCAATCTGATAGAGATATCGTTACTGAACACTGCACTTCCTCTCAATGCCCTCTATCTTTGTGCGAATTTTCATTACAGTCCCATTAGTAGCGTTCAAGCTATGCGCCGGACAATAATAATAGTATAAAATAACAAAGGGCAATAACTCTAATTTAAATAAACATATATCATTGTAAAGTGTAAAATAGTTTGATATTTAAACAAAAGACGGTCGATATATTTGTGAGCGCGTCTGTTACATCCTATTTAGTGTAAACAGTGCGAAAACGTACCAACAAATATCCGTGGCCTAGTGGTTATATCTAGATAAACAGGAATGACTTAAAGCGAAACGTTACTGGTTCAAATCCCATTCCGGGCAGCTATTTTCTTTCCTCGAATTGAAACTACTTCACCCGTGACTCGTTCATATTAACGAGTAAGTACTAGTTTATGTTTTGCGTATACTTTAAGCAAATGGGAGGGGTTTTACGCTTGGTGTACTACATGTACCAAATTCAAGCTTGAGAAACATGGTCGTAAACCCGTATACAAGGAGAGAAACCTATACCAGGACAATCATTTTTAATCCGTCGTTCGTTGTAGTTACATCGATATAAAAACACATCCCTATCATAATCATTGCAAAATAGTTTGCTCAACAAGGGATTCGAACTTTAGACCTTCGGATTGACAATCTGTATGCATAGCCATTAGGCAAAAGATATAACTGAAATACTACTTTTCATTTCAACTATCTATTGGATTAATAATGGATTTTGGGTTATTTCTTAATGTTATAGCAACGAAACATACCCAGTATATTTCCAGTGTATACTGTTCTAACGCTGACATTTGTAATCTATATTTCCTCTGGGGTTTTATTTCCGAAGGTCTTTGGTGTAAGTGTGCACTTAGAAACATATTGAAACACACACACACACAAAGTGAACAAAGGATAACGTATACAATGCTAACAGTATATCGATAAAATAACACTATTGATCAACAGATTGGATTAGCCGCATGGCAAAGCTCAGTGATTGTCAATCCCAAAGTCACGGGTTCGAAGCTCGCATAGGCTATAAGGTCAGTGAATGTCTGTGTATTTTTGATGTTACTTTGTCTATCGCTGGTAAAGAAATAAAAAAGGTTTGCTATAAATTGCCTTATGCATGTATTAGGGTTTCCAGCCATGTTTCACGAGCTTGAGGTTGGTAGGAAACCAAGCATTGAACCAATTTGCTTCGGTACACACCCACTAGCCATATATAGAGCTATGGTACCGTTAAATCGATTTTATGTGTAACAAAACAAAACTTTTATCACGTTACATGTCAATGGTTTTCTCGAAGTAATTCTTTCAACATAAACATTATGTATGCTTTAATTATAAATTATTAACACTTATAAGTATTATACATTTAAACCGACTACTAATAACATAAATCAAAACATTTGATGATTTTATATTTCGATATCGACGTACATTAAAACCTTTTGATATTGACATGTTGATATATGGATATAATACCCATAAATACCCATAAAAGAACATGTATTAACTCCGCGTCACAATACCGCACTTGCGTGGATAAAAGGAGCTATCAGGTTTACCACCTCTAATTACATGTAAACCACCGAGTCGAATGTAGTTCCTATAATATGTATAAGAAGCGTATTAATAAGTTTTACTGGATCACTGATGAACATTTTCGAAATTTCGACTTTGTGAGCAACATCAATGAAAACAGCTGTATCTTCGACCTGTTTTGTAAACAAACAATAACTTTCCTACATGTCTTGAGATCCCACCTTTTCTGGTGACCCCACCTTTTTCCAAAGGGAAAATTAATTTTCTATATGAACATTACACTGCTGCATTATCCATACTTGAATTGAATTTGTAGCAAATCAATTAATATGTGACACTTTAACATTGGTGTCTATGGGGAAAATAATTAGTGGTTTCGTACTTATTAACAGGCTATGGGAGCTTGTACGGTGGAAACCAATAATTTGAGCCAACGTGGCGGCGAAATTCATCTTTTTTCATTTGTACATGTCCATATCTTTTTATCAGAACGGGCTATATAATGCAACATTACAAAGCTGCAAATAGCCAAAGTAAAATAGGAACATTTTATAACCAGTGTGCAGATCATATCCTGAAAACATAAAACAACGATTACAAGCATTCATGTACTTGGTCAGTATGCGATTGCTCACTAGGAAATACTATTTTAAAGAACATTTCGATCTTCAAACATCACTTGAAAAGTTCAGCAATTCATTTTTTTATTAGGAATGGACTCAATTTAACGCTTTAACACTGCCCCGCCCTGCTAGGCGAGTATAACTCGATATGTAAGCCTCAATATAGCACACGAAAACCGGTGCTTCACATGTTTTTGCTACGGGTGTAGCGAGCGTCAGCGTTATTTGACTGTTCTGCTTGTAAGAGTTTTTCATTACGGTTAGTTTGAGCTACATTGTGAGCAACTGTACGGGTATATTGGTCCAATTTATGTACGGGTGTGTTTGAATATACGAGAGATAATACACGAAGCGTCCAAACTGTCTTTAAAAAGATATTGGCATAGCGTGTTAAAACACACTGATTGCTCGTGAGCGCTTTGGGGCGTAGTTAGAGCGGTTTTAAAAGTAAACAAGAAACATATTACGCATGTGTGTGTGAGGGTGGAGGATGGGGCTAGAGGGAGGTGGGGTTCTAAATGTTCAGTCGTAGATGATCTGTGTCGCATATTTTTAATGCCTGCTTTGATGACTTTGTCTGAATTTTCTTATTTTTGCTGCCGGGCAATGTGTACGCAGCTGCGCACTCTGCTTACACTTTTTCTTCTTTTACAATAATGGCAAAGAATCAATTAAGATTATATGGCCATGCGTGGGGGGTTAAAAAGTGAAAGATTGCCAAATTTACCAAGCTACTCAATCCACCCAGGAGAACAAGGCAATGTGATAAAAACTAGAGCGAATAAAATATGTCTATAAAAATGCCGATAGTAATGTACAAGCCACTGTCACTGTGAAGACATACAAGACACTGTCACTGTGAAGACAAGAATATTGGCTGTGCAGGTTAAAACATAAAAGAGGATAGTATATAATTTACAATGGGAATGGCAATGTAGCCAGCCCTGACTTAAATCCAAGGATCGAGTCAGCACTGACTACATGTGATGGCAGGGAAGTCAAGCTGTAATTGTGCGAGGAAAGTATGAATATTTATAATAGTCAACTGTGGTGATGGGTTTTTGATATGCTAGATGATGATTGTGTCTGGTTTGACGGGTATATGGCGTACTGATAAGGGATGATGTCGACCTGGTTGTAAACTATTTTGTAGAAAAGAGAAAGGCGACTGGTTTGCCTTCTTTGTTCAAGAGAGTCCCATTTCAGTTTGATAGTAGACTGATAACTGTGCCCGGAGCCTTGGAATAGTTGTTGCACACACATCTAGCTGCTCTCCGTTGTACCCCTTCAAGTTTCTGTATATCTTTTGATATGATACGGATCCCATACAGAGGAACTGTACTAGAGGTTTTGTCGGACTATGGAGCAGTATGCAGCTTGTTTAGTTTTGGGTCTTGCATCGTGTAGGTTGCGTTTTAGGAATCCAAGGCTTTGTCTAGCTTTATTTGTGACTTTGTTGACATGTGGGGACCATGATAAGTCTGATGTAAATTCCACCCCTAGATATATAGCTTGGTTTACTGTTGATAGTGTTTGATTATTAATTGTGTAAGTAGTGTTGATAGTTTTTCTTGATCTTGTAATGTGCATGATGAGGCATTTGTCAATGTTGAAGGACATCTTCCATCTCTGTTCCCAGTGTGCTAAGCTGTCCAGGTCTTTCTGCAATAGTGTAGCGTCCGAGGGTGATCTAACTTCTCTGTAAATCACACAGTCATCTGCAAACAGTCGTACCTTGGAACTAATAGCTGCCGGTAGGTCGTTTATATATAACAGAAATAGAAGTGGTCCTAGAACGGAACCCTGGGGCACACCCGATACTACGGTTGCCTTGCTGGAGGTTGCACCATCAACCACTACTTGCTGGGTTCGTTTGCTCGAAAAGGCCTCAATCTAGCGATTTGAGTCTCCTCTGATGCCGTAGTGATTTGCCTTGTACAGTAGTCTGCCATGGTGAGAATGCAAGGTCGTGTATAAATCCCACTAGCTGGGTTTCGCAAGTTCTCCGGGCACGAAAACCATGTTGGTTGTCTACTAAGATACTATGTTTATCTAAATGGTCGAGTATATTGCTAACTCCAATATGCTCGAAGAAGTTTACAAGCAATGCAAGTGAGGGAAACTGGCCTGTTATTGCTGGCATTGAACTTTTCACCCTTTTTGAAAATTGGAGCAACATTTGCCTGGCTCCAGTCTGATGGGACTTGTCCAGTTTTCAGAGACTTGTTGAAAATTGCAGTAAGTATGGGTGCAATTTCTTGGGCGCACTCTTTCAGTACCCTGGGTGTTATAGCTACAGTGCCCGCTGCCTTATGGGGGTTCATGTTCAGAAGCAGTTTTCTCACCCCACCCGGGGCATGTTTGGGTAGGGACTCGGTCCAAGATCTGGTATATCAGAGTTATCCTTTTTAGTAAAGACTGAGGAGAATTGGCGATTAAGTATTTCTGCTTTTTCTCCGGCATTGGATTTTAAGGTTCCATTTACCCTCTAAGGAGCAACACCACATGAGCCATTGTTTAGGCTCTTAATAAAGCCCCAAAATGTCTTTGTGGTCCCATATTTATTTTCAGTTGGGTCACACATTATGTTGTTCATGTAGTCCCAGTAGGAACTTCTAGATTTGATCTAGAATGAGAGTTTTTATCTTTTTAAGTTTATTAATGACAATTGTTTTATTCTTCTTCATTTTTGCATAGAGCATATCTCTCTTTTTCATCAGTTTCTTAATGTCAGTGTTCAGCCATGGGAGACGTTGTTTCCCATTAACTGTTTTAAATGGAATGTGCTTATTTATTAGTTCAGTTAGGCTTGATTTAAATCTATCCCATATATCTTGTACGGTCAAGTTGTCAATTTGTATGAGCAAACTTTACCCACAGGTGGTGTGTATGCCAGTCCTAATTTTTTACCATTCTGCCTTATCAAACAAGAATATTTTTATTTTTTATTTTAGGTTTATTCTGGCACATGAAATCATGTTCCAAAAGGGAATACAATGATCACTGAAGCCTGGTATAACTTTGACATTCTCGACTAAAGATGAGCTACTGACAAGCATGAGGTCTAAGCAATTGCTAGTGGTTTCAGTGACCCGAGTAGCTTCATGTATTAATTGCAAGTTCTAGCATTTTTTGACATTCTTCACTATGGGAAGCACCTATGTTGACTGAATGAGTCTTCCAATTTATATCTCCTAGATTTATATCACCTCCTATCAAGATTGTGTTACTTGCTGTGTCAATGAGGGAGGCTGTTCTATCAAGTTCATCAATGCATGAGAAATCCCGGTCTGGTTTATAAGCACTGCAGACATAAAGGTCTTTTTTACCATTGTGTTTAACTTCTACCCATAATATTTTGGTTTCAGATTTAAGCTCTACAGGTGCATGACTTATGATTTTATTGGAAACAAACACAAAAACACCGCCACCTATTCTACGCTTCCTGTCATTTCGATAGACAGTATACTCTGAAAGGAATACCTCTGAGTTGCTAATGTTTGATTTCAACCATGATTCTGTTCCTACAACAACAATATCAGGTTTAACAGACGACAGCATTGCTAAGAAGCCTAGGTTTTCTTTTTAACAGATTGACAATTTACAGTTACTATTTTAAGGTGTTGGATATTTGATTTTCTATAGCCTTGTGGTCTAGGTTGTCTATGGTTCTTGTTTGGTGATTTGCCAGGGTTATTTGCTCTGTTCCAGGTGTGCTACATTGTGTAGGTGGGTGGTGATTTCTATCTGGAGATAGAACAGTGTGACTACTGGTATCTGTACTAAAACCGGAGGATACAGATTGGTTTGAGTCTATTATTGAAGAGCTTTCAAATAATGATGATGCAAAATTTGGTGTTCCATACTTAGCTACGCTCCTGGCCCTATTCATACTTATAAAGAAAGTAACGCTTAATTAACCCTTTAAGTAATGTAACCATGTAGTCTCGTTACCTTACCCCAAGGTTATAATGAAACACTGCTGTTCAATCTAGCATAATTACATTTATTCAAATATATTCAAATCTTAGCAAATTTAGGATAATATCGACCTCATGTTATAAAAGTTTAACAATGTCTCGATATATATACATTTTCATTTTTATTTTACTCGCTTCAACTTATTCAACGAACACTGAAGGTTGCCATGAGAGAAAGTATGTGCCTATATAAGATTGGTGTTAAAGGTCGCTTTCAACACTACATGTAGTTCAGTCACTACACAATGCTCAACTTTATAGTGCTGCCACACTGGAATACCACGCCGTAGACACATGCCATGAAGCACCACTCAGTCACATTATACCACTCAGTCACAAGTCCTGCCCTTTATATGTTGAACGTCAAGCAAGGGAGCTATTAGAAGTATTTTGTAAACCCACAACCTCACGCATGAGAGGCAGACGTTCAACCAATAAACCACTGCCGCGATTCATAAGAGAAAGGGATCAAGAAATAAATAATAGGCTTTCCTCACAATCAAGACTGACAGAGAGTAGATATGCAGATCAAAAAGAATACAAGTATCAGCGCTGCCCAGTGGATAGTGTGTTGAATTTGAAATCCATACGAAGCTGGTTCAAACCTTCTGGGCGCCACTGAGTTGGCTGTGTGTAAGATTCTTCCCCTTAGACTCGTCCGTCGTATGGGTACATAAACTGGAAGGTCCCGTGTATCGGAATATATCATGAGAGAATGTTATAGGGCAAGGTTTATTTCTGTTATGCGAACTATTTTGTTATCTGCTATTGTGAAATACGTTTAACTACTGTTATCTTGTATTCATTAATGTTATCAAGTTACGAGAATCCCACTTTCCCCTCCCAATCCCTCCCCGCACACACCCGTCAAATCCCACAAATAGACATCGTCGCATATGATTGGATTCTTCTCTGTGGACACCGACCCGTGCAAGTCGGGGGGAAGCCACCACAAGTTGGTGACTGGAAAATATGCAGTCGGCGACTCATCAACTGAACAGAACTGAAGTGGAGAAGACTGATGCTGTACACGGAGCAAGGGAGTCAGCAACCCGTATGGTCACCAACAACAGGGCTCTCGGCCTTGTAGGATAGGACACACCAGGCTTCAGCACATAGCTAGCGGATGTAGGCTCCACAACACCAGCCGGCAACACTCACCGTCCAGCGACAATCAATTTTTTTATCCGGGAACTTGCATTTACGGAGCTCATTGCAATGCAGAAGCATACATTATTTACAGAATTTTTTTTTTAATCGAATTTTTGGTTTACATCTTGTTTGTAAAAGATATTCTCGCACAATTGTTTGTAAAACATATTATTTGTAAAAAACATTCTATCTTACATAAGAAGCACCCGTACATATTTTCAAAATATTGCTCTTAACACACGTACTTATCTCCTCTTACGCATGTACAGTATTTCCGCTCAAATGTTGGGAAACAAATAAGTGTCGTACAGTGATCTATTTACAAAATTTGCAGGCAATATGCAAACTTCAGGTAATCCAAAACAAGAGTACGTTATTTAATATCTACAGCATAAGATATTTTAGTAAATTAACTTCTGGAAGAGAAGACACGAATTATTCTTAAACTGTTTGAAAATGAAGCGTTCATTGATTTCCCGAGAAGTTCGTCAAGAATCATTAATTCAACCAAGATTTCCCGTTGATTTGTGCATGTAGACGGTCCCGTGTATCGGTCTATCCTCCGAGCACGTTAAAGAACCATAGGAATCTATTCGATAATAAGAGTAGGGCAGGTTCCCGGATTCCTATGTATCCTTCCCCTCTCTCTGGGGCGGCTCTAAATAACCTATACTGTGTTGATGAGCCGTTAAACAACATTCAATTCAATTCAATTCAGATTCATTCGTAAAATCATTCGGCATCGAAAACAAAGTGTTAAAAAGGATATAAAAATCAACCTAAGGATTTATGTCCACACACCATGTGGTTTTGCAATCTCTCCCAGGGGCCATTAAATTGACCTCTGTCAACGTCAAAGAAAGTAGCCTGCGATCACATGATAAATTTTCACATGATCATAGCTAAAATATCAAACACCAACTATCGGCTGTTGATTGACACCGTAAACAGTCGAAAGAAACACGACTTATTTTCTACATTTTGATATATATTTTCAGTTAGTAATTTTATTTAAGGTGATTGGAAAGTGCTGGTTTGCAAAATGCTGTACTGTAATCCTATGGGAAAGATTTGGCTCAAATCATTAGTTTCCACCGTACAGGCTCCCATAGCCTGATTAATAACACAGCAATGCTTACAAAACGGCAAATGACTATATAAATAATTAGGCCAACTAAGAAGAAAGTGTGCTTATTGTGAAGAAAGCATGACGTTGATTTAACATGATTAACAAATCATTTGATAAACCAACCTTTAAATGTCGAAAATAAGGCATGTTTATACATTTAAGTACAAAACGTTACCGCAACTAAAGTAAATCCATTGTTAAACATGTTATAGAAAACACTATGAAAAGTCGCCATCTGCATGAATGAACACATTTTCTTAAGCTATTATCTATATAAGACATTTAAATAAAGTATTGAGCCTTGAAGTTTGGACGATTTCATTTGGAATTCGCAGCGTAGGTAAATCAGGTAAACTGCAAACATTACGTATTAGTTAGAGGCTATGAAGTGATATTTTAACAATTAAGAAACCCTAAGGGAAGGAGCGCAGCGACTGACCGGGGTTTCTTAATTGTTAAAATGTCACTTCTTAGCCTCTAACTGACTTAGTGTTTGCCCTACTTTTTCACCGCGCTTCTACGAAACCACGCGTCTAAACACGTTCGCACCAAAACAAGCGCGTGCCATTTAGTAAGCGATTACTTAATGATTAAATGGTTAAAATTGGTGATCGTTAGAAATTTACATGAATAAGTTCGCCATTTTTTTAAAATTCCTCACCGTCTGATTGGAGGAAAAAGTAGGGCAAACACTAATAAATGTTGGCATTCTTTAAGAATAAGTACTGATAAAGGTGATCCTTTGAGAGCAACTTACACAATTAAGAGAATAAAGCAGCAGTCTCGGTTTTATTGAGTCTGTTCATGAGAAGTAATGGAAGAAGCAACACTTCTCACGCCCCCTAGCACCGGCTTAAGCGGTATTCTACTTCAAAGCCACCTATATTGGGCTCATTGGTCCCAAAGGACCAGTAAAAAAAATAACACTTCTGATTCGTAGCACGGGGAGACTTTTTACAGCCGCCACACTGCACTAAACGAACGCTAGTGTGAATGTTAATAAGACTGATAAAGACTGAATTTGTACATTATTTCATGACTCTTCATATGACGTGGTGGTGCAGTGGTAGGCGATGAGATTTAGAACGGGTCACATTGGTGTTCGTGGGTTCAAGACCCGTACGTGGTATACGTTTAATATGTTGTTTGTTAACTTAAGTACAGTGATATTATTATTTAAGTGGTTTGATTTCCATGAGAACTTGACTGTTCACTTTATATAATTTATAGCGTTGTTTTATGTTGTCAGTATTCTGCGAAGGTGGAATTTACTGCCGCTGTTACCGATTTTCTCTTGTAAAGCTGATTTCACATTAGTGAGCGTGGGCATGATCCATGTGGTTGATCCTACGGATGACACCCTCGTCGAATTCATCAATGTGTAAAACACTATTCAAACGCTCTATGTTTTCGGCATGCACTTAGCTGTTGACCTAGCCTTAGCAACCTTTGCTGTAAAATGAACGTACATGTTGGAATATAGCATCGTCGATGTATCGGAAATGTATAATTTTAACCTTTTTGTACTATACATTAATGTTGACGATACAAGAAACACGTCTGAATATACTTATCGAAGACTGCACGACATGATAGTCCCTTATTATACACAATCGTTTTCTTTTGTTTTGATAAAAATCAAGTGAAAAAATAAATAAAGCGATAGTTGGACTAGAACCCACGACCGTTCAGGTAATTTCTTTTTCCCGCCTACTTAACTGTCACGGCCAGTATATCACACATATATAACAAAGTACAGTTCAATAAATAGAGGCTAGTTGAGAGCATACCTTTGAAAGGAACACCCCTAATAAATGGACTTACCCAAAATTCATTATGCGCACACGGCTCAAATAATAAACTATATTCATAGTTTAGACTACAAGGTTAGTTAAATATTGACTACCTTTAAGGTTACTGAAATATATTCGACGTTTGATATTATACAGCAATCGTTTTATATTCCACTGCAATAACATGTCCTTCTCAGGCAGATACGTTCAGGATGACTTTGAGAATAACATCCCAAATGCAATTCCTACAAGGAAAAACATGTTTCAAGATAAGATAAAACATTCGGATCTAATTCTAGTAATAGAAGGCGAAGATGTTCACGTATGCAGAGCCGTATTATCAGTAGCATCTCCGGTCTTCAGTGCCATGTTTGATTCCGAATTTCAGGAGAAATCGATGGGAAAGATTGAGCTGCCGGATAAAACATACAACCACTTTGTAGAATTTTTGGAGTGCATTTACCCGAATGTTCTCAAACCAGTTACAGGTAAGTTCACACTTGGTATGAAAAAACAACAACAGTATAACTATATTTTTCATAGTATTGACTTGTTTTCGAAAAGTATTTTTATTAAATTATTACTATGTAACTCGCTTTTATTATGGCCAACACGAGGCGTTTAATAGTTGACATTAATTATATTTACCACTAGGCGACGTCACAAAACAATATTAATGACAATTAGATATGAAAATACTAGAATATTGACAATATATGATGTCCTAATTTGATTTATTGACGACATAACGTAACACCTTTATTACAGACAGGTCACACTTTTATATCATTTCATATTTTCTCGTATATAAAGAATCTACAAAACTATATTTACATGTAATTGGCTTAAAAGAAAGTATAAATGTATTTCAATTTATTTGGTTATCTTTACATTCTTCAAATATAATGTGCATTTAATGATTGATTTCCTATGCTTGTATACGGTTGAACTGTGTTAACATGACGTACGTAACCATTTTAAATGCAGTCACAAACTCAAAAAGGCAATTGGTGAGGTTATACATGGTATACATCGATTTTTATATATTTAGCAAATATTCTTAACAATTATCTCCCTTTAAAAACGATAGTTTTACCCTACTTAAGCTATCAAACTAAAAATACTACCATGGTTTAAAAGAAGCGTAATACATTTATCTTTCCGAAAATGCATATTTGCCAGTTTCAAGTTTACCAATATGTCACTATTTGGGAAGCAGCCCACGGTCTAATTTTTCGTGTGCGTTATTAAATATTATTGTACATTTTACAGGTGAGAATGTATACACAGTTGTACCACTCGCGGATGAATATCAGGTTGAAGTTCTAAAGAGAAGATGTCATGATGTACTCATAGAACTAACCGATAAAGAAACAAACAGAACAGGAAAAACATTATATCGACACCTACAAATCGCTGAAAGGTATGGACTCGACAGACTTGAAGAAGAGTGCATTTATTTGTTGTCAGAACTGAAGTCCTCAGATATGAACGGTTCGGAATGGCGTTATACCGTTTCTGTTGAGAATGAACTCAGAATTAAAGAAACAGCACTCGTGAGATATGAGTTGGAAAAAGAAGACGAACAATATTTTATAGAAATTGATGATTTAAACTCTCTAAAATCGACGATAGAAGGTAATCTACGTTCACCACAATATATTTATACATGCGACCAGAGAAGAATCAAGACTAACACTTCTAATACAGCAGTTCTTCTAGTAATACGACTCACTTACAGGTTCTTTGAAACTGATACTGATTTTAAGGACAAGGTATTGAAGATGTTTCGCCGATATTTAAAAAAGTTTACAACGAAAGACCAGGAAATATTCGCTCTACTCCCAGCGAAGATTAAGAATGAGGTTAGAGAGTGATACGTGAAGCGTGCTGCATGCATTCTTTGGGTTCCCGCCTCGTGTGTATATCGACGATTCGGTATGTTCAAATTGTTTACATTCTGTAAGCCGGAAGGCAAAGGCACAGAAAATATGCACTGTTGCTAAGCTATTCCTACATGAACAATATGGCCGTAGCCACACGTAATGATGTATGATTTGTGTTGTATGTTTGTTATTTATAATACAGAGAACGGTGTTATCAGTGATTTCATGTAAATGAATCATTGATGAAGCTAGTGGCTAAATAACATTGCAAAAAGTTGAAAATAACTTTGATTTTTGAATACAAATTCGTTTTGGCGGAAACTGATGCGAGTCACGCCAGTATGACGTAAGAAATATGGTGACCTTCGATATACATTCGACTAATGCTGCGAAGCAAGGTACGAGATCTTGCGAATGTTACTCACGTTTGCATCTAAACTAATTTTATTAGTTTAAATATATTTGGTTTAAACACATTTTATTTCAGCATTTTTACAACATATCTAGTACAATACATAGTTATAGAATTGGAACGAAAGAAACAATGTTATAGACTTCTTCTCCTTAAATATGTTTTAGAATAGCTGCGTGAGAAGTATTTTGTTTTGACCAATAGTTTGTAAACTATTTATGTTTTGTTCAAATGGTTACATCTTTACCATGTTTACAGAGATACCCTCCATTTGTATGAAAACACTTACTGTGCTGATATTTTTTTTTTAACATGAATCAAAGTCCGCATAAAGATATACACTTCCTAAGGTTGGTAGGAAACATTTATTGCATGCCTAAATAAATTTAATTGATATCTTTTTAGAATAAGGAAGATCGAAAGCTGCACTATTTCAAGGTACATAACGAAATGCCTAAATACCCAGTTGGATAAGTGTTATAGTTTATTTTTAAGAAAACACATCGATTTGTACTTTTTACTAACGGCAGTTTAGACAATTACACTATGTGGAATTGCAAAGAAGTTTGTGAAGCAGTCATTTTCCTATTAGTTAATATTTTCTTCAGGTATGGAACTACCGTTTATAGACAAATTGTTGGTATCCTTATGGGAACGAACTGTGCAGCTCTTGTTGCAGATCTTTTTTGTATTGCTATGAAAGACATTTCATATATAGTCTTTCACCAGATACTCAGGCAGATGAATCCTTCTCTTTCTACTGTGGTTAATACTATCTATCCCAAAGAACTTCAACTTTACAAAGGTAATATTTCTGATACTGTTGCTTCTTTTCTTGATTTACATCTCTCTATCGAACATGGAGAAACACTAAGTAAAATCTATGACAAAAGAGATGATTTTCCTTTTGATGTTGTTAATTATTCCCACTTAGATGGGAATGTTTCCCGGACTACCTTTTATGGGCTCGACGTACTCGATTTTTAGAGCTTGTAGTCGAGTTTAGAGCTATAACTAAGAAGCTGCTTCATCAGGGCTATCGTTACCATAAACTTCGAAAAACCTTTGCAAATTTGTATTATCGTAAGATTATCGTAAGCCTGATCTTCGTTTAAAATATAAATGTAGAACTCTTCTGCGACAATGACTTGTAATTGAAGAACTCTTCTGCGACAAAGACTGTCACAACCTTATGTCTTTGGTGGTGGGATGTACAAACTCACTAAGTTCCGTGGTCATAATCCCTTTCATACAATCGATTTTAAAATTGTTAAAAAGTGTATCAAATCAGGTTATTACCCTATCATTTTGCAACGTACTGCATGTTTAGCGGTTGACTCATTTATAGTTCGACATTATGCTTTACTCTTTGACTGTAAGATTACCGGACAGACTGCGGAACCTACGATGACGTCTACCTAAAAATGAGAAGAATGGTCTTATAGAAATCACAGCACCAAAACTTGTACTATAAACAAAGGGCAAATTCACTATACATTGAAAAGGACAATACACAACACAATGAGTGGTGAAGAGTGGTGGAGATTTAATGACTTGGAACGGTCAGTAGGCAATAAGGTCCACTGGTTAGTTTTAATCGATTTTAAGTGTAAACAGCCTCGTTATTGCCCAATTTGACAACACAGTGTGAAATAAAAGTACATCTCATCAAGAACAATAATATCCACATCCAGAGAAATTAGGAAACGATACACGTATATGTTATTGTAAAAATATATAAGACAGAATTGTATTGAACAACCATAGCAGTTGCAGCCAAAGTGAAAACCAATCTAGGGTACCACCAGAAAACCCGAGGGACGAAAGTTCATGCACCAACCTTCCCTTTCAGTGTTTCAGAAGGTGCAGTCATGTAGTCCCACGAGGTTGTCCGGTCATCGCACAAGAGAAAGGTGAAGCGTAGCGATTGACTGTAGAGAGGTCAATCACCAAGCATGAAGTAATACTCAAGGGTCGTATCCTTTTCTGACGAATTTTCCTGATTAATAGTGTAAAGTGGTCAGGAAATCCGTTAGACCCCTATAATTTCCGAAGTTTATAGATCACATCTCCGTAGACTAAAGGGGATATTCCTAGCCGCAGACAGATGTGTAGGGTGGTTCTGTACTTCTCAAGAAGACCCCAATGCATTGTTTTTTAAATTACTATTTACATGATCATTTATGATTTATGCTTATAATGCCTACTAATGCTGCATTGTTTTAAGAAAATATAACCTAATTTAAGACTAGTATATTGTGTAAAGGTTGTTAATAAAATTCCAGAGATCAATATTGTATTGACTATAGCATCAACGTGCTCACTTAACTTCGAAATCTATTAAAGGTAGTTTGTGCTTTAAAGAGTACCACTAGAAGGCTGTTATTTATCATATGTGCTAAAGAATACATAGCTTTAAGGCATACTTTAATGTTTATAACTATAACTGTGGGTGATGATTTAAATTATCAATATAATCCAAGGCTTATAAAAATGTATTATTACTAATCTTATTCCGGTCTATGCACAGATAACGATGTGTTTAATAATATAACCCAATTATGTTTACTATCCATCCTCTGTTCTCATGTTTTAATTACTTTGTATATTCTCATTAATTACACTCTCTAAAATACATTTGGAATCCAGAGTACTCTGTGAGTTAAAAATGCGCCCTCATTTACAATTCGCCACTATGCTTTCCTCTTTGATTGTGCGATGACCGGACAGATTGTGGACCCTATGATGACGTCTACCTAAATCCTTATAAGACGGTAGCGTTTGATGTTTATTTTTAATCTGGTATTGTCGTACCCATAACGGTTTCTTTTCTTGTTGCTCTGGATTCTGTCATTCCCCACTGTAGCTTGTAGACCTACAATTTTAAAAAAAGTACAGGCAATTTACATGTGTTAAAACAAGGTCTGATATGAATTTTGGGGGTAAGTAGGTCAAATGTTAAGCTCGCTGTAACCCGATCATGAACATAAAACAACAACATTATGCGCTGTAATTTATTTACTATTATACCTTTCTGAAACTTTATACAAATACAATCCATTTTGTGCAACCACGGCCCCTAATGATTATATGGCTAGTTGATTAACTATCAAGGTCGCTGTGACCTGATCAGTAAAGGAAAATGTTTTATTGGCTGTTGTTCATGAACTATTTGACCTACAATCTTTTAACACAAATATCAACAAACATGCATATAATGCCCCGTTGGGCTGCGTTATTTTTTGTTATATTAGTTTAAAAGAGTCTAACATCTGTTTTGCCTATCAGTGTTTACATTATTGTATTAGATTGAACCCCCCAAAAAACACGCCAAATTATCGAGTTAGTACTGTATACACAATTTCTATTAACCACAAACGATAAGCCGGATCTTTGTCATTATAACTTCATGAGTCTACCTTTTCTACATTATACACCCGTAGATATGTTTTCTTAATCTATTCAATTCTTTCTATTGAGGTAACCTTACTGTTATGCACTATTTAAAAATATCAAATTTATTTTGATTTAGTTTCTTAAACAAAAACATGTCAACAGGTTATAAGTCAAGTAAGCGTTGCAAAACGGATTATTATTCTTTTAAAAATATTTTATAATAAACCAGTGAACATTGTATAGAAAAACACAAACAATCTTTTATGTCGAACAAAAAATGTTCCGCTTTATTCCACCATTATATATAATGTCAGATAATTTGATTTAACATACTTGTCAATGATCAGTGTAAGGAAATATATTTAAAATAGAAAACATAATATATTTTGTTAAATATTACAGGCTTTAAGTAAAAACTTTGTTGTCACCAGTAGAAAGAATTGAATCGATTTATAAAACACTCTATATAACAATGTGTAAGAAAACATATCTACGGGTGTATAAGGTAGATAAGGTAGAATCGTGCAATGGGGATGGAGTATCGATACTCATCGATACTGAATATGGAATCAGTATTAATACTCAATAGCGAAGGCGTATCAAAACTCATTCGGGAGTGAGTTTCAATACTCAATCGCGAGTGGGTATCAATACTCAATAAGGAAGTGGTATCAATACTCAGTCGGGAAGGGGTATCAATACTTATTCGAGAAGGGATATCAGTACTCAGTGAGGATTGGGTATTAATACTCAGTCTGGAAGGATATCAATACTCAATGTGAAGGGAGTATCAATAAGTATAAAAGTAGAACAGGAAATGCAGCTTTCACAAAACACAATAAACCGAAAAACACGCAAAAGGACAACACGAATGGCAAAGTTAACAACGCATAAAGTCATATGACGTCACAAACACAAAAAGGGTTGGCCATAGGGCTACCGCCTTAGAATGGTCAGTGGTAAAAAAGGCTGAATACTCGATAGCGTTGGAGTACTAGTATCAATACCTAATGGGGAGAAGGTAACAATACTCAATTGGGAGGGGATATAAATACTCAACTGGGAGGGGTATCAATACCACAGATGGCGTTCAGGTCACTGATTAACTAATTACCCCAAGGGCACTATTCACTGTTTCGTGCGTAAAAGAAAACAATCGGAAAAATCCTTTTACCAGTTACATTGGTTCAAATCTCGGTCATTTATTATGACAGAACTAGTCTTCTTATCTACAAACGAAATAGTCAAGATTTCTTAAAGACATCATAAATATAAAGAATATTTTTTGTCCTATTCATTTTAATTTGTTATGTATATCATTTCATATAGAAAGGTTTTTCTTATAACAATTCATGTGAGAATGCTAGGCGAACATTGTATTCTGCTTCTTCCAAAAGAAATATTCATTCTTTCCTATTCATTTATTAAGTTCCAAGTGGTCCTTAATGGCACAATTACGCCAACTATTAGTAGTGTATCAATTGGAAAAAACTTCCAGTTACTTGCAGAATGCTGGTTAGTACTAGTAACAGAAGCCACGGTTAAGATAACTGACCGAAAATGACTGAACAATGTTGATAATGGCGATAAAACCAAACACAATAAGAAATTCGGTGAATTGATATCTCTCGACGAAATGTTAATTGTCGTCTTGGTAGAAGCATAGACGGAAAATAAATACAGAGGTGTTGGGTTCTGCAAGTCGTCTTGATGAGTTAAGTATATATGCCGATTTACTTCAAAATCCAGCAATGCATGTGAGAGTTATGGAACGGACATGAAACTTGTAACGAACGGACGGAAAAGGCCAAACACTATATCCTCCTTAGTTGGGGATAATAACATTAATACTATAATAAAATGTAAATATCAGTTTTTCGGGGGTGAGGGTGGGGCATAGGTGTTTCCGTGCATGTTTTGTTGGGTTGAGTATTTGCGTATTTGTGTCAATTCATTACGAAATCCCTGCAAACATGAACGTTATGGAGAGAGAATACAAACTACCTTATTAAAAGCACATATAAGAATTATATGACCATGACCTGTATGACCTTGACCTTGGAGATACAGACCCGGGTATTGGGTTTGCATTATTTGTGCCAATTTATTTCAAAATCCGTCCATGCATGGAAAAGTTATGATGCGGACACGAAATGGACATTATTATATGCATCTAAGAAGTATATGACCTTTATGATGACCTTTACGACCTTGACCGTGATGATGTGAGTATATGTGCCAATTTATTTTAAAATTCGTCTATGCATGTGATATCATGTGAGAGGTATACAGCGAACAGTAACGTGTGAGAGTTATACAGCGGACAGTAATTGTAACGGACGAACGGACGGACTGACAAACGAACGTACGGACAACGCCCAAACTATATCCCTCCGACTTCGTCGGGTGATAACAAACAAAAGTAAAAAGTGTCTATACCTAATTGGGGTGTAACTAAACCTCAGGTTAGACATGTCGGTACCGGAGTCATTCAGCTATTACTATGCTTGGTTTAGCTTGAATGGTCAAGATAATGGTTTAGCTTGAATGGTCAAGATAATGCAAAACGAATGAATCCTGTACCGACATGTCTAACCCTGGGATATAGCAAACCGCGAAATGTTTCTTCCTTGAACCGTTCATATATAAACTGCATGATACCTAATGGTAGGTTGTTATTTGTTTTAAGTAAAACAGATTAAATTTGCTAGGATATATTTTACAGGTGTCATATTTCTACCTGTGGGGGTTGTAATAGTACTGGCTTTCTCGAAAGAGTCATTCCATGACAGGACAAATGATGACCGGGGTGTCATTCTATTGCATAGAATTGTAACCGGGGGGTAATTTTACTGCATGTCAAAATGACCGGGAGGTGATTGTTGTATGGGGTCGTTTTTTCCCTACACAGGCCAAAAGTCCGAAGTGGTGTTTAAGGAATAGGCTCAGTCTGTCCGTCCCGACGTTTTCTGGACATTTCCGGCCAAACTTTCGAAGGGATCATTTACAAAGTATCTATCTTTGTAGTTCCATTTTGATATCGACCTGTCACACTTAGATATATCTGTCATGCGAAATGCATCGTAAATGTTTCCGGACGTTTGTGGTTGTAAACGTATTATTTTTTAAACTTAGTTTGCATTCCTATAAATGAAAAACCTTTGAAATCGACGTGTCAAGAGCCACGTGTCAAAATTCGAAATCCTTCTTAAAGGTTTTAGGACAATTATGGTCACAATTTATACTTTTCAAACTGGGTAAATCCTCGCGTAAAATCGATTTTAGATTCACGCATCAAGATCCAGTTGTCAACATCTAAGATGGCCGCAATGCGAATTGTGTCCTTAAATCTGCGGACGCTATACTGTAAAAGCATGCCACCTTGTAGACGGGTCTTGATTTGTAATTTCATGTTTGCCAGCTCATGTCAAATATTGGTATTTCAACGATCAGATTTAACGCAGGACATCATCATTCCCGATCCGACCATTGGACCAACAGGACGTGTCTATCTACAGCTAATCAGGCGATATCGACAATTCCTGCGGGAGGATCACAAATCGTGCCCTTGGTACAGGAAATGGGCATTTTAACCTACTTTTAAAACGTGTAAAATCGTTTTAGGGTTTGAATAACGGTCGATTTTTTGAATATTGGAGGCAGACCACCCACTTATTCCTGGGTATAACCAATACTGTATATCTACCGCCGTCCGTAAGAATAAGAATATAATTAAGAAAAAGAACATTGTTTACTGTGAATTATCGTTTAATATATCACGGTTTTTCGTTCAATTGTAAACAGTAATTTCATGAGCCCGAAGTGCGAGTGAAATTATTGTTTACAATTGAACGAAAAACCGTGATATATTATAGATAATTCACCGTAAACGATGTTCTATTTCTATTCTAATACCCCTAAAATGTGAAAATAACGCACACATCTGAAATCTCCTAACGTTGCATACGTTACAATGCGCAATGCGCAATGCTTATTCTCCTAACGTTGCAAAAAATACAGTGATATATCGTTCAATATAACGAGATATTTTAAACTAGGCTATATAGTGCGGGTGTATTAGAATTGCCAATATAATATAGACTCATGAATGTAATTTTCCTTTGAGAACCACTTTATACTATGTCAAAAATTGGTACAATAAACATGTCTAAGATACTATACAAACTATGCAGGGCAATCTTAAACTTTTTTTTTGTGTTTGTGATGTCATATGCCTTTATTCTTTATTACAATTGCCATTCATGTTTTCTTTTTGCGTGCTTTTGGGTTTACTTTGTCCTGTGATCAATTTTTCTATTTATTTTATAAGCGTCTCGCTTAACTCGGTGAACCTGACTTTCAAAAATGAGCGCTTATCGCGCATGTATACTACAGTGTCGTGGCCAAAGTGATAACCGAATTTCATCTCATGAACATCTTAGGTTTTCAATCCACGAAAATATAATATGTGCCTCCTAAACCATATGCAAATCTATAAGCAATAGATGCACTCCGAAATAAGCCTCTCCTTTTGTACGTACACACAACCTTTAAAGGGACACATGGCAATCTTGAGTTTTATATTAGGCATTGAAATTAGTACAGCGATTTATTAATCCTGTACCATTTTGACTTTAAAACTGTTTGTATATAATTAAATAAAAAAATTAGAATTCTGTTTCCTTCATTATTTTACAAATTTAAATATACTATTTATAACCGGGTCTCGGGTGCAAGATTTAACACACAAAACTTCCCATGTTTAAACTATTTATTCATTCGTCCAGGTTCGCAATATACGAATCAAACCATATTTTGAGCCTGAAACATATAAGAACAACAACGGTAAAACTAAGTGAAAACTATCAGATAAGCTAAACGGCTCAATTCAGCAAATGCAACATTTCACATACATGTATACTATAAAAACACTTAAAACAGTCTTACCAGAATCGCTTCCATAATATGCGTTTATCAATAAATACGCTCAAAGATAAGAGCTTATATAATATGGCAAAGCCTATCTAGAAACTATCAATCTATAGCTAAGTTTGGTCTCGCGACCTTACCCTAAGAAAGCTAGATGTAGATTGCCCTGTAGGTAGAGATAGGAAGGCGGGAGTTAGTAATTTTAGCGCCAATAAGGAGTTATCGGGTGTCAACCCTGTGCATGCAGTGAGAACTTCTCATCCCTCGATAAACACTCTAAACCATTCACTCACACCATATCGACACAATAAACACAGAGACAACACAGTACGCAACATAGTACACCACGAAACAGTTAGTACGAGCGCTTGCCAGCTTAGCATATAAATATAGTTAAAACAATTGATCTTATCATCAAAACACTTTATAAACACTCGGTTACACATTCCCCCACTGTCTTGAAATATCTCCTGGTATTTCCAGTGTATTCCATGGTAATTCCTATGGACTGATACAAAGAATATGATATTGTTGCTTCTCCAAGGGAGACAGCTCGTAAAACCTTGTCTATCGATCCTTGTTAAGGGGAGCAACTCATATTGCCTTATTACCTATTAACACAGAGCAGTTATAATTAATGCTCTGAAAGTATTAAGAAAATTAAAACATAGTTGGTTGCCTGGACAGAATATAATCATATTCCGGACAGTCATGATCTAAAATATTAAAATACATCTATATACAAATGACAATAAGGATATTAAGAACACCTACAAAATAAATGTAAATTTATTCTGCTTTGCTCTGAAAAACTACAAGGTTTTGTATTAACGAGCAAAATAAACACCTTTCTTCATTTCTGATGAATTATTAAATCCATTCGGTTACCTGAAAGGAAAATATGTATTTCATTAATCGGTATCTTTATCGCTTCTACAATTTACAATGAGTAAAGCTAACCGATAAGAAATAACAAAACATATTATATTCTGTCTACACGTAACAAATAATTGTTTTAATGGAACGGGCCACCCTGGAGGGAAATGAAATCTGAAAAATAATAGAAATTCTTAGATTCACTACAATGCCCACTCTCCAAATCGGTCGGGTGGTCGTCTCTGCCTAACTGGTCTCCTTGGGCTGATTCTTGGTATGGGAACTTGGTCGATAGGTGACCGCCTGCTATCCGCGACTGTGGTTGCCCGCGGCTGATCACTCTGATTTCGGAAATTGTCATTCCGATGATGACCCTGGTTCTCCCATAAGAACTGTTTCACTGCAGTCTCTGTAACGCCAGTGGTTGAAGTACCAACATCTAGGGTTCGGTCAGCAACTGAAGAAATCCTGCTAGCCGTGGAATCCACAGTTCTGTCACCGGAAGTGTTTAGACTTGCGTCCAACGGCTCCTTATTGCTGGTTACCTCTGACCTAATGGTACCACCTCCATTTAACGGGTTTGTAGTCCGGTTTCTATCGGGAGGGGTTCTGACCACAGGTTGTCGACGTGCCATCCTCCAAGAATGTCTTCTTTGGGGCACGATATACGGTTGGCTGTCACTACTGTCTTCTGACGTGCTCGATTCCGATCCCGAAACAGTCTCAACCCTAGGGCTAGCAGCTGGATTTGTCTCCTTCTTGCGATGAAGAGTAGCTGTCGTTTCTATGGGTTCTGTTGGTGGAATCGACACGAAGGGCAGAAGAAGGTTCCTGTGCAGAGTTCTGACAGGACCTTTGCCAGTCTCTAACTGGACTCTGAAGACAGGCACATCTATATCTGGAATGTCCAGAATTACATATGGGTCTCTCTCCCATTTATCTGCAAGCTTCTGTCTGCCTTGGAGATGTACTTTCCTTACTAGCACTATATCCCCAATCTCAAGCTTGTTCTCTGTAATCCGTTTGTCGTAGTTTCGCTTGTTTATGTCGGCTCTCTTCTTTGCTACATCTCCTGCGACTTTGTATGCATATTTCATCTTGTTCCTAAGTTTGGAGATGTAGGTTGCCGGGGACTTGGCTTCTTCACTTCCTGGTCCTGTTCCAAGATAGGTGTCTATGGACAGGCGTGGGTGCCACCCAAACATCAGGAAGTGTGGTGAGTAACCCGTAGCCTCATTCCTAGTGGAATTGTATGCTTGAACCAGAGAAGGGATATACGTCTTCCAGTCACTCTTCTGGTCCTCTCGTAGTGTTCCCAGCAATTTAAGAAGAGTCCGGTTGAACCTTTCGGCACTTCCATTACCCATCGGATGGTATGGCGTAGTTCGACTTTTCCTTACATCCGCTAACTTGCATAGCTCTTTAATGACCTTTGACTCAAAGTTTCGGCCTTGGTCGCTATGCAGTTGCTCTGGGAAGGAATAATGAACTATGAAATTCTCGTACAACGCCTTGGCTGTTGTGTTTGCCGTCTGGTTTCTGCAAGGGATTGCCTTGGCATATCTGGTGAAATGGTCAGTGATGACCAGCACGTCCTCGTAACCCCCCTTGGACGTCTCCAAGGATAGAAAGTCCATGCAGACCAGCTGCATAGGCCTCGAAGTTAAAATCGGTACCAGCTCCGCGACCGGTTTCACTGGTGTCTTCCTATAGATGCACCTCTTGCAGTTTTCAATCCTTCTGGTGATGTCGTTTTCTAATCCAGGCCAATAAAACCTTTGCCGAGCCAGCCACAAAGTCTTGTCTTTTCCAGGGTGCCCCATATCGTCATGATTCCCTTTGAAGGCTATTGTCCTGTAGGCTTCTGGAATGACGACTTGTTCTACATCCTGACCATCCTGAGATGCGGTTCTATACAGAACTCCGTCCTCTATGTAGAGCCTCTTCCATTCTCTAAGGAGCTTCTGTACTGGTAAACTTTCCTTCTCCTCCCCTCGAGAATTGCATCTCAGGAGTTCCATCACCCTGGCTATAGTGGTGTCCTTGGCTTGTTCTTGTCTCAGACCCACCTGGCGAAAGTTGTCGGTCGGCCAACTGAGAACCGGCCCCACCCGCCAAGCTTTCCACCAATGGAACTTTGACGGTTACTGATAAGCAGATGGCCTTGACCATGTCTGTGAAGAGCTGTGGTCGACGACTGAGCCCATCTACATCAGTATTCCTTTTGCCTGGTTTATAACTAATGGTAAAGGGTTTATAACTAATGGAAAAGGGTTTATAACTAATGGAAAAGTTATATGCTGACAAGGCTGCAATCCAGCGATGACCTGTGGCGTCCAGCTTCGCTGTCGACATGACATAGGTCAGCGGATTGTTATCGGTTAACACTTCGAATTCGGCACATCCAAAGAGGTAGTCGTGGAATTTATCTGTCACTGCCCACTTCAGCGCAACTTGTGCGCTGGGTAATTGCGCTCGCTGGCACGAAGTCCTCGGCTAGCATAGGCAATGACCCGTTCAGCTCCACCTTGATTCTGCAGCAAAATGGCTCCGAGTCCAACACCACTAGCATCAGTGTGGACAATAAAGGACTGCGAGAAATCGGCATATGCCAAAACTGGTGGTTTCGTCAACTGCTGCTTCAAAGTGTCGAAGACTGTCTGTTGGGCTTCGTCCCATGTCCATTCGACAGGTTTCTTAGCCTTCTTTTTTCCTTTCTTGGCCTTTTGGTTGGTCGCTTGACCCTCCAATAGCTTGTTTAAAGGCTGGGCTATCCTGGCGTAGTCCTTTATGAAACGACGATAATACCCCGAAGTTCCTAGGAATGTTCTTAGTTCGGTGATATTCATCGGGACAAGCCAATCTGAAATAGCAGAAGTCTTCGCAGGATCAGTCCTAATCCCTTCTTTAGAAATTATGTGTCCAAGGTATGAAACTGATGTTTTAAAGAGTTCACATTCCGACGGTTTTAATTTCAATCCATAATAATGCAAACGCTGAAATACAGACTCTAACCGTTGAAGATGTTCTTCGAAGGTCTTGGAAAAGATTAAAATATGGTCAATAAATACAAGACATTCACGAAGATGTAGCTCGCCCATGCACTTTTCCATTAGACGCTGAAAAGTAGCTCCACTGTTACATAGTCCGAATGGCATACGGTTGCATTCGTAAAATCCAAAGTTGCCGACTGAAAATGCAGTTTTGGCCTTGTCCTGCCAATATGATGACCTAAGGTCCAATTTCGAAAAGTAACGAGATCCGATTAGTACATCCACAGTATCGTCGAAACGTGGTAACATGTAGCTATCTTTCCTAGTTCTGGCGTTCAGCATCCTAAAGTTTAGGCAAAAGCGTAAAGAGCCATCTTTCTTACGGACAAGAACCACGTTAGAAGAATAGGGACTGTCGGAATCTCGTATAGCACCACATTCAAGCATCTCCTTCAAATGTTGCCGCACCTCTTCATACATTGCAGGCGGTATTTTCCTGTAAGGTTGCTTGAATGGTGTGTTATCAGTTAGTACAATATTATGCTTTACAAGATTAGTATGACCAATATCGGTAACTCCCGTAGAAAATATACTCTTCCAGTTGCCTAATACTTGGCGGAATCGAAGTAGCTGATCTGGAGTAAGATTGGCTTCGTCAATCTTAAGTCCGTAATTGTCATCTGATGGTTGTTTGTCCACCGTCGCTGCCGGTAGTTCAGAAGCTAAGTTGTCCAAAATCTTAACTTCATTGATCTGGCACAACTTAGATCTTGGTTTTATGAATATTGACTTTGCAGTCATGTTACATAAATGAACCGGCACATTCGCACAATTTCCAGTTTGTGGCAACTTCACAACATGTGGTCTTATTAGATAGCCACTACTGGAGTCTATATTCTCCGTCACAACACTGCCTATTTCGTGACTCACACCCCTTGCTATGCCATTAAGTGTCATGGACTCGTACGGTCCAATCTCGACTACTTGCTTGTTGGTTGCCCGTACCATACAAGGCTGGCATGCAATAGAGTCAAATACTATCTGCCATGATGCAGGTGTCTCGGTTGCAGGTGCTTCTCTTTCAGCAGCTGACTTACACCGTTCTATAACATTTGTGCCAATAATGACAGGACAAACTAAATTAGATGCGGTATCTGGAACAACTAACACTGGTACATTGAGTTCAAAATTAGATAAAACGGGATTAAAATACAAGTCTCAATGTATCCAAGTATATTCCAAGAAGATCCATCTGCAATTAAAACATCAATTCCTAGATTATCTAGGCTGAGAAGAGGTGGCCTATCCGGTAAAGAAAGATAAAATGTATTAGATACAGTGGTTATCATGCTGCCACTATCTAAAAGACAAAAAGTACTAATACCATGAAATAAAATACCTGCCTTGTTCTCAGGGCCTACTATCCTCTCTAACAAATCTGGGTTGGGTTGGTTTTTGATATCACCCACTTCCGGCTGACCAGCTACAGAAGCGGAGTTCAGTTTGGGCGATTCTGTTGACCTTGGCCTCGACCAAATGATCCTCTACCACGCCTCTGGGACTTGTCATCATAACCTCCCTGGCCAGGCGGGTAAGTCTGGTTACCGGGACCTTGTCCTTGATTGTTCCTATTATCGCCTCTACCTGGGCCTCCTCCAAAGCCTCTACCATACACTCTGGGTGCACCTCGGGGTTGAAAATGTTGCTGTGGTTGAATGGTAACCACATCTAACTTCTGGAGCAACATGTCGAACTTGGAATTCAACTCGCACCGAAGGTCCGCTAACTTGGTGTCCATCTTGGACTCTATGTTGTTCAGTTGTTGCTGCCAGTTCTGTTGATCAGCAAACACTGGGTTGTGTTGCGGCTTCTTGGAAGGCAGGGCTGGATCTGGCTCTTCTAGCTTCAGCTCCTTGTCAACCTCTCGGATTATCTTCAGCGGTGTGTTGTAATCCTGGATGGTGTCGACCTTGTGTCTAGTCTGCGTCTTCAAGGTGGTTGAGTGTAGTCCGGACCATAGTCGCTCACACATCAACTCATTTTTGGAGTTCCTGGGTAGGTATCCTCCTTCGAAGGCAGTTTCTAGCACAGATTCCAGCCGACATCCAAAAGCTGTAATGCTTTCACCAGGGCGCTGCTTTGAGTTAAAGAACTCTTGCATGGTGGTGCCCTTCTTGCCAACCTCGCTGAAGCTCGCATTCAATTTCTCAACATAGGCGTCCACCTTAACTTCCTCTCCAAGTTGAGAAATGATCTTACGGGCTGTACCACGTTAAGATCTTCTTATCGCCTGTACAACTTGGCTTTCCCCTATCTCTGGGTCCTTGATTAAACATCTGATCTCATATAACCACTCTGGATAGCTGACCTCATTCTTTGGTTGCGGCTCGTCACCTGAAAACAATGGTATCTTGGGCACAGGGACTGGGTACAACGGCGCTGCATGAGAGCTAGCTGTTTGTAGGCTGGAAGAGATAGATGCCTCTCTCATTAGAGATCTGACTGGGGGTATTGGAGGATTCCTGGGTGTCTTAGGTGTCGCACCCATCATCTCCGCCACACTCTTCCTAGTTGACGTTCTCTGCAGTGGCTTAGGCGTAAAACTATACTTCGCCGCTTAACACTTGAGCATCTCTTCCTCAGATGGCATCTTAATGTCTCCACCCTTAACCGGTGTAATTGGATCACCCTCTGTTCCCGATGAGGTAGCCATGATCAACAATTCACTATATCTATAACACTATATAGTGTACAAAATACAATACAAAAATGTCCCACTATACCAAGTCAATAGGATCTCTATGCCAAAAGATCACAGTGAACACTATCACCGTAATAACTAAATCACTATAATAATATAAAAATCATATTCACAAATCACAAGTTTAATATGTATAAGTGACCACTTCACTTTATCACTAATCACTATAAACTCTGAAGTGAATTTCCAACCTGTAACAAAAAAATAAATCCAACTGCACAGCAACCTGAAATAAATCTACAAACTAATTAAATTCAAATTAAATTAATTAATTCTAAGTAATCGCTGCTGAAATAAAAAATGCTTAAATGCAAATTAGTTAAATGAACTACTGCTGAAACCAAGATGCCTAAAGCAAATTAAGTAACTTTAACTAAGTCCGTTTTCAACAATTTCTAAAATGTTGAATTTCTGAGACTATATCCTGAAATGTAAACAATAATATTACACACTGTCAAAGGGATGCAACTCTGATAGCTACAGTAGGAAAAAACAATTCTATTTATAGCTCACTTCAAGTGCAGATCTACTGGGCCATACCTGTAAACACTCCCAGTATAATCAATAAATCCTGAAATTCAATCAATAAATGCCTTAAATCACTAGCCAATCCTGTAATATCAAGAATATGAACTCTGAAATGAGACCTATCCAAACAAATTATGTTTGTCTGTCCAAAAACTCTCATCAGATCTAGACAAATATAAATCACAATGTTTATCTGTCAATCCTGTAAATATTCAAATGCTATGCAAATAGATACACATATATCGCACTCTCAAATGTCAACTTTAAGCACAAACTAAACTATATAGCACGTAAAACTAATCTAAGCGCTGGCAAGCAGTTAGTAACACATATTTACACATATAAAGCAACATACAATATCTGCAATACACAAAATACAACACACAATACAACATATAAGCTTGATACAAGATTCACATACCTTTTTCGGAACCCAATCTCTCTGTGATGATGCTAAAGTGCTTGTGATAGGTTGTGAAAGGTACTTATAATCTAGAAGGGTGCAAAGGTGACGGGATTTATTAAACAGGCCTAGATATAAGACAGAAGAAGTAAACACCCTAAATTCCACTATGAACAATTTTTTATATGTTCAAGCGGAAAACCTCCAATTGTATCTAACAATATATGTATGATATCGACTATACACCTTTTACATGGTTTATCACCAATTTAACTAAATAACACCCATTTCTTATGACTAAATGTTATCACAGTACTGTGTAATCACTCACTGACTTAGTGTCAACACCTTACTTTCACTTTACTAGTCTTTACTTAAGTCACACAACACACAACTAACACCTTCATATTTATCCCTTGAATTTACCTTTGAGGACTTAAATTGTTTTAGTCTAATCGTACCAAAAACACTAAATATACATATTCACTCCATTTCTGGACTAACTCAAAAAATCACGTGTGTAAACAAACCATCACATTCGCGAAAATATGTGAACAATTTATGTCAACAGGAGAATGTAACGCCTTTAACCCAACTTTTCACTAGTAATATATTAGATTGCCTACACGATATTATTACGATCGTACGCCATCAAAATGTTTACTTACATATATGAATTTTGAACAGAAAATGGTCAAAATATCTGAAACGTGTAATCGTCGCAGACGCAGTGGCTAACGTAAACAACAGCACTCTGGTGGACACTGTACGACGCAAAACCTGTGTCACACGCCTATAAATTAGATCGCCTATTAATTCTAATAATTGGACGAACACATGCGAATCTATACAACTTGCTTTTACTAGCCAAAAATAAATTTAATTCTATCAAATGTCTCTGAAAATATCTGTCCGTGTGTCTAAGACATATCCTAATTTTACAGTACACGCGTCTTCCGATTATGACATAAACAAAAATTTACGTCTGACAGTACTAATACATATACAAATATACACAATAAATAACTTACGATTTTCGTCCTCCATAATTATCCAATATTATAATAAAATATCTAAACTAACACTAATCGTATCACGCTACACTTTGTTCACAATCAAAAACACATGTCTCACTTAGTCAACACACAAGTAGTTCGTATCTGGGTTGATTCCTCCGCGCGCGTAAATACTCCCGCGAAAATGTCAAATCTTCTCCCTTTGGTGCCTTCACGCGAGTGCGCACAAAAAAATAACACTGTATACGTATGCGTATGGTATGGTACCATACTGGTTGGTGGGCCCTACGTTGAAGTTGCCTGACGTCTCGGCATCGCAGAACGATGTCCCCCGGGTTCCTCTCTGTTATATGGATCCGGAAATGAAAACGATCGCATCCACTACTTCCACGGCCTCACGTTTGGTAACGCTGGAGCGGATCCTGGCTCATGATTTCCTGGTCTCGTCGTGGTCGCCATTTATAACCGGGTCTCGGGTGCAAGATTTAACACACAAAACTTCCCATGTTTAAACTATTTATTCATTCGTCCAGGTTCGCAATATACGAATGAAACCATATTTTGAGCCTGAAACATATAAGAACAACAACGGTAAAACTAAGTGAAAATCTATCAGATAAGCTAAACGGCTCAATTCAGCAAATGCAACATTTCACATACATGTATACTATAAAAACACTTAAAACAGTCTTATCAGAATCGCTTCCATAATATGCGTTTATCAATAAATACGCTCAAAGATAAGAGCTTATATAATATGGCAAAGCCTATCTAGAAACTATCAATCTATAGCTAAGTTTGGTCTCGCGACCTTACCCTAAGAAAGCTAGATGTAGAATGCCCTGTAGGTAGAGATAGGAAGGCGGGAGTTAGTAATTTTAGCGCCAATAAGGGGTTATCGGGTGTCAACCCCGTGCATGCAGTGAGAACTTCTCATCCCTCGATAAACACTCTAAACCATTCACTCACACCATATCGACACAATAAACACAGAGACAACACAGTACGCAACATAGTACACCACGAAACAGTTAGTACGAGCGCTTGCCAGCTTAGCATATAAATATAGTTAAAACAATTGATCTTATCATCAAAACACTTTATAAACACTCGGTTACATATACTATTGGTGAAATATTATCAAAAGTCAATAATATGAAAAGACAATTTGCTTTGAATTATTCTAACAACTATTAATATTAATGATTGAACAAATTCAAGTTAAGAGAAAAACTAACGGGACGCCGTGAGTTTTTAAAAAATCAAGATTGCCGTGTGTCCCTTTAATGTCATAATGATCGACAAGAGCAACTCAGACAATCGATTCTAGATTCTAGATCAAACAAATATCCCGTTAACCCGCATATATTTTTAGCCTCGTTCAAAATCGATAACAAACAAGTCTACTGACCCTTTAGATACAGTGTAGGGAACGTAAGAACACCTTTTGAAACGAAAGGACAACTTAAGTTTTTAAAATGAAGACATCTATAAACTAACAATTCAGATCCAGGTAACTATAGCCTATGTCAAACAAGTTCTGACATTTAAGCTTTACCACGTCAACGAGTGTATTGTCATTCGAATTTCTGTAAATGTCAATATATATATATTCGAAAGGAAGTCAACATTGAATGTCAATAGGTTTAAAGTCATCTGAAACGAAAGTACAAGTAAATAAATAAAGAGGAAAATGCAAACATATAAACTACAGCTGGTTCAGACAAGTTCTCCCATTTTTTGCTCTAGTATCAACGTGTATAATGCCATCTAAAACGAAAGTGCAACAACTTTCTGAAAATGTTAACACGTCATCGTTCTTTGAAATATTTGATTTACACTAAAATGTCAGCAACAATGATTTTAAAGGCACACACGGACATCTTGATTTTTGTTAAACACGTCGTCATGTTAGTATTGATACATATCTTGCATATATAAAATTCGTTATTAACACTTACCTCAATAGTTCAAAGTACAGTTTGTTTGTATATTACTTTATAAATCAATACTAAAATAGTTGGGTGCTTTGAAACAATGAACACACACAAGCGAGAAAAGTACGCTTTTACTGAGACTGTCCATGCGATAATATGTATGGTGCAACATCTTTCACGACCCTTATCGGCTTAAGTGATACCAAAGTTTTGAAGATCCCAAGAGACCCGTAAGTAATAACATTACTGATTTGTAGTTTGAGCGACGTTTTGCGGTCACCACACAGCACTAAACGAACGCAAGTGTGTGTGTATCTGATGACTATATTGTACTTATATACATTTAAACCTAAGTTAAAATAACAAAGACAACTTGAAAACTCCCACATGTTAATACCTTTATTAAATTATATGCATTCCAAGCTGGTTAACAAGTTCATAATGATACTGGATTAATAATGTGAGGTGTAATTTTGGTCCCTGATAAACACGTTAAAATTGCAATGGGCCCTTTAAAATAGATTAATTGAGTATACGAAACATTTACAAGCTATGCATAAGAAGTTATAATATTACACACGATATCAATATGAGGTACACACGTATAACGATTTAAAATTTACCTCCTGTGCATTGTGCTATTTTATAAAATATAGGACTTATCCAGATAGAAAATGTCGGATTTAGATTCGCATTCAGATGAGTGTTGTGACGACGAGCTCTCCGAAGACAGCAAACCTGATATTATATCACCAGAATTAAAGACAAAGAACATAACAAGTGTATTTCAAGACAAGACGCGACATTCGGATCTTATTCTAAGAATAGAAAACGAAAACGTTCACGTCAGCAGAGCATTGTTGTCAATAGTTTCCCCGGTGTTTAGTGCCATGTTTGAATCCGAGTTCCAAGAGAAATCTCAAGACCTGATTGATCTACCGGGAAAGAAGTATGACGAATTTGTGGAGTTTTTGGAGTGTATTTATCCAAATATGCTCAAACCTTTGACAGGTTAATACTACTATCCTCTTAAAATCGCTCTCTCTCTCTCTCTCTCTCTCTCTCTCTCTCTATATATATATATATATCTCACTCTGTCTGTCTGTCTGTCTGTCTGTCTGTCCGTCCGTCTGTACGTCCGTCCGTATGTCTGTCTGTCTGTCTGTCCGTCCGTCCGTACGTACGTACGTACATCCGTACCTCCCTCCTTTCCAAGTTGTAATGACACAGAAGTCAAGTTTGTACGTCACAAATAGTCACACAAAATCACAAAAGGTCGCAAAAGAATAACCACATATACCGAAAGTCACACACGTATATCGCGGGTTGTACGTCCGTCCGTCAACCCATACAACCTACCCACTGATCTACTCCATTCTGCTTTTGTTTGAAGGTCTTATGCACTATATTTCCTGTCCGCTCCATACCTCTTGAAGCTCTTAAGGGATTTTGAAATAACTTGGCAGAAATGTTCACCATATCAAGACGACTTGCAGAGCGCAACTTCCAGCCACTTCCGGTCAAGGTCAAGGACACACTAAGAGGTTGAAGGTCATATGCACTATATTTTGTGTCCTCTCCATATCTCTTGAACCACTTGAGGGATTTTTAAATAACTTGGCACAAATGTTCACCATATCAAGACGACTTGCATAGCTTAACTTCCAGCCACTTCCGTTTAAGGTCAAGGTCACACTTAGAGGTCGAATGTCATAAGCACTATATTTCGTGTCCGCTCCTTACGTCTTGAAGCGCTTGAGGGATTTTAATATAACTTGGCACAAATGTTCACCATATCAAGACGACATGCAGAGGGCAACTTACAGCCACGTCTATTCAAGGTCAAGGTCACCCTTAGAAGTCGAATGTCATATGCATAATATTTCATATCCTCTCCATATCTCTTGAACCACTCGAGGGATTTTGAAATAACTTGGCAAAAATGTTCACCATATTGAGACGACGTGCAGAGCACAACTTCCAGCCACTTCCGTTCAAGGTCTAGGTCACACTTAGAGGTTGAAAGTCATATGCACTATATTTCGTGTCCGCTTCATACCTCTTGAAGCGCTTGAGGGATTTTGAAATAACTTGGCACAAATGTGAACCATATCGAGACGACGTGCAATGTGCAACTCCAGGGTTTCTGCCCATTTTCCTGTTTTTCCGGCCTAGAGCAGGGAAGATGTTTTAATTTTTTCCCTATACAAGTCTATGTAAAACATGTGACCCCTGGGGCAGGGACAAATGTAACCCCAGGGTCACCATTTGAATAAACTTGGTAAATGACCATAAACTCATAGTAAATGCAAAATATTAAACCTCTGACTCTTGTAGTTTCAGAGAAGAAGATTCTTAATTGTTTTACTATATAAATCTATGTAAAACTGTGATGCCCGGGACGGGGCCAAATTTGACCCCAAGGTCACCATTTGAACAAACTTGGTAGAGGATCATTATGCTTATAGCAAATGCAAAATATTAAACCTCTGGCTCTTGCAGTTTCATAGAAGAAGATATTTTAAAAGTGTTTCCATATACAAGTCTATGTAAAACATGTGACCCAAGGGTCACCATTTAAACCAATTTGGTAAAGGACCATAAGCTTATAGTAAATGCAAAATATTAAACCTCTGGCTCTTGTAGTTTCAAGGAGATTTTTTCCCTATGTAAAACTGAGGTAGGCATTGAAGTTGACTTCTTCATAATTATTTTTTCGAAAGCCGTAAAATAAAAAGGACTTGAGATTCCATCGTATGATGCCCAAATTACGGTTACATTTTTACAAAATATTAATAATAATAAAAATTGTGCAAAACATTATTATTTTCAAAATCTTGGTTCGAAGAAGCTTAAAATGATATGCAAAGCATGCACAAATTCCAACAAGATCAAATATAAAACTAAATTTACTTTCTTTTTTCATTTTGGGCAGTTGAGAGGAACCTTTGTTCTACCAGATGTGTGCGATTTGACTTTTAAGTTAACAAATAAACAATACTCGTATTCTACAAGTCATCTTCCGTCTACCCTAGTTCTAGTACTTCTATATGTAAGCAGAATCAAGAACACATACTCGTTTTAATCGATTTCCTACTACTTGTAGACCGCCATTATGAAAACGGAAGCTAGCACGCGCGCATGCGTTGTTTCATGCTAGCCTGGTTCCGTTCCCTGGTCTTCTACTGTGCAAAGTATTGTTCCCACAAGGGAACCAGGCTACCTCCAATAGGCATGCTGTAAAGGTTAAAATACGGCGTTGAGAGTGCGATACGTTTTTTCCGGGGACACGATGTCCTCACTAACAAAAAGTTACCGGAAAACTCCGAACACCTTTTGTACATTCAAAAAATCGATCGTTGATGTGAGGACAAGTGAAATGTCCTCACATCCCCGACCCTGTCCCTACATGGTGGGTGAGAGTGTTATCAAATGTCCTCGCATATACGGTTGTAGCATCCCCCATTCGCTCTCTCTCTCTCTCTCTCTCTCTCTCCCTCTCTCTCTCTCTCTCTCTCTCTCTCTCTCTATATTCTGTCTTTTTGCTTTGAATTAATGAAAAACATGTGTAGGTGTCAATTATTTAATTTTATTCTAAATTTCTAAAAATATTATCGTAAAATAGCACTTCTGTATAACAGCAATACTACCGATACATTTAAAATATTATTATCTGAACATGTTAAATTATGCATTCGTTTTTCAGATGATAATGTGTACAAAGTCGTCCATCTTGCCGACGAATACCAAGTCGATGTATTGAAAGATAAATGCCACGAATTTCTGATAAACAAGATGGATGAAAATACAAGCGCGGAGGAATTACTTCGACACCTTCATATTGCTGAAAAGTATAGGTTATCGAAATTAGAAAATAGGTGTATCTGTCTAGCATCGGAGTTAACGGTCACAGAGATGAAAACATGGGCGGACGTTTATCCTGTATCTTTTGAGTCTCAAAATAAAATGAAGGAATTGGGTTTAAAGCGATACGAATTAGAGAAAAAAGATAATCAGCTTATCACAGATGAAGTTAAAAGGTTGGACGAATACTCGCAACCAATCAGAGAACGTACGTACAGCACGCTTAAGGTTGATACAGTTTCTAATAAAAACGCAAAACAACGGCAAGCAACACCATCCGGGTCGGTTTCTTTTGCCCTGCCAACAGGAATAGGTTTTGGACAGACAACAGGTTATGGCCAGGTACCACTAAACTTTTCATCGGCTACCCTAGCGACTCCAACGTTAACGTCGACTTTTCCTGAATCCGGCTTACAAAGAATTCGGATGACGTACAAACATTTTCCATATTCCAAAATACAAAAAGCAGAGGCTGTCAGAACCATAAGGAGGCAAATGAAAACGTTCACAGCAGACGAGCGGGATGAGTTTGAATTACTTCCGGAGCCTGTCAAACACGAGATCAGAGGTAAAAACGAGTGGACGATTATCTAATCCGAAGTCCTTTACAGTAAATGGATTATTGTAATAGTGCATGTAAGGTTGAATCCTTACGGAAAAAAGCAAAAGACAATGTGACCAAAAAAGAATTATTTACAATACGTTTTAAATAAACAAATGCATGTCAAAAGTAAACATTCTTTTACACGGAAAGGTCGTCTCCACTAGGCCTTGAGCCAGGACGCACAATTTTCGATATTGTTACCAACTCAAGGGACAAATTCTACCATCACTATTTGAAAGAGCAACGTATATAGATTACAGTATTCGTCGGCAAGATGGACGACTTTGTACACATTATCATCTGAAAAACGAATGCATAATTTTAACATTTTTCCAAGATAGCAATCTGGAACAGGTAGCTTAATATGTGAATAATTATTGATGTACTTTTTAAAGATGCACTTAAGTTTACAATTCATTGAGCACTGAATTCAGTTTAAAATCTCTATTTTGCTTCATATTAGAAGTCAATTTACCCCAACCACTATTGACACATTTTTATGCATTTAGTTTAGTTAATATGTTTTACAATATATGTGTAAACTTGTAAGAATCAGTAATTTACAACCTTTCTACATGATTTAAATAATATTATAATATGAATAAGGGATTGTTATGATATATTGATGAAATTAAGTTCATAGCAATGTGTATGGCACTGCACATATGTGTTCAGTAAGCCTGATAAGTTGGGACAAATGCCAAGCTGGAAGTGTAAACCTTCCTTAAAGTAACTGCAACATAAATAGTATTAACATGTTCTGATATATACATATATTGCACAGACGGCACATAGTCCAAAGGATTCTAGATAAAGGAAATGTGCGATTTAACGTGTTTTTTTTTTTTAACAAAAGTCATTTTTAGGTGTATGCGTCATGGCAATACTTATTATGATTACACATTTGGATTATATATTACACATATATACATGAATAAAACATTGCATATTGCAACGCAAAATCTTAAAAGATATTTTAATACTTTTTAATTACAATTTATGCATATTTTAAGGATTTTTACACCTGAATTACCCCACCCATATACAACACAATGAAGAATTCTTCATATGACATGTAAAAATAGTAGTATATGCATTTGCACGAACCATTTTTTTGTTACTGAAAAAAGAATCGACGAAGATGAATTGATTTGAATTGGGATTTTACGGCGCAACAACACAAACATGTTATATGGCACCAACAGGAATGAACATTCGACCCGGCTCACTCTTCATTAACATCTAGATACATTTTTTGCAGAATGTGCCTCGAACCTTCTTACCTGCAGAACTGCAGAGTTGCTGCAAATTCTCTAGTAAACACTCCATTTTTCGCTGGAGCCACGATCACTGCCACCACTGAAGTAACTCCTGAAACAATACAGGTTTCATGATGAAAATAATGAACAGAAATGACAAAATTAACATGAATTCGGGGAAATTGTATCCCTATGCCTGGATATGCAGTGGTCATATTCTTGCCCGGGAACCACACGGCATCGACGAAAAAATATCTTTAGGGTGATACCCAGATCACTGTACTAACTACTTACCATGGCAACTATTTGTTAGTATTGGTGCAGGTGTTACAATATCACCTGCTTAGGATATGTATCTAAACATAGGTTGTGATGTTCTCCGTACTTGATTTAGAGTATGGAATTAACCTAGGATAGTAAGCATCAACCCTACTTTTGCGCATGCAAGTGGAATGATTATTACCTAAAAAAGAAGGTGTATTGCCAATGAAGAGAGAGAGGGAGTGTGTGTGTGTGGGTGGGTGGGTTGGGGTAGGGGGGTATATTATATAGCCATTTCGGAACCTGCCCTACTGACGAATAGACACCTATGTTTCTTCAACATGATGGGAGAAAAAAAACAAGCGATACACGGGATTGCCTGGTTTACGTCCCCATCCGACGGACGAGGATAAAAGTGTCTTGACCAAGAATACACCGACAAAATTCACTGGCTCCGGTGAGGCTTGAACCAGCGTCCTCTGAATTTAAAGTTCCCCGTACTATCCACTGCATCAACAGGCTGTATGCGCTCAAGCAGGACGACTGCATTAAAGTACATACAACTAAATGTTAATCTGTCATAAAGGTTATATCCAAGAAGCTGGGTTCGCAACGGTCTCTCTTATCTAGCAAGTTAGCACCAAGTTCATGTATGTCGAGTTGCAATATGCCTGCAAGCCTTATATATGCCCAGCTCATTGCTGTTTTGATAAACCTGGCAATTAATAAACCTGGCAATTAATGCCTTGGGATAAAACAGGACAATTAAGAATACTCATTACATATTATCTGATTTAAATAATATAACTTAATGTGACAATATAACATACATATAAGATATAAAAAAAAAATAAACGCTTCCAGATAAGAATCGGTACCCAGTGCATCGAGATAGATTACATTTAGTGATCACGGTTAGTTTACTGATGTTTACTCTAAAAGCTATATCCGACATACAGGTGCTACTGCAGTTAAAATAGCTATCCCGCCAACAACTGTGACATTTTACAACATATGTACATCATTTCTAAACCTACTGACCACCAGGTATATATATAACTTACATCGTTTGAGAATCAAAACTCTATAGTTACAATATAAAAAGCTTTAACCAGCCGGACAAAAAAAATGGATAATTCATTTTACACTTATTCAATTACCATGATTACGGATATTACAAAAACCCATGAATAAACATACTTTTAAGCGACACATATGCATAAAAATCAACAGTTAAACCGTAAAATGCCTTTTCTTTTTCTTTCAGTTTTTTTTTGCAATTTGTCGAAAATGCAGTGGTCTACTTTGTGATTTTAGTTCGTGGATTTATTCAATATGCGATTTGTAAACATGGTTAAGTCTTCATAATGGAATACCTTATCAAAAATCAAATTCTCTATATATTTCAGTTCGCTTAAAACGTTTGAAGTGATTTTATGAAAAGTGTACAACTACAAACCATAAACAAGAGACCCACTTGCCTTGTCTCAAAGTGCTCTCATGTTTTAAGAAACAACAACAATATCTTTATATAAATCTGTAAAACTCCGTAGTGGCCATATTTGACCCCATTGTCGCCATTTGAACAAACTAGGTAGAGGATCATAAGCTTATGGTACATGCGAACTATTATTTAGCTTTTGAAGTATCAGAGAAGCTGTTTGAATATGTTTTCCTATATAAGTTAATGTTATAGTGAGACCCTCGGGACAGGGCCAACTTTGATTCCAGGCTTGATTCAAGGGACACCATTTAAATTATTTGGTACAGCACAATAATCTTAAGCTACATGTAGCTTATTACACCTCTAGCTCTTGTAGTTTCAGAGAAGATGCTTATAGATGTTCTTACATAACTCTATGTAAATATGTGACCCCACGGGACCGGGCGAAATCTGACCATAAGATCACCATTTTAACAAAATAAATTGGTAGAGATCGATACTCTTATGCTACATGCATCGAATTAGACCTCTAGCTCTTGTAGTATCAGAAAAAGAATATTTTCATGGACTATAACTCTTTGTAAAACTTTAACCCCAGAACCGGGCCATAGTTGGACACAGAGTCACGACTTGAACAAAAGTGACCCCTGGGGAGGAGCCAGATATAACCCCAGGGTCAACATTTTAACAAACTTGCTAGTGGATCATAAGCTTATGCTTCATGCATAATATGGGACTTCTAGCTCTTACAGTTATAAAGAAAATCATTTATTTTTTAAAGATTTCCTATATATAACTGTATGAAAAAGTGTTACCCCCGGGTTGGGCCATATTTGACCCTGGGGTCACCATTTTATAAATACTTGATAGAGTACCCTAAATGTATAATACGTGCAAAATATTAGATCTGTAGCTCTTCTAATTTCAGCGAAAACAATTTTTTTAAAGAAACAAGAGTTTTGCTTAAAAGGGGGAGATAACTCTAATAACAGGAATCAGCTACCCTGTTCACATGCTATCATGGATTTTTTGTTTCTCTACAAGGTACTCAATAATATGGTACTAGTAAGCATTTGTCCCTTGAGATGGTAACAAAAAAGTGTATTGCTCACGGTCTACACGGCAAGCAATTTATGTTAGAAATCTTCAAATCAAAAGGGTCGCCAACAAGTGTTTGAAAATACGCACGATATCAAAATATCCTTACCAATGTAAAACAAATGGTGTTGCAACATTGTTGAGACGAGTAAACAAAGAATAAATACGAATATTGTATCATTTCCAATTGTATCTCCTTTGAGGAGCAGAAAATCAAATCATTATTTTTTAATTAAAATTGTATGCTTCTTACAGAGATTGTTTCGGTGCATTATGATTTAAATGATGGAAAGCTGACATATAAGCTAAAAATACATAAAATATCTTGATAAAAAAGAAATAGAGAAAATAATCTATATACTGTATGCGTTTTTAAAGTCGCCAGTTTAGTTAAAAGTCGTATTCAAACTGCTATCAGTAGGCATGCTTCATGACGACATACGATATATTCACGAGGGTAAATGGATCGATATGCGAGATATTACAAAGCAGGACAGAACGTTTTAATATTGAGTTATCAATATGCGTATCAAAAATAGTAATAACTGAGTGACAAATACAAAGTTATTTATTATAGATCCTTGCATTATAAGCTGGAACTTGTTGATTTTGAATAAATAATGTCTGTCTTATACATATAGTATAGTTAGACAATTCTGCAGTTTAAGCAGTATAATCTCCAAATAGTTACACTATCACACATTTCTGTGATTTCATTTTCAAAACTCTCATATAACACCCAGACTGGATACATGGTTCTAAGCAAAATATAAACAAAAATCAGTGTCCACTTTCATTTGCAACTGAGTATATTACAAACACTTGTGTACAGTAACTATACTCCTGTATCACGTGCTTGCAATTTGAGTTTAATAATGCGGTGTTCTGTTCTAAATACAACTAGTGACAAGAAGAAAATGATGCAAAGCATCAGGGCGGCGCAGAATGTTTTCAAAAGGAGGAAACGAACATGTCTATTTATTTGAATTTTTTTATTATATAACAAAAATGTAGAAATATTTTTAAAAAGTGATAAAAGGTTATATGGCAACAGTAAGCAATAGTAACTTCAGAACAAAGGCACATAATTAAGATATCAAAATATAGTTAAGTGTTTGTATTAATTGCTGATGATATATATTTCTAGAATGTTATAAAGATTTTAGAATATTGAGGTAGTTTGAATTAAGTAAAGAAAAACATCAATAGAGAAGCTGAATTGATCAGTGAAATGTAACAAATGGCTGGGGTAGGTGGACATACATTCTGAAGAAGTGGTTTGTAGTGGTAAGATATCATACAGTTTGGTTTTTTGAATGTTTGACACTAATTTAATGTGCCACGTAGGGCTGATCATGAGATTTTCCTGAGTTGAAACCAGTATTGCATGGCCTGCGTCAGGAAATAGCATGCTCAAGCAAAGTTTCAAAGCTGTATCTGTTATAGTTACTGAAAGAAGTGCACCTTAACATAAAACTTTACCAAATACGCAGACGCCGATCAAGGATGACAATAAGTCGTATTTTTTTTCCAAAAACATACTGGCTAAAAAGTGGACCTTAACGGAAAACTTAACCAATATACTAAGTTCAAAAAGGGCCACACCTTTTGCAGAAAGCAGTGCAGAGTTATGAAATCTGATATGCTGGGTAATGTTATGATGTAGAACAAGTGCATAAAGTTTCAAAGTTGTAGCTGTTATATTGACCTATGACATAGCGCCAATTTCAATACAGCAATTTCAATATAACAACACGATCTTATGGCCAGTCTTTTACCCCCAACATGTTTGCCAATCTTTTACCCCCAACATTTTTACAACAACAATAACAAACACAAACAAGTCACGTGCTACTCCATATGCAGCATCAACAAGCAATCACAATATAGGCGCGCTTCTGGCGCGCCGCCAATAACGGACTTAATTAATACTTTTGAGAAGGTATCCTAGTTTCGGTTTGATATGCTGTAGTATACATCAAACAACGTATATATACATAATACTAATAATGGTATGTGTGCACTAGTTACTGATACAAATACATATGTGTTTACAAAACCATTTTTGATGTTTTTTCTAACACATGGTACTAAATATACTATGTTAACACCACTCACGGTGGTGAGAGCCCCTTACTGTAAATCTAAAGGCCTTGTGTTCAAGTTCTGAATAAGCCGAAATAACTGCACCGGGAAATTTCTGGACAGAGGCTACACTGCACATGCGCGCATTACTTACGGCGAACCATAACAAACCTGTCTATAGCGAGCATCTCAAAGGTTAAAGTCAATGTAAACGTACAATAAAATGCAGAAGTATCATAGGACTTTCGCATACTTTCCCTTATTATTTTGTATGATGACTGCATTAATACAATAGTCTGGATGAACTCAAATTAAAGCTGGATTAGAGCTGGATAGTTAACCTGAATGTAGTTGAATACAAACTCATTTGTAAATAAATATGTCGAAAAATGAATTAAAACATTTGTTTTATCTATTTTATCTTTCCTCAGTGTTGATGTACCACGCAGCTTTACAAATACTATTGGAGGAAAAAATGTCCTGGGAAATAAGTGGACGGTGTCGGGAAATAAATGGACCAAGTTTATTCAGGATGAATATATATGTTTCTTTTCATTTCGAGTCTGTTATATCACATGCCTAATCAAATTTCCTGGAAAATAACTGGACCCTGCCTGGAAACAACTGTAAAATAATTTAATTACAATGTCACCAATTTCTTTTTTTTGTTTATTAATCTAGTTAATCGTAAAGCTAATGACTCAGCTTCAGTCTTGAAGCAGATAAATACTTAACAATAACATCATGAACATTATAATGACTAATTGAAAATTAAATATGCCAAAATTAACTACACAACTTTGAAAAATATTGCGACAATAATACTTTAGGATTACACTTTTTTTTTATATTTCAAATCAAGGCTATCTAATCAACATATTGTTGCATACTAAACCACTCTATAAACAAACAATGTTTCACATATTGGACGAAGACATGTGAGTCGGAATTACTGGACACAGTCGGGAAATAACTGGACCATATATTGTATTTTAATAATACGCCATACTTTATCATCTCTGATCTTACTCGCTCACCTCTCATGCCAACCTCTTTAATGAGGCAAAAGTATAACCAATACCATTCTATTAAATCAGAGCGGTACCATTGTTAGAGGAAAATAACCGCTGGGAAATAACTGGACACAGCAGGGAAAAAACTGGACCACATTATGTATCTCAATAATATGTTATCATATCTCATCTCCAATGTTTTCCCGTTCATCTCTCATGTCAATATCATTAATGAGGCACTAGTATAACCAATAACAATGTATTAAATCAGAGCGGCACCATTGTTAGAGGTAAATAAGCGCTGGGAAATAACTGGACAATATTGTGTATCTCAATAATATATTATCAAATCACATCTCCAATATTTTCCCGCTCATCTCTCATGTCAATCTCATTAATGAGGCAATAGTATAACCAATAGCAATGTATTAAATCAGAGCGGCACAATTGTTAGAGGAAAATAGGCGCTGGAAAATAACTGGACACAGCCGCTAACAAACTGGACCATATTGTGTATTTCAATAATCTGTTATCATATCTCATCTCCAATGTTTTCCAGCTCATCTCTTATGTCAATCTCATTTATGAGGCAATAGTATAACCAAAAACAATGTATTAAATCAGAACGCCATCATTGTTACAGGAAAATAGGCGCTGGGAAATAGCTGGACACAGTATAACCAATAACACCCTATTAAATCAGAACGGTACCAATGTTAGAGGAAAATAACCGCTCTAAAGTAACTGGACACTGCCGGGAAAAAACCGGACCATATTATGTAATATGTTATCATATCTCATCTCCAATGTTTACCCGCTCGTCTCTCATGTCACCCTCATTAATAAGGCAATAGTATTACCAATAACAAACTATTAAATTAGAGCGGCACAATTGTTAGAGGAAAATAACCGCTGGGAAATAACAGGAAACAGCCGGGAAAACACTGGACCATATTGCGTATCTCCATAATATGTTATCATATCTCAAATCCAATGTTTTCTCGTTCGTCTCTCATGTCCGCCTCATTAATAAGGCAATAGTATAACCAATAACAAACTATTAAATTAGAGCGGCACAATTGTTAGAGGAAAATAACCGCTGGGAAATAACTGGACACAGCAGGGAAAAACTGGACCATATTGTGTATCTCAATAATATGTTATCATATCTCATCTCCAATGTTTTACGGCTCATCCCTCATGTCAACCTCATTAATGAGGCAACATCATAATCAATAACACCCTATTAAATCAGAGAGGTACCATTGTTAGAAGAAACTTACCGCTGGAAAATAACTGGACAGAGCCCGGAAAAAAACTGTACCATATTGTGTATCTCAATAATATGTTATCATATCTCAAATCCAATGTTTTCTCGCTCGTCTCTCATGTCCACCTCATTAATAAGGCAATAGTATAACCAATAACTATGTATTAAATCAGAGCGGCACAATTGTTAGAGGAATATAACCGCAGGGAAATAACTGGACACAGCCGGGGGAAAACTGGACAATATTGTGTATCTCAATAATATGTTATCATATCTTATCTCCAATGTTTTACCGCTGATCTTTCATGTCAACCTCATTAATGCGGCAATAGTATAACCAATAACAATGTATTAAATCAGAACGGTACCATTGTTAGAGGAAAATAACCGCTGGGAAATAACTGGACACAGCCGAGAAAAGATGGACAATATTATGAATCTCAATAATATGTTATCATATCTCATCTCCAATGTTTTCCCGCTCATCCCTCATGTTAACATCATTAATGAGGCAACAGTATAACCAATAACACCCTATTAAATCCGAGCGTTACCATTGTTTGAGGAAAATAACCGCTTTGAAATAACTGGACACAGCCGAGAAAAAACTGGACCATATTGTGAATCTCAATAATATGTTATCATATCTCATCTCCAATGTTTCCCCGCTTATCCCTAATGCCAGTCTCAGTAATGAGGCAACAGTGTAAGCAATAACACCCTATTGAATCAGAGCGGTACCATTGTTAGAGGAAAATAACCGCTGGGAAATAACTGGACACAGACGGGAAAACACTGGACCATATTGTGTATCTCAATAATATGTTACCATATCTCATTTCCAATGTTTTACCGCTCATCTTTCATGTCAACCTCCTTAATGAGTCAATAGTATAACCTATAACACTCTAATAAATCAGAGCGGTACCACTGTTAGAGGAAAATAACCGCTGGGAAATAACTGGACACAGCCGGGAAAAAAATGGACATTATTGAGTATCTCAATAATATGTTATCATATCTCATCTCCAATGTTTCCCCACTCATCCCTCATGTCAACCTCATTAAGGAGGCAATAGTATAACCAATAACAATGTATTAAATCTGAGCGGCAACATTGTTAGAGGTAAATTACCGCTGGGAAATAACTGGACACAGCCGCTAACAAACTTGACCATATTGTGTATCTCAATAATATGTTATCATATCTCATCTCCAACTTTTTTCCGCTTATCCCTTATGTCAACCTCATTAATGAGGCAATAGTATAACCAATAACACTCTATTAAATCAGAGCGGCACCATTGTTAGAGGAAAATAACCGCTGGGAAATAACTGGAAAATTGCACCATATTGTTTATCTCAATAATATGTTATTATATCTCATCTCTAATGTTTTCCCGCTCATCTCTCATGTCAACCTCATTAATAAGGCAATAGTATAACTAATAACATATATTAAATCAGAGCGGCACAATTGTTAGAGGAAAATAACAGCTGGGAAATAACTGGACACAGCCGCTAACAAACAGGACCATAATTGTATATCTCAATAATATGTTATCATATCTAATCTCCAATGTTTTCCCGCTCATCTTTCATATCAACCTCATTAATGAGGCAATAGTATGACCAATGACACTCTATTAAATCAGAGCGGTACCATTGTTAGAGGAAAATAACCGCAGGGAAATAACTGGACACAGTCTGTAAACAATTGGACCATATTGTGTATCTCAATAATATGTTATCATAGCTCATCTTCAATGATTTTCCGCTCATCCCTTATGTCAACCTCATTAATGAGGCAATATTATTACCAATAACACTCTACTAAATCAGAGCGGCAACATTGTTAGAGGAAAATAACCGCTTGGAAATAACGGGAAACTAGACCATTTTGTATCAATAATATGTTATCATATCTCATCTCCGATGTTTTCCCGCTCATCCCTTATATCAACCTCATTAATGAAGCAATAGTATAACCAATAACACTCTATTAAATCAGAGAGGCACAATTGTTAGAGGAAAATAACCGCTGGGAAATAACTGGATACAGTCGGGAAAAAACTGGACCATATTGTTTATCTCAATAATATGTTATCATATCTCATATCCAATGTTTTCCCGCTCATCCCATGTCAACGTTATTTGTAGCTACTACTAGCAGTAGATGCAGTAGAGCAGTAGCAGCACTATCATCACCATATATTGTTGTTTCTACTTTATTTTTTTAACCATCATGTTTTATAGACAACCTCGTTCGCACTTCGTTCTCTACCTTTACTGTTGAAACTTAGTAAAAAAACACAGGTCTTGTTATCGGATAACGGGTGTCGCCGGCGGGAAGATCAACCTCATAGACATGCGGTCTAACCAGATTTTAAAAGCCTGATGACCAACCTACTAATATCACCCCACTTCAGATTGTTTATCGCAGTTTTTGTTCTACTGCTGTAGTACTGAATTGTGTACGCTGGTACACTTTAACATGCGTTTTCTGTCAGATTCCCGGTGTTGCAGGTGAAAAGATCAACCTCGTAGATACGTGGTCTCACCGGGTTTTTAAAGCATGATGGCCGGGCTACTAATATCACCCTGCTTGAAATCCTGTATCGACGTTTTAGTTCTACTGCTGTATTACAGAAGTTTGCACTGACATAGACTCTAAATGGCGTTTTTGTCGGTTTTCGAGTTTTTCCGGCGGGCAGATCAACTTTATAGACATGCGGTCTCACCGTCATTTTTTTTATGGACGCTGGGTTAATACGTTTTCATTGTGAACTGGACATTTGACCTACTAGTAAATAAATTAAATGCAAGATACTTGTTTCATAATTGGGTACGTCATTAACCTCATTTGCACGTGAAAAAGCAATTTGTATCATTTTTTGAACATAATGTATGTGACTTTCAATTATTTTTTACATTTGTCAACTTTTTGTTTTACAATTGTCAGAAATATATTGTTATGCCACCCAAGAGTGTCATATAGTAGTCGCACTGTCCGTCCGTGAGTCCCTTCCTTCGTTCGTTCGTTTGTTCGTTCGTCCATACAATCGTGTCCGGTTAATAACTCTGACAATAATGAACGGATTTTCAAATAACTTGGCACAATTGCTCACCACAACAAGACGACGTGAGTAGTATACAAACTAGGGGAATAGGGACAGTTTTTTGAGGGACGTTTTATGCAACAAGTCAGTAAATTTATCAGCCTGCAAGCCGACCAACACATTTAAAACTCGTTACAACCCCCCTCAAAGAAAACTCCCCCAATACCCCCAGTTTCTATTTATAAATAATTGATACTTTTTTAATCAACCCCAAATAAAACAACTGCAGATCGGGTAATCAATATCTTTCAAACCCAACACCGCAGATGATTTTAGTCTCGGCTGTTAAACAAAGTCGGAACCCCAGTTTGTATACTTGCTATTGTCGCCCGGTGTTGCTAGATTCTGAATCTAGTATACATGCTACAACTAACTGCCCTGCATTCACAGCATGTTACAATACAGGGAAGTCTGTACTTTCTGCAATACAGTGTATAGCATCAAAACATGTTTCGCAAGATAACATGATAACATTCTGAAATTATAAAGAAACAGATGGGTCATCTGTTACAACAGGCTTTATAACAAAGTCCTAGGTGTCCCATCACTATTCTGAAGGTATGTAAAACCATGTTCCAAGTCCATGTTTGCAAGTGGCGGTATTCACACGTTTTCACCTGCCAGTGGCGTAGCTGTTTATAGGAACTGCAGTCCCGAGCCTTCATTTTTTTTTGCAGGTATAAATGCATTAAAAATGAAGGGGGAGGGAATAAGGTGGGTGGAAGGTTTTGTTGTAAAACATTCCAAAATTTAACATTTAATATTAACACTCAGAATAACGTTTCGCCAATAACATCTTGAAATCTATCCAAAAAAGGACGATTTTGGAGTTCTGTTGATACTCCCAAAAGTCTCCCCATACTCGTTAGAATGCACCATTTAACGAATAATTAAAAACAATTCTAGGGGAGCCTGTCCTCATACACCCTAGCAATTTTACGGTGCTCAAATAATAGGGCCTACAACTTAAAATCGGCCAGCTACGCACCTGCCTGCTGCTGCATATGTATGCGGAATACTGCTCATCAAGAGTTGACCTGGTGAATCCACAATCAGTAGGTTGGGCAAACAATTAACCCCTGTAATGAAACCCTAGAACAAGTATTAACTGGAAATCTATTTGAAAATGTCACCATCACTTTTTACTCAAGATTTTGTCCCCATTTAGACAACATTCTGTTTAAAATAACTACCTTCTTTGAAAACATTTCTTTCAGGATGCTCTGTCCGATTGCCTTAGCGGTATCTGGATTATAGTTTTCTTTCAGCAATTATATCCTCCAACTACTTTGTAAATCAGTTGCTTTCGTTTCAGAAAGATTTCCGACTCACAAGAACTGAAACAAAGACTGCTCTGCTAGTCTTTCAAACCTCTTTGCATGAGTGCCTTTGTATCTACTCAGTGTTAAGCACTTGCATCACGTGTAACACTCGTTAACTGCTGTATATTAAAGGACTACTGGTCCTCCATCTTTATACAAAAAGATGCAAAATGGACTGGGTCAAGTGAACTTTTCAACCAAATGCATACTTTAGGTATGCGTTATGTCAGCCATAAAGTACATGGCAGTAATTCAACACTATTTATATGAACATCAAATCAGAAAGAATACTTATATGGTTGAAGCCATGTTATCACATCATCCAAATTTTAAAGTACCGCATTGTTAAAAAAAGCAAAGATATTATTTCAATCAACAGTTGGTTTCAAAATAATCCAAATGCTATAATACGGGGACATTGGGGACTTTTTTTGTCAAAATAGTATAACCGGCAACTTTATTTGTGGATGTGTGTTAAACACAATTGAGTGACTATTTTATATAGAAACATTTGCAAAACAAAACCAGTTAGGCACTGATCATCAATTTACAATGCAAGTGGCTACTGAGTGCACGACTTTCACGCGTATCATGTGTGTATTGAATGGTGTACATTTACAATTATGGCTACATATTAGTGTAATAGTGAAGTTAACATTTTAACAATTGTATATAATTCGATGATGGAATCGGTGCTGATCACTTGTGTCGCCTGCACTGTGCTTATTTATTTAAAGTTATGAGTTAGGTCAGACTGCAGGATACAGTTTTATGAAAAGGGCATAACTTTGGCAATAAGAAAGTATAAGTTGTTAGGCATGTGTAACGACTTCCCTTGGGTAGGGATTAAGATGTTTATGAAGTTTCATGAACATAAGTTACATACTTTTGAAGTTATGGCCATGTTCAGGTTGCAGGTTAAAGCGTAACGGACGGACGGACAAACGACGACGACGACGGACAAAGTGATCCCTGCGTGGCTGCCATACTAGGAAGGCGACACAGAAACAAATGATGTGGAATTTGAATTGTAACGTTTCTGTGAATTATGATTTACTGTTAGCTCAAAACTTTTAATTAAAAACTTAAACGTGCGTTTTATTTTCTCCCTTTATAGCAACACCTTTATTACAGACAGGTCACACGTTTATATCATTTCATATTGTTTCGTATTTAAAGAATCTACAAAACTATATTTACATGTACGTAAGCATTTTAAATGCAATCACAAACTCAAAAAGGCAATTGGTGAGGTTATACGTGGTATACATCCATTTTTATAGATTTAGCAAATATTCTTAAAAATTATCTACCTTTAAAAATGGTAGTTTTACCCTACTTAAGCTACCAACTAAACATACTATCATGGTTTAAAAGAAACGTAATACATTGATCTTTCCGAAAATGCATATTAAAATTTGCCAGCTTGAATTTTACTAATATGTCAACATTTGGGAAGCAGCCCACGGTCTAATGTTTCGTGCGCGTTATTAAATATTATTTGACATTTTACAGGAGAGAATGTGTACACAGTTTTACCACTCGTTGATGAATATCAGGCTGAAGCTCTAAAGAGAAGATGTCATGATGTTGAAACTCTAAAGAGAAGATGTCATGATGTACTCATAGAACTAACCGATAAAGAAAAGAAAAGAAAATGGAAACACATTATATCGACACCTACAAATCGAAAGGTATGGATTAGACAGACTTGAAGAAGAGTGCATTTATTTGACGTCAGAACTGAAGTCCTCAGATATGGACGGTTCGAAATGGGTCCATACCGTTTTTGTTGAGAATGAACTCAGAATTAAAAAAACAGCACTCATGAGATATGAATTGGAAAAAGTAGACAAACAATTTTTAAAAAGATGTAATAATTTAAGCTCTCTAAAAAGCAATATAGTAGAAAATCACAATTTAGTTATACAAGCGTCCAGAAAAGAATCAATTCTAACACTTCTAATACAGCAGCTCTTCAAGGAATACGACTCACTTACAGGTTCTTTGAAACTGATACTGATTTTAAGGACAAGGTAGTGAAGATGTTCCGCCGATAGTTTCAAAGGTTTACAACGGAATACCAGGCAGTATTCGCTCTATTCCCAGCGAAGATTAAGAATGATGTTAGAGAGTTATACGTGAAGCGTGTTGCTGTCATTCTTCGGGATCATGTGTATATCGACGATTCGGTATGTTCAAAATCTTTACATTCTGTTAGCCGTAAGGCAATGGCACAGAAAATATGCACTGTTGCTAAGCTGTTTCTACATGAACAATATAGCCGTTAACCACACTTGTTGATGTATGATTTGCGTTGTATGTTTGTTATTTATAATACAGAGAAAGTTGATTTAACTGTTTTCATGTAAATGAATCACAGATGAAGCAATTGGCTAAATGACATTGCAAAATGTTGAACACTTTGATTTTGAATGCAAATTCATTTTGGCGGAAACTGATGCGAGTCACGCTAGAATGACGTAACCAATATGGTGACCTTCGATATACATTCGATATACATTCGACTAATGCTGCGAAGCAGTGTACGAGATATTGCGAATGTTACTCACGTTTGCATCTTAACTAATTTTATTAGTTTAAATATATTTGGTTTAAACAAATTTTATTTCAGCATTTTTACAACATATCTAGTACAATGAAGCGAACTCTGCTTACAATTTTGTTACGTGCTTTATCCAGTGCTTCGATAATATTATGTTCGAATAATAGTGTTGCCGCTTTAGAATTAAAGTAAGCTGTTTTGTATGTGGTTGCAGAACATGTTTCTTTGTCTCCCATCGATGTTTTTTTAAAAGTATGTTTCACACCAACACTTAATTTAAAGGCACCCGTCGTGCTAGTTCTTTTTAAGAAATTTTAAAACTGCCGGCTGTGTTTTTTGTAGCTGGGCAAGTTGATCATTACTCACAACATCTACTTTATACACCTTGCTATATTGTATTGGGGATTTTTCAGTTTCTTGGATTCTCATTATATAATACTACATGAGATTATATTTTTAAGCCTATAATTATTTTATTTAATTATTTCAAAGTAAAATATTTGCTTCCTGGTTAGATTATATTATTTTTATTTAACCGGCATAAACAATTATATTAATTCCCCGATCTAACAAAATGCTGTAGTAAGGAATAAAAGAATCCTCAGTTACAAAACCGCAAGTTGCTGATGAAATTGTTTTGTTTTTTTTACAAAAAACATAAAACCTGTTTATATCTGGGTTTTTTTTCCATGTTAATTTTAGTTGTTGTGCCATGGTTATAATTCTTTCAGTCAGATATTGAAAGTTTATAACTTGAAAACTATTAACGCTTTGTTAAGTTTAGTCATATTTTCAAAATCAACTATTCGAACATATATCATTTGATTTTCCTTAAAGTTTTTGATTTTCTTTTCTACACGTTCCATTTATAATATTACATACGATATATTTATTTAACTTTAAAATAAAATGCTATATTATAATATAATGAATTGCAAATATTGTTGGAAAGAGTTTTGGATAGTATTGATCTCCCTGTTGTACGTTTAAATTGCATCTTATGTAATGGTACTTATGAAGTTCTTGATAACGAACTTATCTGTTTTAAGTGCGGGACTCACAATGGCTATAATCTCATTGCAGGTTATAATTACAATCGAAAGAAAATTATTTATCACAGAAAATATCATTTAGAATTTTTTTTTATAAAATACAATTTATCTCCTACGGAGAGACAAAGATTTGAAGAGCTGTTTTACAAAATTTTAAAGATTTTGGATAAAATATAGGGTCGAAAAAGATCAATCAAATTTGAATACATTTTTCAGAAAATCATTTAAAATATTAAAAAATAAATAAATAAACAAAACCGATTAAAACAAAATCTACTAGAAAAAAGTACGATAGGATATGGAAACAAGTTGAAAAAGAATTACGACTGGATGCCAAGACCGTTTAACTTGCTTAATCCATTAAGCTTGTACCTTTTTATGTACATTTTAAGAGGTTCTGTAAAGTTATCATTCTTTTGAATTTCTAACATTTTATTAAAGACAATTCTGATTACCTCTTCGTCATTTTCGAGTCCTGTAGTTGTATGGACATAAGAAAGAAGTTGTTTAAAACGTCTATGATGTGTTTTCAACAACTCTTTTTTTCTGCTATTTTTGATTTACTCACTAAAACAGCAACTACTGGAGGAACTGCGCCAACTACAGCCACGAAAACAGGAATTGCTGGAACTAAGGCTAGAACAGCACCACACGCAATTTTTCCACTGGCAATCTGTAATGTTGTGTTTATAATACCGCACAATATATAACTGCGCCTGTATGCAGCCACAAGTCGTGTCAAGTGATCGATTAATTCTTCTTCGGTTTTCATGTATAATTATAGTTAGACAATAATTTAATCAAATTATTTAGAAAACAGTTGTCATGTTCTTTGAGTGATATTTTACCTATTTTTAATAATTCATCAATTATGTTAATATCTTTATTTATTAGCTGTGGACTATTATTTCCTGATTCGATATTTCCACATACTTACTACAGATCATTAACCGTCATCAGGACTATTGTAATATTCAACATCAACACAGCCTCCTAAATATCATCAAATAACTGGGGTATTCCTTGGTATATTTGTTTTTCTTGTACTTCCTCGCCTATTGTTGCTGCAAGAGTGGCTAGTTGCTGACTTATTTCCGGAAGAGAAGTTAACTGCTCGGTTAACTGTTCTGACTGACTTTTTATTTCGCTAGTTACCAGTTTAAATATTTGTTTATGCAAATCGCAACTAGCTCCTTTTTCTAGTATTTTTTGAGTAACTTTATTCTCGTATTCTTTAACAAACTCACTCGATTTTTTGCTTTTTGTCTGCGAATTCTTTCCATTTTAACTAAGACATGTATAATATAAGGTTAGATTAAAATAAGATAAATTTAGATAAGTTAAAATAAGTTGCTTAAACTTATAGTTTATTTTGCCTTTCTCATTGCTTTTATTTCGGCTTTTATCTTTGGAACAAGGTCATCAAATTGTTTGGGTGGAGGTTTAGCCGGTGGTTTTGCTTTTTTGGTAGGGGGCTTAGCTGGTGGTTGTTTTTTTTGGCTAGAGGTTTAGCCGGTGGTTTTGTTTTCTTCTTTTTCGTCTTTTCTTAATATTTTGCGTTATTGATCTTTCAGTAGTTGCGTTTGGTAATAAAAAAATAGAAAAAAAGATAAAAATACCAGTCAAGGGCATATTAGAATGTTCAAATAATGAAGTTATCCCTGTAAATGCTTTAGATTCGGAAAATAAGAAGTCATTTTTTATGATTATGTTTGTGAACGCAATCAAAACGATATTATCAATTATTTCATCCAGCGAAAGCATAAAAAGTGTTGCGTACTCTATTTATCTCAATCTTATTACAAAACTCCCAAAGACATTCGGTTAAATTGTTCTCATTACATCTTTTTTGCAACTCCGGTTAATCGTGAGATGGGTATGCTTTCTAACGAACAAGGTGTTAGCAAAGATCAGTATAAAAATGCAACGGACAAGCAGTACGCCTTTATGTATCTTGTTCGTGCGAGTAAGTTAGTAAAGCTTAACTTCAACGGTGAAATTTAATGCAATATATATTACACATAATGGGAATGTTTAACAATCTTGGCGAGGAAGTTACTACTGGCAGTGTTAATATTACATATTTTGGTATTGTGCTGTCTGAGTTTGTAAAACAAAAACATCTGGTTAATTATCTTTACAAGGGTAAAAACCAGGAAAACATTTTAAAAAGTGATCTTAACATAGATAATAATAAAATTACCAATGTTGGCAATCCAGATAAAGCAGATGATGCAGCAACAAAGCAATTTACTGTAAGAAGGGTAGCAAAGATCATACGTGATTATAATATTGATAACATTCCAGACATGATGACAAATTGGACAACAGGAGTTGATGATAAACTAAGTCAAATACAAACAAAGTTACAAAGTAAAATGGTTTGCAGCAAGACGCTGGAGACTGCTTTCAACAAACTGGTTGACACTCATAAACTAGAAACAGCTATTGATGATGTTTAAAAGCAATTGAAAGCTGTCCAGGATGAAAGAAGCAAAACTTTTGATGGCAAAATAGCTTCTCTTAAAGAGCATAATTAAAAGTCTGAAAGCCGACACACAGCAATTCTTGGTATTATTGATAAGTTGAAAGTAAAAGTAGACTATTTAAGTCGGATTCAAATACTTGAAGCTACAATAGACGGAATAAGATTGGTTATGCATCGTATCCAACACAAAAAATACCTCAAAGAACCATTCGTAGTGTTTTTACTCTTACATATACGTCATTAAATTTTGTAAAAAAGTGGAGAATATGCTACAAACAAACCTGGTGGTAGAGGCGTAACAATTGTAAAACCCGGGCATTATGTAGTTGAAGCAGACCTTACATAGATAGTTACAAATACAGACCTAGGTACAGAAGGGTTTAGTTTGTTTAATATAAATTGACGTACTGATGAATCGCATGCTCAACCAAAAATAGAAAACGGTAAATGAATACTAAAAGGAACATTTGAAGCATATCTTCCTAAATCTAAATATTGGACCATCTTTCCAACCGCCAGAGGTACTCAAGTTTTCTATTTTGAAAAATCTAGTTTTAAACTGTTTTACAAACGAGATTAATATTGTCTACTGACATGTATAATGGAACTTAAGTAAATAAAGCTACTTAAGCATTTCATTTAATCTATCATATATTAAATGGAACAAAACATTGTATTATTTTCAGAAAAAGCTGCAATAATTAATAGCTCAAACACACCGAGTAATTTTACAAATGTATTTGACAGACCATTGATATTAGACAAGAAAAAACAATATGGCATTGTACTTGATAATATAAATTCTATGACTAGATCATGGCGGTGATTTATTTATTTACACTGTCCTGTTTTAATGGGATGAAGTAGGGTAAGTGTGAGGTTTGGTGCACACTAGAACAGGTTTAAACCACCAGTGGCCTACTTTGCCACTGACCGCTCCAAGGCGGTAGCCCTATTGTCAACTCTTTTGTGTTTGTGATGTCGTTTGAATTGAATATTACTTTTGCCTTCTTGTTTGTCTGTTTGCGTGTTTGCTTCTGTGTCTTGTGGTTAACTGTTCTCCTTGAATGCTACTTTCCCTGTCCGATCTTTTTATATTTCTTTACTCATGGTATAATATTAGTGAACATTTTAATAACAAAGTGATAAGGTATCACAACGGCGAAGTTTGGATAACTATTAGTTTTGCATATGGAAATTACAGTTATGCTGATATCGATAATTATATAAAAGAAACATTGAATGTAAACGGCGATTTACCTGCTGACAAACGTTCACACCTTAATCTGGTTTGACAAAGGTGCAGTTATTAGAGAAACTAAATTTGAAACTGTAACACAAAACATAACAAATTCTATTGATACTTTATATATCCACTGTGATTTGATAAGTAAATCTATTGTTGATGGATCATATGGGGATGCTATTTATGAAATAAGTACAGCTGACCTTACAAGGTCGTATCCTTTTAAAGATGAACTGATAAGTGTTGGGTACTGCGAAGTAAACAAGACGATCATTAACAGTATTAATATTTACATAACAGATTTCTCTGGTAAAATTATTAATCTTAATGGAGTTAATACATCGTTTCGACTTGTTTTAAAAAGAATAAATGTAATATATGTTATATGACACGTTTAAAAAAGTTTATGACACTAGTACAGGAACATAATTATACTCAAGTTGGCCGATTAACTGGAGCTGGCATATTAGACATGTTTTGAAAAGTTGGCTCAAAGATATTTAGTGAGTATTTAGAAACTGCTGGTAAACAAATCAACAAAGAGTGGTTCTAAGAAACTTGGGGATGAATTAAGAAATATGGCAGCTAATAAATTAAACCTAAACCAAAAGGTGAGATAATTTTAAAAGAACTTACAAAAGCTGCCACAAAAGATTAGCTAATGTTGTAGCTGATAATATAATCGAAGAAGATGTAAATACAAAAATTAATAGATTAATTTCCGGAAGGGGAATCAAAAGTGCAAATGTTCATACAAGAATTAAACGATTAATAAGTAAAAAATAATCTAATTTATAGTATATAAATATATGTTTCGAAGTGACCAATGTAATACTCGATACGAACATACATATATTCAGTTAGATACTCATATAGCACAACCAGGAAATATTACTAAACAAATAAAAAGCGGTTATCAATTTACAATAAATGATAGAAGTTCTCACTTTGATCGATATAACGCTTATTTTGAAATAAGTGTTCACGTAAACAAGCTTGCTGTTGGAGCCCCTTTCGTAGATGCTGACATAATTGCTTTAATTAACGATGCAGCTTCATTGATTGATACAAGTAAGCAAAATGGAAAAATAGTTTACGATGGAAATAATCTTCACAGATTTGTTAATGTCAAAAGCTTGCTTGAAATTTCTGACGATTATGCGAAGAAAACCGGAACAAACGAATATTTTTATTTGGATAATACGACTGCTGCGGAATCTCGAGATGATCAAGCTGGTTATAACCTAGGATTTACTGCTCGTCATGCTTTAATCATAACTAATCAAAAAGTTGATTCTATAATTCCATTAAACAAATATTCCTTCTTTGAAGGTTTAGAAACAAACATGCTTCCTCCTAGTCAGATTCAAATTAGCTTGCAACTGGCAGATGATAATGTGCTAATTTTCAAATCAAGTGGTGATGACGGTCGAGTAGTTATTAATAAATTAGTTTTTTAGATACCTAGAATGATATTTAACTCAGATGGTTTAAGTTACGTAATGACAAATCACATGACAGCAACAACATGGACTCTCCTTCGTGAAATGATACAAGAAAGCGGAAGTACTCAACTAACAGAATCTCTATTTAGAATAACGGCTGGTATTAAAAATACCAAATACGTTTTTGTGTATTTACAATGAGCAAACAAGAGTTCTTCTCGAACGCAAAACCCTCACCTTTTAGATACGTTTAAACTAAATGATGCTGATACTAATTGTTATTTACAATCGGTCAGACTAGAAGTTGGAAATGGAGCTTATTATCCAGAAACCGAATACAGTTATGCTAATATCATAAGAATATTTAGAGACGTTATTAATTATTCTTACAAACAAAATGATAAAAACACTGGAACTTTACTCAATGTGAGTAATTTTAAAAATCTCTTCGGAATAATATATTTCCATTTAAGTTAAACAGGTAATGAAGTCAGTATTATCCAAAACAACTAAGCTTGAGATATAAACAAAGCAACGTTCTTATCGCTAGATATAAAGTTTATGCTTTGGTCTTATACGAGGAAAATGTTGTTATTGATACTATTGGAAATGACCTAGTTATTGTTTAATCTAACTTATAATATATATGACTTACCAAAAGTATTCATTAAATTTAACAGATGGTCAGAAACAGAGTTTAGCGAGGGCTGATGAGAACAAGAATGAATTAACACTTAGGTTAAAAAATAACAAACTAACCCCAGATTTTCGTTTGTTGTTAACAACAACTCAAATTAAAAACATTGGTAAAGCTATAAACAGTGGACGTGGATTAGACATTAATATATCAAAATCGCATATGAGGTCTCAGTCTAAAAACTGAGACTTTTTGGCAGCATTAGCTGGTTTGTTAACTAAAGCAATTTTACCAACAGTTGCTGAATTTGCTCCAAAGATAATAGGGCCTCTAGCAACAGGAGCACTTAGTGGTCTGGCAAGTAGTGGAATCGGTATTTGGAAATGGAATGGTAACTATCCCTAGTAATAAAAACATGCACTACTACATGAATCAAATTATGCATTAACACTACCACAAATAAACAAGATAATAAAATCCAAAGGTTGTTGATTTCTCGGACTGCTTGCATCACTAGGAATTCCATTGATTGGATCTCTTATTAGAGGCTTAACTGGAAAAGGTTTACAAGTAGGTAGAAAAGGGAAAGGAATAAGAAATATAAAAAGATCGGACAGGGAAAGCAGCATTCACGGAGGACAGTCAACCACAAAACACATAAACAAACACGCAAACATACGATCGTGGAAATGGTTTACAAGTAGACTCACAAATTAGACCATTTATAAATTATTTTCTTTTAAAATTGAACCTATCTCTTACTTAGATATAATGAAATGGATCAAGCAGCTAGGTATACAGAAATTCAGTGAGTGTATATCAAAAACAGATTACCGATAAAACAAAATAAACAAAAATCTGGTATTGTTAATCTTGATGACCATACTGGACCTGGTACACACTGGACTTGTAACTATGATAATTATTACTTTGATCCGTTTGGTCTAATCCCACCAAAATAAGTTTTAGCGTACATGACTAATATAAAATACAACACTATTCAGTATCAAGATAAAACAAGTGTAGTGTGTGGGTATTTCTGTCTATTCTTCATTAAAAAGTTACAAGATGGACATAATATTTATATTGTACTTTATAAAATACTAAAACCTTACAAGCCAATAGAAAATGAAAACATTATAAAATCATATTTTATTTAATTATATTATATATGAATTTCTGTATTAAAGAAAATATGGTTACTGAAAATGTTAATCCTCAGTACATGTTAGCAAAAAATGGTAGAAGAATGTTAAAAGCTACTTGTGCATCTTGTGGTATTACTAAAACACAGTTTGTTAAAAATACACGATGTGCAAATATTGATATTCATAAAGTATACTTCCTTTATTGCCTAAAAAGGGGTTAACAATTCCTGGTTATAAATAATGCGGTCCGGGTAACCCACTTGATAGCGGAGAACCGGCAAATGAGTTAGATGCTGTTTGCAAAGAGTATGATTATTGTTATGACGAAAATCCTAGTAATAAATCTATGTGTGATAAAAGCATGCTGGCCGGTTTAAAAACAAGTATACTATACAAAGAAAGTTCACTCAACGCCGTGTGATTGTTAATGAAATTGATAAAATATGGTCTGCTGACTTGGTTGGCATGCAGTCCTTTTCAAAGTATAATAAAGGTACTAAATACTTGCTTACTGTTATTGATGTATTTAGTAAATTTGCTTGGGTTGTTCCGGTTCCAAATAAATATGGTTCAGAAATTACCAAAGCGTTCCAAAAAATCATAAGTATGGGAAGACAATGTAAATTGCTGTCAAGCAGGTCCTTCTTGATAATAATATCGAAATGTACCATTCGTTCAGTTTAGGAAAAGCTGTAGTAATTGAACGATTTAATAGAACATTAAAAGAAGAAATGTGGAAATATTTCACAGCAAACAATACAAACACATATTTAGACGTGTTACAAGAAATGGTTGACAAGTATAATGGCACAAAACATCGGAGTATTAAAATGACACCGACTGAAGCAAGTGATGAAAACAATAAAGGAATGGTGTATTTCAACTTGTATGGAAAAAGAGAAGTAATCAAATTAAGCCAAAGTTTAAAATATTGGATAATGTTAGAATCAGCAAATATAAAAGAACATTTGAGAAAGGTTATACTCCAAATCGGACTGAAGAAATATTTGTTGTTAATGAAATTCAATATACAAATCCTGTGACATATCAAATAAAAGATTTAAACAACCAAAACATTGATGGAAGCTTTTATGAATTAGAAATGATAAAAGCAAAGCAAGAAATATTCAGGATTGAAAAAGTAATACGACGTGATTACAAAAGGACAAAAGCATTGATTAAATGGAAGGGTTACAATGAGGATTTCATTAGTTTGGTCGAATTTAAGGATATTGAAAATATTAAATAAGAACTTAAAAATAAATTATGTATAGTAATATTATATACATGATATATGGAACAAGAAAGATTAAAAAAAGGTCTGCGAAAAACTTAACAATTTAAAAGATAAATACAGAAGATAATTGATAAAAGGCAAGCAACTCCAAGTAGAATATGAGGTAGTTTGTGATGATTTTATGGACATCAAAAAAAGCAAAGTTAATAAGCAAAGACGATTGCTGGTTGAAATTGATAAGTGCCAACAAGAGCTGGATAAAAACAGGGAAGAGCTTCTTGTAGTAAAATACAAAATAACAAAGTGTAAGAAAATAAAATAATCTATGGTAAAATACGATATGTACAGCGTTGATGAAGACTACTGTCCGGTTCCGTTTGACTTTGCTTAATAATTTTTAAATGTTTTAGTTATTACAAAAATTAATAGATAGTGAGGTTTGAGCAAAGTTATTCCTAAGCGAAGGGCGATTAACTAAGGTTTAATAGATAGTGGGGGTATGGGTACGTGTTTCCTAAGCGGAGGGCGATTAAGCAGTTTGTACAGTTGTAAAAGGTGTCTGATATCAAATATGCCGTCACCATTTGGTGCTTGCATTTTTGTTGGGGCAGCTGGAGGCAACTGATAACTGTTTGATTGTTTGTCGCGAGGGAGCAAAACTGCGCCTTTACCCTTACTATCTATACTACTACTTTATTTATACTAAATTCACATTAAGAACATCAAAAGCTTAGTTATTGATCATAATATGGTAGGTCCAATATATAACTGACACTTACACACCTTAAAACACTTACTGGTAAACAATCTTTCTTGTTTTTCATTTGTTTTTTAAAAAGTTTTTTTTTTGGGGGATTCTAATGGTCGAAGCCTAAACAAGAGGGCCATGATGGCCCTATATCGCTCACCTGAGTTAATTTGAACCAATAAAAGAGGGCCAGGGCCAAGATGGCCCAAAAGCGATCACCTGAGTACTGGCACATTATCGAACTTCTTCGAAATCTTATGGTCATATACAATCTGTGCAAGTTTGGTTAAGGTTGTTCAAGAAATGTGGGCTCTGTTGTATATAACAACATTGATATAGACAGTTTAAGACACTGAATTGAACTGAATGTTGTTTAACGGCTCATCAACACAGTATAGGTTATTAAGAGCCGCCCCAGAGAGAGGGGAAGGATACATAGGAATCCGGGAACCTGCCCTACTCTTATTATCGAATAGATTCCTATGGTTCTTTTACGTGCTCGGAGGATAGACCGATACACGGGACCGCCCGGTTTACGTTCCCATCCGACGGACGAGGCTGAGGGAAAGTGTTAAGACACTGACAAAGTTTGGTAAAGATCAAATATAAAATGAAGGTGCTAGAGCATAACACCTTGGAAAGAGCCAAATGTGACCCCAGGGCTACATGTAATATATGAGAGCTGTGTGCTTTGTGGTTTAAGAGAAGAAGATTTTTTTAGTTTTTCCCTATACAAGTCTATGTAAAACGTGACCACTGGGGCGGGGCCAAATGTGAACCCAGGGTCACCATTTGAACAAACTTGGTAAAGGACCATAAGAGTATAGTAAATGCAAAATATTAAACCTCTGGCTCTTGTAGTTCCAGAGAAGAAGTCTTTAATGTGTTTCCTATATAAGTCTATGTAAAACTGTGACCCACGGAGTGGGGTCAAATTTTACCCCTGCGTCACCATTTGAACAAACTTGGTAGAGGACCATAATCTAATAGTAAATTCAAAATATTAAACCTCTGGCTCTTGCAGTTCCAGAGAAGAAGATTTTTTTCAGTTTTTCCCTATACAAGCCTATGTAAAACTGTGACCCCCGGGGCGGGGCCAAATGTGACCCCTGGGTCACCATTTGAACAAAATTGGTAGAGGACCATGAGCTTATAGCAAAAGCAAAATATTAAACCTCTGGCTCTTGCAGTTTCAGAGAAGAAGAGTTTTTAAGTTTTTCCCTATTCATATCTATGTAAAACTGTGACCCCCAGGGCGGAGACAAATTCGACCCCAGGGTCACCATTTGAACAAACTAAGTAGAGAACCATAAGCTGATGCTACATGTAATACATGAGAGCTCAGTGCCATGTGGTTCCAGAGATGAAGATTTTTTCAGTTTTTCCCTATACGAGCCTATGTAAAACTGTGACAACCGGGGCGGGGCCAAATGTAACTCCTGGGTCAACATTTGAACAAACTTGGTAGAGGACCATAAGCTTATTACAAATGCAAAATATCAAACCTCTGGCTCTTGCAGTTTCCGAGAAGAAGATTTTTAAAAAAAACAACCTATACAAGTCTATGTAAAACTGTGGCCCCCGGGGCGGGGACAAATTTGACCCCAGGGTCACCATTTGAACAAACTAAGTAGAGGACCATAAGTTGATGCTACATGTAATACATGAGAGCTCTGTGCCATGTGATTCCAGAGAAGAAGATTTTTTTCAGTTTTTCCCTATACAAGCCTATGTAAAACTGAGACCCCCGGGGCGTGGCCAAATGCAATCCCTGGGTCACCATTTGAACAAACTTGGTAAAGGACCATATGCTTATTGTAAATGCAAAATATCAAACCTCTGGCTCTTGCAGTTTCTGAGAAGAAGATTTAAAAAAAAAATCCTATATAAGTCTATGTAAAACTGTGACCCCAGGGTTGGGGATAAATTTTACCCCAGGGTCACCATTTGAACAAACTTAGTAGAGGACCATAAGCTGATGCTACATGTAGTACATGAGACCTCTGTGCCTTGTGGTGTTAGAGAAGAAGATTTTTTAAAGTTTTTTCCTATATGTCTATATGAAAAACATGCAAAATCTCAATATACTAACTTTGGACACCTGGGGCATGGCCATTTTTGACCCCGGGGACTTCATTTGAACAAAATAAGTAGAGGACCATAAGTTGATGCTACATGTAATACATGAGAGCTCTGTGCCATGTGGTTCCAGAGAAGAAGATTTTTTTTCAGTTTTTCCCTATACAAGCCTATATAAAACTGAGACGCCCGGGGCGGGGCCAAATGCAATCCCTGGGTCACCATTTGAACAAACTTGGTAAAGGACCATAAGCTTATAGTAAATGCAAAATATCAAACCTCTGGCTCTTGCAGTTTCTGAGAAGAAGATTTAAAAAAAAAAATCCTATATAAGTCTATGTAAAACTGTAACCCCAGGGTTGGGGATAAATTTGACCCCAGGGTCACCATTTGAACAAACTTAGTAGAGGACCATAAGCTGATGCTACATGTAATACATGAGACCTCTGTGCCTTGTGGTGTTAGAGAAGAAGATTTTTTAAAGTTTGTCCTATATGTCTATAATAAAACATGCAAAATCTCAATATACAAACTTTGGACCCCTGGGGCATGGCCATTTTTGACCCCGGGGACTTCATTTGAAAAGAAAAACTGTCGAAATCTATCCAGCGGTTCTTGAGGAGAAGATTTTTTAAAGTTTTAATTATATATGGTAATGGCGGCCATCTTGGATGTCGTGCTGATCTAATTTTAACAAATCTAAAAAGCATTCATCTAAGGATCATCCACGTGAAGTTTGGTCAAAATTAGCCAAGCGGTTTCTGAGGAGAAGTTACTTGAAGCAAAAGTTAACGACGGACGACGACGGACGACGACGACGGACGACGGACGAAGAGTGATCCCAATAGCTCACCTTTGAGCTTTGGCTCAGGTGAGCTAAAAATAGGGACTGTCGGAAGACCAGAAACGAACCTTTGTTTTTGTTTGGCCTAAGAGTAAAGCAGGCGTTTTCAGGTAATCTGAAATTCTCTGATGCTGAAAGCCTTTTTGATGTTTTAAAAAATATATTTCCGCTTCATGAAGATGAAAAATCAGAATCGTATATAAAAGGCCTGGTTAGGTCAGAAAACAAAAATCAAGGTTTGCGATTCCCTTCTCCTATCCATCTCTATGCAGCAGCTTTAAATAACCTATACCGGGTTGATGAACCGTTAAACAAAATGCCATACTTCAAAGTAGCTATCCCTCCAACAGCAACCAAATTTTACAACATATATATACTAAATCTAGTGATGACGAGGTGTATATATATAACTTAAGTAATTTGAAAATCCAAGCTCTATAGACACTATATAAACGGCTTTAATCAGCCGGACTAAACCCCAACACTGGAGCGTCGAATAAAGTGTTGCCAACTCATTTTACGCATATTCAGTCATGGGTATTTTAAGAACCCGTTAATAAAACTACATTTTAATCGGCATATATACATAATTATATCGGACCTGAACACCTGAACAGAGTTTTGATAAACGGTTTTGTAAAGCAACTTGGTGGGTTAGTTTCTTTAAAAAAAAAAAATTGGCCAAAAAAATGGGTCATTTTCTGGTCTTGTTCTCAAAACAATTAAGGTAGGAAGGTAAAATTTGTTGTTAATTATTTCTTACTATACTTAATTCACATTAAAACCACCAAAAGCATGTGTATTGAACATAACATGGGTGGTCCACTATAAAACTGACACTTATACACCTAAAAACACTTGGACATTCTAAAATAATAGCGACGATCGGAAGACCAGAAACAAACCTTTTTTGTTGGCATTACTGTATATTATATTAGTATCCGTTTTTACTTATAGTGGACACCCGGGTGACCCAAAGAATGTCCAGAAAACATGTTCTTGATATACATCTTAATGTAGTACTGTAATGAACGAAAGAATAAACAATAACTCAAATAAACAAATACCGGTATATTAAGTATTTGCCTTCCTACCTATATATTTTTTTAATGTAATAGGAGGATCTGTATTGTTATTTGGCCTTATATGTACACATACCTAATATTGTAATTTTTTGTTATTATGTCTGTGATATATGCAAGTAGTTTTTTAAGTAAAAAACGATACTGGATTAATAAATTAAGGTGCGTATTTTCAAGCTTGAAAACTACTTTAATGTTGCGTTGTGTCACTTTAAGCGTCATCTAAACATCCTTTTTTCCAGTTATTGCTGTAGGATGAGAACAAGATTAAAGATGTCAGTCGACTCGATGAAAGTATATATATCTTTCCAGACTGTAGAGCCATTCCTGCAGCTCTAATAATATAGAATCTGAGGTAAGTTCAACATTATACTCTTCATCCCAACTACTGTCAGTAATATTTCGTTTTGTGTACTTGTATCTAATTAGCAGTCATCGATGATGCAAAGCTGTCTACATTTATCCTGAATATAAACATCTAGATTTAACTATGATATAACATCATGATAAAACATTTACTGATAGCAAAATGTAATGATATCTTTGGAGATCGCTGAGCCCGATACTTATATTAAGTTACCATTATCATACTCTTTAATGATACCAACATTTTAATTTCGGCTTTTGCACAAGTCACCCACCCTACCCTTAGTTTTTCCGGTCAGAGTGAAAGTTTAATACTTGACAAACCGTTCGTGTTTGAACATGTTATTGTTGGCCTAAATAAAATCAAGAGATGGACATCTGTTGTAAAATGTTTATAGAACCTCTATCAGGTTAAACATTCTCTTAAAGGGGTTAATGCACTAGTTTCAAACAATATGTTTTTAAAAGGGCACTGAAAATGTGAAAAAATCTGAAAGAATGATCAAATGCCATGAAAAATAAAATAAGATACGACCTATTGAAAATTTGAAAAAACAACATAAATAGAGGTGGCAGGTCATCTTGTAATGATGACATCAACGCCCCTTTTTACCACATACGGCATATTGACAAAATGTCTTTTAACATGTTGAAAGCAAGGAAAACCACAGCAAATGAAAACGAATAATACACTGTATACAGTTTACATGTTTATATTTATTGTTAATCAATTTGCTGGCATTTTCTTTGCTTTAAAAGATACTTTGTCAATATGCCATATATGGTCGCCTCCATTATGTTTCTTTGTAAATTTTCAATAGGTCATATCTCCTCTAATTTCGCTGTTTTTTGATAATTCTTTCAGCTTTTCTTTCAGTGCCCTTTTTAAATAAATCTTGTTAGAAAACTTTAAACAGCATGGAAAGATTCACGTTTTCAAAATGTTGGATGAAAATTAAGCATTGAATGGTGTATGTCGCTTAAACTTTTCGAGCGTACTTGTTTTTGTGAGTCAAGTAATCTAGTAATATTTTTATTATTTCAACATGTTAGATTTCACAGGATATTGCATAGAAGTTCTTACTATTTTACGTGAATAACTGTTTAATGTTTACATTTATTAAACAAGTTGGATAAAAATCATATGATCATGCAAGAACAAATTTAATGAATTCAATATTAAATAGACACGAATGTAAGATTCTATTGATCAAAAAATGCCTCAGGTAAAATAAAAAAATACATGGTTCCGGTTACCCGAACAACATTAGATTTTTTAACCATTTTCGCTGACCTAATTTCTATTTTATTTTTTGTGTGTAAAAGTATGAAATTACTAGTGGGGAATCATCATACTCAGAAAGGGACAAAACCATTCCATTTCATAGATGCTTTTAGCCATTTATGATCATCAATACACTGTTGACAGCATTATTAAATTAGGTTCATTTATAAACCATAATATGATGAAAGAAGTAACAAGCAATACCTCCTTGCAATCGATCAAAAACAATCTCCATAAAAAATGAAAAGGTTTTACCGACCTACCGTCCCTAATACCGTCCCGACGTTTGCACCACTGTTGGTGCTTCACTTGTTCATTTACGTTAATTACGAAACAAACTACTCAGTTTATACAAATCTCACTCGTTGGCTCGGATGACAGCACTGCATGGCCTTGATGTGGGAGGAAACCGGAGAACCCAAGGATAAAACCCTTGGCTGAACGAATGGCCACCATACCCTCTCACAACCATTAAACTCTTATAAACATAATAGTTTTGGTCTTCTCACTGAGGTCATATTTTACTTTGAAAATTTAACAGGTGGGAAATGTAATTTTCGGTTGTCTGGTGACTGGAATGCGCGGGTTGCCAACCGTACGGATTATGTAAAAAATGAATATTTGCAAACGTTAGATTGTTTACCTAATGATTATATAGAAGATATACCTTTACCTAGAATATCTCAAGATAGTGTTGTAAATGAATACGGAATTCAGCTTTTAATTTTTTGTAAACAGACTGGCTTAAGAATTATGAATGAGAGGGTTGGTCAAGATAAAGGGGTAGGGAAATTTACACGTGTTAAGCAGAATGGAAGCAGTGTTGTTGACTATGTTTTGTGTAGGCATAGCTTAATGAACTATTTTAGCAGTTTTTATATTGATGATCCAAATATTTTATCGGACCACTGTATATTGAATTTTGCAATTGGTTTAGGTAATTCAAAGGCAGACGAAACTGATGTTGAGATACTTCAGAAAATACCTGAAGTGGATTAAAAATATAAATGGGAAGATAGTAAAAAGGATCAGTATAAGGAATCGTTAGGTAGCACACATATAAGGGAGATATTAAATGTTTTAATAGAAAATGTATCTCTTATAGATAACACATATGATATCGATTTAAACATAATGTAATTTAATACTACACTCGGAGACATTTGTCATACATTATTCAGAAAAGAGACAGGTAAACAATCAAATGAAACTGGCTCATGTTTTGAAAAGAAGAATAAAGCATGGTATGATTCTTCATGCACGGAAAAACGAAATGAGTTTTATGAAAATTTAAATATGTATAGGCAAAACAAAAATGATGAAAGTAGGAGTAATATGGCGAAAAGTAGAAGTGAGTATAAGCAGCTTATACGCAACAAAAAAAAATATAATTATGATAAAAAGCAAACCAATAAATTGGAACGTGCTCGTTCAGATAATGCGAAAGAGTATTGAAGATGCTGAAAAAAATATGTACCGACAAAAAGTCTACTACATTGAGTGCCACAAAGTTCTCGGAATATTTTAAAGCTATAAATGACCCCGAGAGTGTATTTTTTCAACCTGATGAAGATGTGTTATATTTTAATGACAAATATATTCAAGGCGAATTACATATTATGTTTGAGGAATTAAATATTGAAATTTCTCTACCTGAAATTATCAAAGCATGCACACAGATACACACTGGTCGCAGTGGTGGGCCAGATCTGTTATTGAACGATTTTTTTAAATACGGCATTGACACATTAATACCTTATTTACATAAATTATTTAACTTATTGTTTTCATATGGGTATTTCCCGGAAAATTGGTCCGAGGGCTACATAGTCCCACTTCATAAAAAGGGTGATATAAATACATTTGAAAATTATAGAGGAATAACATTACTAAGAACGCTGGGTAAATTATTTACAAGAATTCTAAATACTAGATTGAATGAGTGGGCCGAAAAGTATAACGTATATATTGAAGCACAGGCTGGTTTTCGCAAAAATATGGGAACTATTGATAATATTTTCGTATTGCATGGGCTGATAAATCAAATTATTTGTGAAAATAAAAAAACTATATTCGGTTTTTGTAGATTTTACTAAGGCTTTTGACTATGTTGTTAGATATATATAATTATGGTACAAAATTATTGAAATATGGCGTCAGAGGGAAAATGATTGATATTGTTAAAGCTATGTATGAAAATGTAAAATCAAGAGTTAAGTATAAAAACCAACTAGGGGATGCATTTACATGCTATTAAGGGGTACATCAAGGTGAGAGTATTTCGCCATTTTTATTTTCGATGTATATAAACGACTTGGAAGAACATTTTGCTTTAAATGGGTATAATGGCATTGACACTGGAATGTTGAAAATATTTTTATTATTGTACGCGGATGATATTATCATCATGTCTGAAACGGGAAAGGGCTTACAGCAGGGTTTGGATTTGCTTTATAAATATTGAAATAGATGGAAATTAATGGTTAATGTAAATAAAACGAAGGTCATGATTTTTAGAAAAGGAGGCCGTTTGCCAAGGGGTTTAAATTTTAAGTATGGTGAAGTTGCTATTGATATTGTTATTACATTTGTTTATCTAGGTGTTGTGTTTTCTAACGGAGGGTCGTTTGAAAAAACATTTAACACATTAAGTGGGCAAGCATTAAAAGCCATATTTCTGTTAAAGAAATATACTTATAAATTTACAAATTTGTCAGTATCTCACATGTTGAGTCTATTTGATAAATTGATATTGCCTATATTGGACTATGGATGTGAGGTATGGGGGTTTGCGAAAGCAGATGAAATAGAGAGAACACATTTATCATTTTGTAAAAATTTATTAGGTGTAAAAATACTGTCGCAGAATAACTTTATTTATGTGGAACTAGGAAGACAGTCACTCATTAATTATAAAATTAATAGAATTATAAACTTTTGGTTTAAGATTGTTGAGAGCAATGATACAAAGTACATCACCATTGTGTATTATATGATGTTAGATGATATAGCAAAATATCCTAACAAACAAAATTGGGCAAGTCAAGTTAAATATATTTTTGATAAACTTGGTTTTAATCATGTCTGGTTATTCCATGGCGTTGGAAATAAAATAGATTTTATGTCAGTTTTAAACAACGATTAAAGGATACATTTATTCAAAGAATGAAGAATTAGTGAACTCAACCCGTGCTAGGACATACGTATTGCTTTCAACCGTATTTAGAAAATGTAAATTTAAGAAAATTCAGATATGTTTTAAGCAGATTACGAGTGTCATCTCACCGTCTTGAAGTGGAGACGGGGAGATGGCACAAACCACAAAAACTACCACTACATGAACGTAAATGTCAGTTATGTAACAATCTCGAGGATGAATTCCATTTCTTGTTTGAATGCACAATGTACAAAAAAATGTGTTTAAAATATATCAAACCATACTAGTGGATGCATCCTAATATTCTGAAGTTTACTGAACTCTAACAGTGTACGCATAGAAAGAAACCTTGCCATGTATGTTTTTGAAAGTTTTAAAATACGTAATGAATTATTGTATAATAATACATAAGATTCTCCTCGTCAACTCAAATTCTAAAATCATATTTAGTTCATATCTCTATGTATATACCTACGTTTGATAGGAGTATATGAATACTTCATTGCTATAACAAGTATACTTCGCTAATATATCCGATAATAATGCTTCTTTTCTTGATTTAGATCTCTCGATTGAAAATGGTATAATAATTAGCAAAATCTATGACAAGAGAGATGATTTTAATTTTGACATTGTTAACATTGTTAATTACCCCCCTTGGATGGGGATGTTCCCCGAGCAACTTCTTATGGGGTGTATGTGTCTCAGCTTATTCGTTTTTCTAGAGCTTGTACTCGGGTTGAGGACTTTAATATTCGTAATCTTTGTATAACTAAAAAGTTACTCAATCAGGGTTACCGTTACCATAAACTTCTTAAAACCTTTGCAAAATTTTATTATCGTAACCCTGATCTACTTTCCAAATATAAAAGTAATTTAAGGACTCTTCTGCGACAAGGACTATCACAACTTGACTTCTATGGTGATGTGATTTATAAACTTCGTAAGATTCTTGATCATGATCACTTTCATACTATCTTTGTTAAAAATGTTAAAAAGTTTATCAAAAGAGGTTATGACCCTATCATTTTGCAACGTACTGCATGCTTGGTGGTGGACCCTTTTACAGTTTGCCACTACGCTTTCCTCTTTAATTGTACGATGACCGGACAGGCTGTGGACCCTATGATGACGCCTACCTAAAGCCCATTGGGACGGTGGCGTTTGATGTTTGTCCATGATCTTTCTTGTCGTGCCCTTAATGGTTTATTCTCTTACTGCTCTGGCTTCTGCCAAGTCACTGAGTACCTTCATTGTGGCTTTCTAGGCTATTGTTTTTTTATTTTTTGTATTATATTTACACGAGCATATTTGTGTTTTACTTATATTGCCTATTGATGCTGCCTTGTTGGTTAGAGATTAGATCATGGCGGGGATTTCTTTATTTACACTGTCCTGTTTTAATGGGATGAAAGTAGGGTAAGTGCGAGGTTTGGTACACCCTAGAACCGGTTTAAACCCCCAGTGGCCTACTTTGCCACTGACCGTTCCAAGGCGGTAGCCCTATTGTCACCCCTTTTGTTTTTGTGATGTCCTTTGCATTTGCCTTCTTGTTTGTCTGTTTGCGTGTTTGTTTCTGTGTTTTGTGGTTGACTGTCCTCCTTGAATGCTACTTTCCCTGTCCGATCTTTTTATATTTATTTCAGTTGAACCATGCTTAATCACTTGATAATAGGTACTATGTATACTGTATCACCACCTATTGATATTTTGTATATTGTTAAATAAGCATATGTGTACTCATGAGCCTATGGCCTTTTGTATGAAATAAAATATTCTATTCTATAATCACTAATCATACCCGGTTTGCTTCAAGGACCACCATACCCTCTCACGACCATCAAACCCTTATAATCAGGAGAACCCAAGGATAAAAACCCTTGGCTGAACGAGTGGCCACCATACCCTCTCACAATCATTAAACTCTTATAATCTTGAGAACCCAAGGAAAAAATCCTTGGCTGAACGAGTGGCCATTAAAACCATTAAACTCTTAGCTAATCATACCCTACCTTAGCTAATCATTCACTGTTGAATATCGAGCTCACTACCGACAGCGCTATCTGGACACCCAAGATTGATTGATAATATTGATTTAGCCATAGATTTTAGACAAACTGTTATATACAAGCAAGTACAAAATACTGTCTTTTTCAGAGTGAAGGCAGGTTGTAGGGTCGAAAGTTCTGGAATTGAATTTGAATTTCCTAGAGTTTGTTATCTACGACACAATGAAGGAAAGTATACCATCTCTTGAAGTATATATTAGCTGAGGCTGGTACAGGGAGGTGAGTATTCGTCTGTCTGACTAGGGGAAATGTAATGCAGTCATTATCTGTTGAAATAATCGGGGGAGCACATAGTTGCCATCATGTCCTCTGCATGAATGTATGTATACATATACTACAACACTATTTATTCTTCTCTCTATCCCTCTTCTCTCCCTCCTGAAGGGATAGGAGGGTGGGGGAGGGGGTGTGGGTGGTGGTGGGGTGGGGGGGGGGGCTGTGACTACTCCTGAAACCACTGGATGGGTGTTCATGAAACATAACAGAAATGATGCTCTTGGGTTTTATTTAGTCCTATGTAAAGTAAAGGCTGACCTGAAATTCAGATGGCTACGGCAATCTTAAAATAGATTATAAACATACAGGTTATATAGGAAAAACTTGTTAAACACGACAATGAAAACCACTAGATGGATGTTCATGAAACCTAACAGGAATACTGCCCTTGATGTCTAGTTTGTTCTAAGTAAAAATTATCAGATCCAAGCTGGACTACGGCTCGATATTATATGGATCGACCCGCAAGTCGTACTTGCAGATGCTCGACCCTATATATAATCAAGGATTACGACTCGCCTTAGGTGCCTTTCGTACATCACCAGCCGAAAGTCTATATGTTGAAGCTAATGAACCATCACTGTCTCATAGACGGGACAAATTAGCTCTTCAATACGCCATTAAATTAAAGTCTAACCCTTCAAACCCAACTTTCGATAATGTTTTTAATCCTAGTTGTGAACCTCTTTTTGATCGAAAACCGAAGGCCATTCGACCATTTGGTCTTCGTATTAAACCAAAATTAAGAGACACTGAAATCGACCTAAATTTGATTGCCAAGTACAAAATACCACAAATTCCACCGTGGACTTTGGAAACACCAGCAATTATTTTTGATCTTTGTAATAATAAAAAATCCAGTACAGACCCTACTGTCTTTCAAAGCAAATTTAATGAAATTAAATCGAAATACAGTAACTTACAACATATATACACAGATGGCTCTAAAGATGGAGATAAGGTAGCTGCAGCAGCTGTTATTCACAAACACAGCATAAAGAGCCGTCTGCCTGACAAGGCCTCTATCTTTTCAGCTGAACTAAAGACAATTGAACTTGCCTTAAATTATATTCAGGAATCTGATGATGACCATTTTGTAATATTTTCTGATTCCCTTTCATCTCTTCAAGCACTGGGTAATATGAAACATGATAACCCAGTTGTGCTTCAACTTTTAGAAAAGTACAATTCTCTTATAATTGATAATTTTATTATTTTCTGCTGTAGGAATACGTGGTAATGATAGAACTGATAGTGCTGCTAAGGCAGCATTATATTTACATATATCTAATACCAAATTACCTTATACTGATTTTAAAAGTTGTATTAACACATATATTCGTTACTCTTGGCAAACCGCTTGGGATTTGTCAGTTAACAATAAACTCCGTTCAATTACTCGGAGAATGGCGTTCTTCTAATAGACCTATTCGTCGAGAGGAAGTTGTCCTAGCCCGGTGCAGAATAGGGTATACACGTTATACTCATTCATATTTATTACAAGGTGAGCAATTACCAGAATGTATATCCTGCTTTGCACCGTTAACGGTCAAACACATCTTATTGGAATGTGTAGACTTTGATCCTATGCGTCAAAGGTACTACAATGTTAATACTATGAAAGAGTTATTTGATACTATAGATTTTAGTCTTGTTTAAGATTTCCTAAATGAGATCAGACTACATAAATCATTATAATGTTTTCTTATATATATTTACTTGTTTATATGCCCGTTGTTGATTTACATACATAGTTTATATTACACCTTAACATTCCTTATTTTTTTTAAATAGTTTTATCTTTATATATTTACATTAATTTTTAATTAATTCTTCATTTCTTTATTTTTCATCAATGTTTGCGCACAGTATGACCTATTTATGTGTCGGCGCGCCGTAAAACATTCATTCTAAGTAAAAATCAGGTTGGTCAGAAATTTAAGATTGCCTCACTCAGCTAAAAATAAATTGGAATGAAACTTCACACCTGTATTTAATTTCAATAAATACCTCTAACTTATTCTGGCACAGTTATGCCACATTTTGTGTCACCTGCGTATCATCGCAGACACTTAGGGATTACTTTGTCCATTGTCCATCGTCCATCGTCCATCGCACTTTAACCTGCAACCTAACCTTAACCATAACTTTAAAAGTATGTGACCTATGTTCATGAAACTTCACACACATATTCAGATTATCTCGAGGAATGTCGTGACATATGTCCAATAACTGTGACTTTTATATCGGCATAGTTCTGCCTCTTTTCATAAAACTTGAACCTGCGACCTTGTCTGGCACATAACTGGCGATAACTTGATAATTATTCGACCGATGTTCATGAAACTTCCTAAATATTTTCATTTTACCACAAGGAGGGTCGTAACAGAGCTATGCCCCTTTTCTAAAATCTTAAACCTACAACCTAACCAAACTCAAACTTGAAAAGTAGTTGAACTATGTTCATGAAACTTTACAAATATCTTCACGTTAACCCAATGAATGTCGCTGCATATGTCCAATAACTGACTTTCATTTTGGCAGAGTTATTCCCCTTTATATTTTCACCAAAATGTTTGATGGAGCATATAGTCGCCACCTTTTCCATCCGTCCCATGTTTGTCCGGATCATAACTTCAGAACTACTGATGCGACTAAAATTCGGGGAGAATGGAAGGTCAAACAGTTTAGGGTCGAAGCATTAAAAATAGGGTCGGTTGGAAGAAATAAATAACCAACTGATAGGAGTTAAATAACCAAATGTCATGTGACGTCTGAGCTGTTCCTTCTCTCGCAAATATGCATTGATTCTGGTAGTCATGTTTTCAAACGATTTATAATGAATAGTAAAATGGTTCTTTATTTTCAAAATAAGAACTTTTATATGAAACAAAAACAGTTCTAAGTAAAATAATAAATAAAAATAAAACTATAATTTTTGGATTTTCTCTTAAAATTGAGGGATTATTGCATTGTTCAACGTCATTGTTTGCTGAAAATGTTTAGTATTGAGAGGAACGTAATTGCAAACAAAAATGAATGTGCGGTAGGGTTTGAATAAAATGTTGTTTCCTATCTGTTTGTTATTAGGTCTGTGAAAACGGAGTTGTTCAGTCAGATAAGGAACCAGGTTTTGCGATTACGTCATGTAGGTGGTGTGTAACTTTAATAAATATTCGAGGAGCAAATTCACGAACTCGGTCTACTAAATGCCCTTTTTACAGGTTCACGAACCGTTGCGTGGCTTGGTGGTTGGGCGAGGGGCTCTCTTTTCTTCAAATCTGGTCTGGTAAAAACATATTGACACGTTTTAATGTGATATGGGGCGTATGAAAAAGAAGCATTACTACCTTGTAGATGAACCTTTTTTTTCATGATAAGATGGGAATTCATGGGTTTCAAAATATGCGTGGAGACCCCGGGAGGCTTTTGACGGGGTTAGGATGCAACCGAAAAACATGGTGTTTCTTGCTAGTGTGTGGTAATCCACCACCCACCAACCAACAAAAAACAACAGCGGTGGGAGTTGGGGGCGGCGGCATGTGGGGGATGGGGGTAGGGGTGGGTATGGCGAGAAGGAGACTGACTTAAGCGCATTATTAGTATTTTTGATATATATATCTTGGAAAGAGGTAATTTCATTATGGAGTTTTTGGGGTGGAAGGGGTTAAAAAGCGAGTGGTCAATCGTTCAATCACTTTTCCATTTGGGTCTGTTTTGTTTCGATGGTGACAAAAAAACTTGTGTGACTCTCTTTACAATAAAATTGAGCTTTTCATACTGTTTATACTGTCTTTGAAGCCGGATGTAAAACAATATTTGTTTTAGGCTTATTTTCATAATTCTTTTTCCCAGTCTGATTTTTTTACATGAGTGTTTCAACAGAATGTGCTGCAACTCCTAATGTATGCACATTCTATGCCAATTATGCACATTTTTATTTCTCGTGGTAAATAAAGTGGGGCTGGTGGCGTGGGTTAATGAGGGATTGAGACTTAAATGCTCATTGCTGTTGGCGCCATATGCTTTTGTTGTGGGTCTGGTGCGCCATTTAACGTCAACTTTTAAACCTAGGCCCTTCCCTCAATCCCACCCACCCACTCCCACTCCCCACCCACCCCACTCTAAATCTTTATGTTTCAACATTTCTTTCATCTGCAGTGGATTTATAAGCACAGTTCGTTCCGTTATAAACATGGCTGTAACTTACCATGATAACGATCTCACATTTCATACATAAATAAAAACGTGATCATAGTTTAAAAAAGCATTAGTTTATAAAAGACATAGAAAATAGAAAGAAAACAAAACCAATACGATGGACATGTAAACGTCCACGACAGTATCCGTTCGTTTGCTTTCCCTCACAATCAAATTTTTAACGACGCTTTTTTATAAGATAAAGGATATCTTACTATGCTACTGATCTCAAATTTCAAACGTAACTGAAAACATGATCAAAATTAAAAAGACACTTAAGTTTATAAAAACTTTATATCCCAGGAAATAGAAAAAACAAATTAGTATCGAACAGATACTGTTGTGTACTTTCCGCACAGTCATTTTTTAACTATAACGGAGTTAATTCCCTTAGGTAATTTACGTCATAATCGAATCTAATAATAACGTTGAGACAAACCCTTGAAGCTGTATCAACATTGAACTTTGAGTCACTATGTTCTACGAAAAATACAAAATAGGTTGATTTCAAGGGCGCGCTTATTATTTTAAAGCATGGATACGGTCAACTGATAAGTTGTTGAAATAGCTGGTTGACAGAATACTAGGAATTTGCTTGATACATAATCATGGTAGCCTTTCAAAATTGACTGAAAAGAAAGAGTCGGCGTCAAAATCGCTCTATTTTTGCATGTTTTATGCTCGATTTGAAAGTAGTGTACAGTTCTTTTGTTATTTTCTTTGTGTTATCACATTCGTTTCATTCGTATAAAATCAGTCAAATCGGGGATGATTTGGGAATAATGACTATATCTCAGGATATCGATTTCTACTTTTGTTTTTGATTATTTCAAAGGAAGTGTCAATTTTATACGGATGACGGGAGGTGTACAGTACTGGTTCCACTGGGAAAGAGGGTGGTCTGCCTCCAATACACAAAATCCGAGTCGACCGTCATATATAACCTTGCATGTGTTGACAATGACGTAAAATCATTTCAAGCCGACAAAATGGCGGATTTTCCGGTTTATTCAAAGTGGTACTCGGGAGGGAACTATTTTTTATCTTTGTCATGCTGTCGTCATCTGAGCCACCTTGCGTAGGAAATTGACGGTCTGCTGCTACACTGTATTGCTTGATGACGTTGATGTCTTCGCGTTCAGGAAGTCTGTTACAACTGACAGTGTGCCGATTTTCCATAAACCATAATGGCACAGTGTGCTGATTATGGATTTTGAAAAATAACTGATAATCATTGTTTTTCTATTAAAATGAGTTACTATTTATAGTAAGGTATGTAATACTTGTGTGTATACTTCTTTATACTCGTTTACAGACCTTGTTTATGGAAATTTAGCCCCGTCCAACTCATGACACAAAAACTCCAAACTGGATAACCAGTAGATATATCGTGGCGTGGGAATAACCTACCAAATATGGAATGAGATTTCAGACGACAACGAGAGTTAGATATGAAAACATTGATTCAAAAGAGGACATGTTGGAAAATGTACCGTTGCTATAAAAACTACTAGATCGACGTGATATTTCTTTTCTTTGGTGAGTTGTATGCATGCACGTGTAGTATTTAAGATTTAGTCTGTTGAAATAAGGCGGTTGTTTATGCAGGCATTGCGTGATGTATTCAGAAAACTCGTCGGAAAGTGCGTATGGAGTCGTTCCGGATAGTATACCTACATTCTCTAAAGGAAGAGTCATAGCTCTATGGTAGGTGAAACACAATAGGAACTATGATTCTCACAGCTAGTAGTGTTGTATTTATAAAATCACGTCCCTAAGAGCTTCGTGCACGTGAGTTGCTAATTATCAGTGTTACCTTCTTCAAGTTTCATACTATGTTACTGCGATCGCATTGTTTCGTCTTCAAAGACATATGTGTCAATACTTATATAATCATTTAGGTGGAACAAGTATCTCAACAAACAGTACACAACACATATATTATCAGCAAAGATCGACCAACGAATACGGTATTTTGTTATCAATACATTACACGCGTGCCTTTACTACAATATTATAAAAATGCATTGCTGGTTGAAAGTGCTTTTATTATTTTATAATGTTATATTCTATTTAGTACATACAGCACATGTCAACTTTTGGCCATTCGTATACGGTGGGCATGGGAGCGATCCACACATTCCTTCAGTAAAATAAAAGAGCTTGCCATCTTGCTTGACATAACCGCCCGGAATTGTTACTAGGTCGTCATCAAGGCAGACAAACTCGGACGCAGCAGCGTGGTTCGAATTCCCGGCCGTCAAATAGCCCTTGTACTCCAAAGTCCAACCCACAGTACACACGTTACTGCCAGGAATCATCAGAACGCTTGACCGAGTTGTCCGGCAGACGGCGCACGGAACGTTATGATCGAAGACTTGGTCAATCTTGTATTCCGCACCATATACAAAGGCACCCGCCTGTATTACACTTTTAACATGTCCATAAATGGGTTCCTCAGTCAGACACAGATAGTTGGCAGCAGCGCCAGTGTACGTATAATGAGAGCCTCCAGCGTACCCTGATATAGAAACGAAATGTGTGGTAGTTAAAAGGATGGTTATATACCGCACAAACAACTAGACACTTTTTGCATAAAGTCATAGCTGTCATGCAACTTTACCAAGCTATATTTATTAACTTTAGATCTGTAGTGTTTTACTCCGTCTTCACCCTTACACACTTCATGCCATCTTATCCCTCTGTTTTTTCCCACTGGCTTACACATCCTATAAAGTCTCAATACACAGTTTGCTACCTTGAAATTCACGGTATAGTATACGCCTTGTGCAATAAAATGTAGTAGTGGGTTTTTATGCTTAATAATTGCTCAGAATAATGTTTATTGTTGTTGCAGGTGTGATGAACACAGTCTGAGATGTCGAAGAAGAGTGGGAATTTACTCTCTATAGTAAATGCTCCGTCCATCCCTCAACCCACCCACCCACAGCCGACCAAAAAAAAGCAAGTGTAATGGATGACACCAATCAAAGTTTAAAAAACTCTCCTGTAAAAGTTATCAGTCCAGTATACTCCTCCATATGTAAACTTGGAAAGGACGCTTTTTTTAAATTATGCCAGTAAAGAAAGTTTAAAGTTTGTTATACGGAATTTAGTACCTTTATATACCAATTCCGAGTCATTTCCAGGGCAATCTGTTCGACCCCATCTCACATACGTGGAGCCTGACCCTGAAAAAAACGTACAGTTATTCATATTTCAATATTTACATAAGTCTACAAATACAATATACATATTTGTTATATATATTATCTAGATGTATATACACTGGCAAAGAGGAGACAAACATAAACTATATTGATTAAACAACTAAGCGTATAAATAATAAAAGTGAATGAGTTACGTGAGACAATTTATTGTGTTTAGTTTGAGAATACGCATCCATAACTATCTAAATGCATATAATGTTTATCAAACCTATTATCCTTCAACTAAAAGTAAATAGTTATATACATCGTAACCGGCACCGTAGAACAAACAAAGATCAAATTTACTATATAATAATAATACACTACATAACAGAAAGCGTGGTGAAGACAGGGTTACCGACTTGGAACGGTCAGTAGGAAATATGGTCCACAGGTTAGCTTAAATCAATTTTATGTGTACACAACACTTGCAAGTGTTTAAGTATTACTAGTACATCTATCATTGAATTACAGAGTGGACAGCGGGATTTTAAAAACTTGATTTTCAAAATTATGTTCCACAATTATTTTTTTATAAAAGTCAAGTTTACCACCGTATAACAGGCAATCGCAAAGTCATTGTGTCAAAATAGGAACCGATTTTAAACTATATCCGACTTTGCGATTGCCGGTTATACGGTGCGTTTACGTAAGTCCCAAGTGTCACAACTATATTAGCATCAATGTGTTGATTTACGAACGGATTGCAAATTGGACATATCGGTCCGTAACGTTTGTACATTTAAAACGTGTAGTGAATACTTACCGATATGTTAATAAATACTAAAAAGGGGATCAGTTCCTAAAAGTACTTGTTTAGCCCATGAATATACAGGCAATAGATGGTGATCCGATCTCAAATTTTTATTTGTGATGCCATATCTTGCATTTTATTCATCTTTGTCAGTGTTGTTTGTTTCTATGCGTCTTTTTGGTTGACTGTTTCCTGTTCGGCTTTAAATCTACGTTTACTTTGAATAGCATTGCCATGTTGAATATTATAACATCTACAGTGGGAGCGCCAAGCCGCCGCGGAGGGATATTTACTTGAAAACGTCACGCGCAAAAAACGTAAACAAACTGCGTTTGAGCAGATTTCAGGATGGCGGTCAAAATGACACCAGTGATGTAAACTGTATTCAACTGACAATGTACAATGATGATACACAAAAAAATGCATCAATTCGTTTGTTACAGAATGAATTTTAAGTTTTTACATGTTTGGTCGATTCTTTTTTTATTAAAAATACGATTTCTAGGCTTTTACAAATTACCGACCGTTTCGAAAATTTATGTGAAATTTTAGCTTTTAATCAAATTGATAATTACAGTTTGTTCTTATAGCGAGAAAAAAGACGAAAGCATTAAAGTCAAGAAAAAGTCTTCCTCTACAGGCCTGTAAAATTTCATCAAATTTTGGAAACAGTACTTTTCTCTACCCAAAAAAAACGTTTCATGACCGTTCATAAAATTACACACAGAAAAGTGAGACTCTCTTCAACCGTGTGCTTCATACAAAAAACTTTCAGAATCATATTTTTATCACTACAATTAAAACATAATTTATACAAGCCATTTCCTTATAAAATAACCATCATTTTCATCGCCTCCTTTTAAAAAATAAAGTTAGGTCTATGTTGTGTTATTGTGAAAATTATTTCAGTCAACAAACACGCGAAAGAGCAAAATGTCAGCTGTTTATCGATCGACTTCAATTTTTTTATTTTGTATCTCGATTTGTATGAAGATTTTAACAGCGAGAAAAAATACAAGAACATGAACGATGAGTTTAATCCTTCCTCTGGCAGTATGTGAATTTTCAAGCGAATTTGAAAAAAGTACTTTTTTCTACCCAAAAAAACGTTTGCTCTGTGTGTGATAAATTCTGAAATTATCTGATATATTGTAGTGAACAGACAGTCGATAAGAGACACAATATTTATGCTAACATGATATATTTTAAATTCGATTGTTATTGAAAATATTGCAAAAAATTCAATACTGTGTTTCCCCGAAGACCACATTCCAACACAGAATTGTGACGTCACAATGCTTGTACTAGTATAATCACAGGGTGAAAAGGTGTACGCGGACAATTTTTTAAATCTTCGAAAGGACGTGTGTTTTTATTTATTCATTTTGGTCGAAGAGTCCTTTAAAAAAAGTACCATTGGCTATTATCCTTTCGACCCATCCATCCCCGCCCCACCCCCACCCAGCACATTTTTTTTAAATGGACAGAATTAATCTAGAATGCGAACTATGATTTTAAATGTATTTTAATGGCCATTTGGAATGTCGACGCAAATATAATATGAACTAGGGCTTTATTGATTTAAACAGCAACCGCAGAGGGAAGTAAGATGGGTGAATAGTCCCATTAGACATGCCATCACCAGGGCTCCAGCTCCTTAGGTTCCACGCCTTTTCCACTGTGTAACCGAGGCCTCTTTTTTGAAAGTCTGTGAAATAGCATCTTTGAAACAATCTGTGTATTAAACCGTGCCAGCGCCTTTACAACTGAGATACCAAGAACACATGATTGGCAATCGACCACTTACATGTATGTGTACCCTGCTGCATCCCCCGCCCCTCCCCCCCACGCAACCACATACACAGTTTAACTCATCTTAGTGGGGTTTGGGGTCCCTCCCGTCCTCACTAGTGGGGTTCGGGGTCATGCTAACGTATTTTGTTTTTTTGATGTTACAATGCGCGTTCTGACGTATATTTCAGAGTTATAAAACGGTAGATAAAGGTAAGTACACACATGTACCTGAAAATACCCCCCCCCACCCCCACCCACCCCCACACACACACAAACCCCAACACCGCCAATACCTCCTCCATTGCCCCCACACCGCAATTACCTTCTCCATTGTAATTGCATTTTTGGACTTTTTACATTTTCGATTTCCGAGTTAGGCGTAGGGTCGGGCGTACGGTGCTTACGCAGAGCTACGCCAATGACACCTACCATATTTTATGAAACTATATTAGTACCAATCAGTAAGGGATGGGCAGAACCCTGCAGTCTATAGGGTAGATAGGCTCGCGAGGGTAATAACCCCAAACTAAGTATCCTTTTGTAGAATTTTTTTTTATAATAAAATTCGGATTCGGCCGGGTTAGCGATGACCAAGACACAATCCCTTAGTCTCGCCCGTTGGATGGGGTCGTAAACCGGGCGGTCCCGTGTATCGGTTTATCCTCCGAGCACGTTAAAGAACCATAGGAATCTATTCGATAACAAGAGTAGGGCAGGTTCCCAGATTTCTATGTATTCCTTCCCCTCTCTCTGGGGCGGCTCTAAATAACCTATACTGTGTTGATGAGCCGTTAAACAACATTCAATTCAATTAAAGCATAAATTGGCTCGTGGTCTAGCGTGTGTGTCGTTTCAACATGGGATAAATAAGAGCTATTAACATTATATATTTACTGATATATATTAGGCCAAAAAAAAATGCCCGACCGACCCTATTTTTAAGGTCGACCCTAAAACTTTTTATGAAAAGAATAAAAAAATATTTGTTCTGAACAATGATTTATCACAATATATCGAGGTAAACTGACATCACAGAGAAATTTTCAGCTGTATCATCAACTTGAATGGGGTTTATGAGATAAATACATGTATAATCTCACAATATCCAAAAAAAAAAGAAAAAAAAAGAAAAAAAAGAAAAAAAAAAGAAAAGAAAATGCCTACCTACCGACCCTATTTTTTTGGAGCATGCAATAGGAAACACACCTATTTTTTTGTTTGGCCTCACTATATTAAACTTATAAATCGGCTACTGTGCAACTTCTTCTATTTTTTAATTTTCTAACGTACTTAACATTTTAAGATGGTCGCCAAAATGAGAAAAGCATGAAAAACAGCATCATGTATTATAACACACAAGTCTGTCATGTGCTTTTGTCAGCAAGGACATTTATCATTCCTGATTTATTTTAAATGGATTGGAGGCGGTCTGGAAGACTATAGAAGTCTATTCAAATACGTAATGCGTTTCATTTTCATATTCAATATACATACTATTATGCTCTAACCACAACTTTGTCAAAATAAAATTCATAGTTATTGGACATGTCAATAGCATTGAATAATTGCTAAGGAAGAACTTTATATATATTTTCATAGAGCAAGACGAACATGTGTATTTCGTGAAGATAGGTAATAGAGGACCTTACATGAGAGCTGACAGAGCTTAAAGTGATCCCTAAGCGTCTACCATGTCCACTGGCACAGATATATATATTATAGGGAGCTCAAGTGTAGTTTAAATGTTGGATATACTCAGGTTTAATGAATTCATAAGTCATTCAACTGAAAAAGTGATCATTTGCTTTATAGGCTTGTCAAACATATTATACATACTGGTAAGGCCAAATAAAATTATACCTGAGTTTACTTTAACCCGACCGACCCTCTGAAAACACCCCCGACTCCTTTTTATTTTATTGAAAAAAAAAAAAAAAAAAAATTAAAAAAAGAAAAAAATATTGAAAAAAAAATGTTGAAAAAATAATAATGTTCATGAGATCACGGTGCAATTTTCAATTTCGCGGTGCGGTTTCGAAAGCGTGTGAATTTCACGGTAAACTGTGCAAAGGACTGGTATAAAACAGTCAAAATGGGGTCTCCCAGTGCTGATTTGGCTGTACAGTTTCAAAAATGTCAGCACATGGAAGCTCTAATGTTATGGCGTGCACTCTCCATAAAGAATCGATTGTTGAATTGTTTGACAAGTACCACAAATAGGTCGGTAAATGCCCCGAGTTCCAGGCCACCTGTCGTAAGGTTGTTTCTAAAACAGTAATATTAATGTGCATATGTTTACTTGCTTCTCAGCACTAAGCATTGGCATCGACTACTACTGCATTATAACTTCTTGAAGAAGTATGCCGTTCCATAATAATTTTCTGAACTCAACCTCAATATAGGCTCATAATAACTTACATGAGAAATTTATAAATATTTATTACTTTCGGATGTTAGAGAAATAATATACATGTAAGTCAACACTTTTACAAAACTATTCAAATGGTCAATTAACATTTGACATTATAACTTTGAATATTTTTTCAGCTGTCTGGGAGGCAAGAACTGCTCTTCGTTACATGTATGTCAACCGCAAAATTTGACTACACCTGTGGGTCCCCCATCCTTCCTGACGGTCATACACCGGTATTCTGGAAGAGTATGGAAGTCAAGTCACTCATAACATGTCAGGCCCCACTGGAGATCTCACTGTGTGGAGCTGGACTGATCCCAGCCGACTAATGTACTTATTGCTGTTGGAGCTGACCCTCTTTCGGTGTTGCGGAAAACATTTAAAACTGTTTTACCCCTTTGTAATAATTGCAAGTGTTTGGGAAAAGAGTCAGTTGTTACCAGGCCTTTTGGGAAACAATAAAACATACACAATTTCATATTGTTATCTATTGTAGTTTTTAAAATACCCCATTTTCCCATTCATCAAAGTTCATCACCACCTTAAATGTAACTTCGCCAAAAAATAAAATAAGAAAATAAAATAAAATAAAATGCCTACCTACCTACCCTAATTTTTTCAGCAATGGTACAGTAAATACAGGTAAAATTTTATTTGGCCTAATGGCTGTGAGTGAAATGTATAAATTATTGGTGCAATATTATCAACAGTTTAGTAATATAATGATAACTATTAGCTTTGCACTATTCTAGTATTAATGATTGCAAAAATGTGAATTATGTAGAAAAACTGGGACGCTGCGAGTTGTTAGCGTTTCAACAAATCAAGATTGCTGTGTGTCCCTATAAGGTCCATAATTAATAAGTTAATAAAACAAGCTACAACCCTGTGCTATTTTTTTTAAAGTTGTGTCACAGGTTTCGAACATAGTTCAGCATCAACATGCATTCTCCGTTATATGTACACGTAACAGTCAGTTCAATACAACTGTGTACTTCAACGTCTCAAATGGAATGATGATTGTTTTTTTATTGAGTATTAAATAAGCAAAACTACTTTTCATATCACTCTCATTGGCATGGATGACAGCGCTAAATGCATGTGGGAGGAAACCAGCATGCACAGATCCTTGTGAAAAACTTGAGTGTCGATTAGTGTTGAGAACAAGAACTGTAGATGTAGTTCAAGATAATCCATTCAATTTATTGTTCAATACTTGGATCCATTACAGTTGTATACCGTAACCTTGTGTTGTGAAAATGGCAGCATCTTGTCTGAAAAATAAAGAAAATGCAAACACTGAGTATTACAACTTAAATATCTGCTGTACATGAAATACTAAAACTTGATCACTTTTAATAATATACAAAATATGTATTTTATATAGAACCTATACAGGCCAAATAAAATAAAAATTAAACCTGTGTTTACATATCATTGTCAATAAAAGTGAGCCAGTATATTTATTTGGTATCAAATATTCACTTATTCATTTTTTTACTCAATGAATTATATTTAGACCACAAGAACATTAAATAAAGAAAAATCTGACTGGCTGCAGGCTTAAACATATTAAAACAGATTATATTATTTTTTAACCTCAGAATAACTGATTATTATTTTATTCCCAATACAAAGAGGAGTCAGCAGTGTATTAAGGGAGTCTGGTTTAATACAGTAAACACAGACCTGTATATTTAATTCGGTTTTAGTCAATATAAAATTTACTGAAAAAGATTACCAAATGTTTTGTTTTTTTAATACTGAGAACGTTTGTATTGTTTAAGATCCTTTTCATGCTTTAATACTGTCTCTCAGTTCCACCTTTTATGGTAAGGTTTCCAGGTGTTTTAACTAGATTTATCTAATTATTATTATTTTATTATTTTTTTGGCATTGATGTGAAATACTTCCCGACTATACAAATAAGTTCTGCTTACAAACCTCTATGAAATCCATCTTGTTTTTGTGAGCTCCTCCAACCTCACCTCATCCAACCAAGAGTCGCATTTCAGATCAAAATATGTAAGATGCAGGCATCATGTCTGTGAGACTGATGTCTCCCTATGAAAAAATGATGACAGTGTATAAACGCAATTGCCAAATTTCATTTGGATCTGAACATTTCGCTGAAATTAAATAATAATTGGATAGATCTATGTATTCAATTCTTATCTATATGTACTGTTACTTAGAAAATGTGTTCATAAGGGCTTTTTTCCACAAAATTGGGAAGAGGTCCAGGCCTGTCCATTTTGGGGAAAAAAGACGAGCTTATTTCTCATTTTGGGAAAGATGTAAGATTTTACCAATTAAGTAAATTTGACAATACTATGCTTTATTTATATTTCAGCCAACAGTTATTATAATTACTGTTTCTCAGTCGGAACTGACTCCAAAGACAAAAACACATTGCAGAATTAATGCTTTTTCTCAAATTCTGAGACAATGCTGCTTTCTGATTGGCAAATATTTCTGCCACAATTGGGCAAAAACTAAATTGGGAAGAGGTCCAGGCCTGTCCATTTTGGGGAAAAAAGACGAGCTTATTTCTCATTTTGGGAAAGATGTAAGATTTTACCAATTAAGTAAATTTGACAATACTATGCTTTATTTATATTTCAGCCAACAGTTATTATAATTACTGTTTCTCAGTCGGAACTGACTCCACAGACAAAAACACATTGCAGAATTAATGCTTTTTCTCAAATTCTGAGACAATGCTGCTTTCTGATTGGCAAATATTTCTGCCACAATTGGGCAAAAACAATTAAGTTCTCAACTGGGAAAGAGGCCTTTTAAAGGTCTCTGTTACATAAGGTAAAAAAGCCCTGTTCATCGTACACAGATCAGTTTAGCGGAGTCAATCACATAAAATAGAACTGGGATGTAGTGTATATTTTGTTTTTAATTGAAAACCAAGTGTTGCAGTATTTAGCATTACATTGAACACATTTTAAGTAAGGTTTGTAGAGAAAATATGCAGGAGGGACGTAGAAGAGAGGGGAAGGGGGTTGGGGATAGTAGTGGGGGCAGCAGGGTCTTTTTACCAGTTTTGCTCTTAATTGGGGATGGAATACATAAATGGGGAATGAAATTTCCAAGGTAAGTTTAAAAGGTGGGGAAGTCTGCATGCTTTTAAAAGAAATGAGAGTGGGGAATGGGCCTTTTACAGGCCGCTTCAAAGAAGGGTAAAAAGTCCATGGGGGAGGGTATGCGTCAGCTGCCTGTAGGTAAATGTAGAGAAGGGGGTGGCAGGGATGTGGTTTAGGAATTGCTGTGTCCCATGGCCATGCAGCATATGTGGGGTTTGACACTGGCCATTACAGGCATACCATAAGGTGTACGCCTTCACAGGCTTCAGGGCTAAGGGTCTCCCAGCGGTTTTGGGGAACAAGGGAACATATTTGTGGGGACAAAGCAAAACGTTTTGGGGATCACCGGGTCGTATTGTCAGGGAACAAGGGAACATGGAACTCCCCTGGAAGGGCCTCATGTCTATGGCTACAGGTCTTGTTATACAAACAAGAATGATTCTGAGAGAGGAATCATATGAATAATTCAATGAAATCAACAAATGTCACGGCTGATCCAGTTGTGTTTACTATTTACACAGTTTGTCAACATTAACACCATCGATGTGCTTGGCAAGAAAAACACTGCATAAACAAACCAAAAAAAAAGAGTTGTACATGTACACATTTGAACTCACGTGTTATTTGCCTGCAGAGTTCTAAGACAGTCAACTGTTTCCTTCATTACGTTAACATGTGTATACTTCCAATTGTTTATCCCAGTGTGAACACCCTGCATCAGATATCGCTATCAAAACTCAGTGGATTCAACGTTTACCAACGTGTAAACACATTCTACGTATTGATGACGTAATCCAAAACGGACATTTTACAAAAAGTGTTCACTCCTGTAAACTAGGTACGCGTAAAATTGATAAATGCAGTCTGAATCGACGTTTTTACAAAAAGAAAATGGCGGCGTTTTGTGATTTTTTTTAATGAAATAGTCCGGCAAACACTAAAAAAATAATCCCTGTCGCGGAGTATCAAAATGATCAAAAAAGCTGAATAATTAGTTCCTGGCGTTCCCACTGCCAGAACAGCTTTATAACGCTTGGTACTTTACTGTAAACAAAACTTTCTTATAAAAAACCCTGTTGCTAAATTTAGTCTGTTAACTACATATATATCTTTATTTCTGTCTCATCATAGTACAAACAATGCATTTTTACAATACAAATCTCACCACAAATTTAGCACTATGTAGAATTATAGGAGACACATTTTAATCCCCGAAAATGCGTCGTAACCATATTACAGTACTAGATTAACATAATATATCTACCAATGTTGCCACAATTTTGATACTTATATAAAATTAGCAGTACATGATTCGTATATGCAACATATCATACGAGAATCACATAAAAGTTGAAAAAAAAACAACAAATGTCATGAGAATCATACGAAAATTAAGCTTTTATGAAAAAACTCCTATTATATAAATATCACATGATAGGTTTTATATGAGAATTATATTTGGTTCCTTTCATATAAGAAACATATGACAGTCATATGATTCTCATATGGGAATGCAATCATATCTTGGTTATATAATGCAAAATGTAGATTAAAGTCGCTCACCCGCCAACAAAAGGTAAATTTTACAACACAAAAACCGTTCTTTCAAACTCCGTCCATGTGTTGAGCTTATAAACTAATACATATATGCAGATTAAAAGTCTATATTTAGTAACGGGTACCTAAAATAACTGCAGTTGATTGTGCGTAAAATGAATTACAGTTGGTAACTCAAAATTAGAAGCATGATAGGGCGATAGATTTTGCCTGGCCGATTGAGGTGGTCATATCATAGTTTTAGAGTTCAGATTTGCAACATTTGTAAGTTACATATATACCTTATGGTTAGTAAGCTTAGAAAATGTTTACATTTGTTGTTAAATGTGCATGTTGTTGGCGGGGTAGCTACTTAACATAATATATCTACCACTAGATTGCAGGGTGGACACAGTGGCCTTAAGTTGTTGAATTTCTGCGACCAATTCCATTTCGCCGTCCAAAACAAGTCTTTCAGATTTGCTATTACCTACTATTAAAATAGAACAAACAATTTAGAGGCTAAACGCATTCAGAATGTGTACTTTCTGGGAAGATGACAACATTCATGTCATTCGTTTTGAGGATATTCACTCTTCTAACTTCTTTTTTTTGTGTGTGTCCCTTACGATCGCCCAAAATGCACACCAGTTCCAACGGTCTGGACTTCTTCTCTGGCAGACATATACGTGTATAAGACGTTAACAAATCAAAGAAAACTGTACTTATTTCTAAGCGCAATAAACACTAATATACTGCTGTTTATTATGTTTTGTCACATTTTAAGTGGGGTTAAAAGTTGTAGAAAAAGCAATCAGAAAACAAAATAACATGAAACCTACCAAAGTTTCCGTTTTTTCCGATTTCATCTCTTATCCAGAGTCGGACCATGTCTTCGTCAACCTCTAGGGAGGCTGAAGGCATTGTCATGACAACGAAGACCGCGATGAGACCACATACAACCATTGTTAAATTGCACTCGTACATGCTGAAGAACAAATACGATATGTGTCTTGTATATGTACCATAGACGTCGACGACAAGTTGGCATGACAAGATACACACAGATACAGATAAAAGATACACATTTAAAATGATATTTGATAAAAAAAAAAAAAATTGGCATGCACAATTAGAATATTGAAAATAACATCAGCAATTACACTCCATGCAATTTCCTCGATATGAAGAGGCTGAAGGGTAATAATAAACTAATAATAAACATGACAATAAAACATTGTAGCGGACACAATAGCACATAAATGGTTACACATATAAAGCTGATAAACTATTAAATGATAAACAAATAAATTGGCATGAATATTAAAAATTAACAATGGCTAGAAACTTTTGCACTCAAAGCATACTCACACTTAGTCATAGAAAAGGTATAACATAAAGGGAAAATACAGTTACAGAGGCATTTGTACATATTCACAGATAAAAGACATACAGATGGATTCAATCCTACAGAGACTAGCTGAGATAAATTTGGAAGATAAATCCAAGGTACTGGCTGTTAAAAGTTAATTAAAATCGCGAAAGTAAAACACTGAAAGGCAACGTATAGCAAAAACCGACGATTAAAAATGTGCTAAGACACTTATCACCTCATATCAGATATGAAATGAACTGATTGACTCCATCTGTATGCTTAAAACATGACATTTAAAAATGAGGACACATTGAATCTGGAACAGAGCACTATACAAGTAAAGCTGTACAGATTCATGTTCAGATTCAGCAGTTACAGCGGCAACTCGTCCCGCTCCAGGAGACGACCAGACTCCGAAACTGATTGTAATTTGATTCATCACGGAAGTGTTGAGGCATCGAGTTCCAGAGTTTGGCAACCCCGTAACGGAACGAGTTGATGCCACGGTTTGTTGTCCTTACCTGTGGAACGACTGCAGTGTTAGTATACCTAAAAGAGTAAGGGTTATTCTTAATTGTTATTAAATCTTGAAGATATAATGGACTTTGATTAATTAGAATTTTAAAAGTTTCAATTGCCAAGGTTCGTATTCTTCTAACTTTCAATATAGGTAATTTTGACTCGATTAATAAAGTATCATAAATATATTTATAATCATAATAGATGAACCGGAGTGCTCTTTCTTTTATTTTGTTAACTTTCTTAGTTTTTAGTTCACCACAAAAGTGCCATGATAATGGACAAATATTGAAATTTTACACTATAAAGGAATAATATATATTAAATTTGCCTAGTTTACACAAATCTTTTCTAATTATTTTAAGTACATTTATTTGTCTGGATGCCTTTTTGCAGATGTTTGAAATATGAGTGTTAAAATTTAATTTAAGGTAGCTGACGGCGTTACTCGGGAATAATCAAAATCGCGTATATTGTGACAATGTTTTCCCTATATGTAGGTTATTGTTTCTGCTTTCCATCAGTACTAATTTTAAATTTCTTTAAATAAACATCGGATTCCTAAATAGCGCCCTCTGGTGGTGCCTATTTTTACGACGAATTTTACCGTTTTCGTACGGGAAATGTACTAGAATTTAGTCAAAAGTTCAAAAAATCACATCATTTGGAAGCACAATGATTTATAAACGTAATGCACGTAAGGGGTACCACGCGGCGACTACAAAATTGGGAGGATTTTTACATGTTATCGCTTTTTTACTTAAAAGTAAGCGTGGTGACATATATATTTTTCTATGCCATCACATTCGTTGAAATTCCCCGATAATGGACAAATATTGAAATTTTACACTATAAAGGAATAATATATATTAAATTTGCCTAGTTTACACAAATATTTTCTAATTATTTTAAGTACATTTATTTGTCTGGATGCCTTTTTGCAGATGTTTGAAATATGAGTGTTAAAATTTAATTTTAAGTCAGTAGCTACTCCTAAAAGTGTTACCTCATTTTCACAGTCAATATGGATGTTACATAAATTAAATGTTTGCTTGATTCGTTTTTTACCTATAGCTATTGCTTGAAAATTATCAGGATTTGCTTTCATTTTGTTGTCAATTAATTAGAGATAATCTGTCTTTTTCCAGAGCCTGAATTACATTTTCAATATGTTGGTCAGAATGTGTGAGGGTATTATCGTCGGCATAATTAAAGAGACTTCTTTTGTGAATATATTAAAATGTTCTAGCGATCCCAATTGTACACTTTATAATTTGTCGAGAAATCACTATTGAAAGTTCCAATTTTGATATACTGTTTTCTATTTGTAAGGTAGCTTTCCTTTAGGTTGAGGGCGTTTTTGATACTTCGTAATATTTCAGTTTTAAAAGTTTTGATAATAAAAGGTCGAGAGGTAAACAGTCAAAGGCTTTGGATAGATCCATTAAGATGGCTGCACTATATTCATTATTATCTGACGCCTCCTTCCTGTCCTCAATAATCTTTAAAAGGGTAGTTTGACAACAATATCCCGATCTAAAAGCAGATAAAAATACAATAAAATACTTAAAAACAAAATTCAACTATCTGGCAGTCCATTGATCTTTCAAAAATGTTAAACAGGACGGGCAATATGCTGACTGGTCTATAATTACATTTATCTAATGTGCTATTCTTTTTATGGAGAGGTGTTACTTGTGCTAAGTTTAGACTATTAGGGAAGACTGAAGAAAAGAATTGTTAACCAAAGCTGTTACTGGTCCTGTGACTATTGGTTTAGCTAGATTAACTAGTTTTGCTGAATTTTTGTCATATCCGGTTTTAATTTGAAGTTTATCTATTTGGTTTTCAATAAAAAAGGATAAAAATATCGGACAGGGAAAGCAGCATTCAAGGACGACAGTCAACCACAAAACACAAAAACAAACACGCAAACAGACAAACGAAACATCTGTATTTGCTTTAAAATTTAATTGTGCCTGGCTAAGATTGTTTTCTTTTCTTTTCTTAATAATTGGATGTCTTTCGTCTATGTTTACAGTATCATTACCAATATTTTTAGCAACATTAACAAAAAAGTCATTAAAAACATTATACACTTCTTGCTGATCATTAATAAGTTTATCGGTTTCGCATAATATAGTATCTTTTTATGTCCGGTTACCTTTATTTGTAGGGTAAGGTTTTATAGTAGGCCAGAAGTCCTTGGATTTACACCCCCAACACATCTTTCTATAAAGTATTTATTTATTGATTTTCTTCTAAGACTGGTAACCAGATTTCTTTGTTTTCTAAAATTTTCCCAGTTCTCTGAGGATTTGTTAGCATTGGATTTATTTAAAAGCATTCTCTTTTTGTATATAGCTTGTTTTAAAACTTTGTTCATAAAATTTACTGGCTTCTGTAAGACTTTTTTCTTCTTACAGGAGCATGCTCATCTGTTACATTTGTAAAAGTTTGACTAAAATTATTATAAAGATCATCAGATCACATTTATCAAAATTTATTTTGCTCAGTTTTTAGTTCCTCATTAAAATATTCATTATCAAAATGCTTAAAACCTCTATAATTACAATATTTTGGTTTCCTAACCTGGGACTCCAGTTTGAATTGTACTGCAATGATATTATGAGCATCATTAACCACAAGAAAAAATGCATGTTTTACCACTAGTTGATGTATTACTTGTTTAAATGATATCTAAAATAGTAGGTTGACTTTTACATGGAAAGCATGTTGGATTATGGATAATATTTTCCAAACCAAAGATATCACATATATTTTAAGTGGTTGGCATTTAGTTTCTTCTAGTACGTTATAATTTAAGTCGCCAAGTAACATGATGTTATCATATGTGCAGGTTGCTTTATCTGGCGTTAGGTTAATCTTATATAGGGCCTCCCTGATAGAAAGATATTAAAGGGACATACTGCAATCTTGATTTTTTAATAAATTCGTGGGTCCTGTTAGTTATTCTAGATTACTTGCATATTTTAGATCATAATTAAGACTTATTTGACTTTAATGGTTTAAAACAAATAGTTTGTACATATAACTAATTGTTGATTATTTAAACATAGGTAAGGTACATTTAAGGGCACGATGTCTCTGAGTACCACTATCAATGTTCCTTCAAAGAGATAAGTATTTCTAAAAGTAAGATAAAGTCGGCTATCAGGACATGTTTCATATTTAGAGTTATGGAATTTAGGAGAGCGTGTACGACATAGAGACGGATCAAGTGTGACCTGCTAGGCATGTTAGGGGTCTGGATCTTTGATTTAGATTTATTTTATAGAGAATAATCAACATGGTTAGTGAGATATAGAAAATATGTCACAAAAACACCTTGTAATTCGGTTAAAAAACGAGTTCTGTCTTTCTATATTATATGAAAATTAGCTCATTGAGAAATTCATATAAATCACTGTTAGGTAATTATATAATAAACACTGTTAATGAACGCACAAACTCAATATCACCGATTTTAGATGTGTTGGGTGACATGAGTTATACTCATTTTAGTTAAACTTCGACAAGGTACGATTATAGACATTAGACAAGCACTCTCAACCCTGCAAACAGAACATTTTAAAACTGTATATGTTAAAGTACGTACACAAAAATACTTCAAATGTTTGTTGATTTAAAAATGGCTTAAATCAGTGTCCTTTATGATGCAAGTGATAGTTAACATTACTAAGCACACATGCCTCATACGGATCAAGTCAGTGGTATCACGACGCAATGCAGATGTAGTAGCATCATAGCCAAATATGCAATCTGACACAATTTACTTATGAAAGTCACACCCGGGAATCTTGATAGAAATATTTACTCAGTTTTATTTTGAAACAAGAAACGTGTAAATTCCAATAACACCAGTTTTCCATCATTAGGAAATCTGTTTCACTGAAAGTATAAAATTAATCATGTTTACGTTTTATTTCTCAATTGTTAGTAACAGTGACCTTGATATTGATCCCAAATATCGCAAATGCAATCCCAAGCTTACATTCCATATAAGCCACCTATAAACCAATAAACACTGAAAAGGGGATCCTTTGGAAGCAACAAACATAAACAAGAGATAAAAGTAGCAGACTCGGTTTTATTGAGTCTGTTCATGATAGTTAATGTGAAGTGCAACACCTCTCACACCTCCTAGCACCGGCTTAAGCGATATTCTACTTTAAAGCCACAAAGATCGGGCTTGCTGATCCCAAAGAACCAGTAAATAATAACAATACTGATTTGTAGTCAAGCGACCTTTTACGGCCGCCACACAGCACTAAACAAACGCTAGTGTGAATGTCAATAAATATTGAAAAGGGGATCCTTTGGAAGCAACACACATAAACAAGAGATAAAAGTAGTAGTAAAGGTTTCGCCCAAATATCTCATTCCTAATTCAAGTTATACTTTTTTACATTTTAGGAAGAGTGATCTTGAACCCAGTGACCTCAAATGCAATCCCAAGTTTTCTTTCCGTAAAAGCTACATACACAGCATGTTTCGATCAATATCTCATTCTTGACAAATTATGGCCCGGAACACTTTTTTTATATTTAAGTAGCATTGAACTTGACCCTAACGACAAGTACTGATGGGACTACAATGAATCTTCAAAAAATTATAGAGGGAAATGAGAGGAAATGCGTGCAGAGTGCAGGAACCGTAAATCTGTCTTCATTCAACTTAGAGTTATTGACCTTGGTCATTTCATACTTAGCTTTTTTGTCCGGAGCATAACCTGCAATGAAACTTCACAGAATGATCGAGGGCAATGAGAGGAAGTATTTTTATGTATGTCCTAAATCAAAAGTTAGGTTGGATTAGGATTAGCCTAGGTAGATAGGATTTTTAATTGATCCTTAATACTATTACGATATAATACGGGTGGTCCTTTATACATCTTAAAACACTTAAAGACAAAAGAAGTAAAACGTGTCTGTGTGTATGGGGTTGGGTGGGGTGGGGGTGCGGGGTGGCGTGGCGTGGGAGAATGGAAGGTCAAACAGTTTAGGGTCGAAGCATTAAAAATAGGGTCGGTCGGAAGATTATTTAAAAAAATATCACTTCGAACAAAAAAGATATGGATGTATCCTCAGACAATCGGAGGAGCAGCCCTAAATAACCTTCATTATTTACTAGCTGGAACACACGTATCGTTTGTAACAACTACCAATAACGCTATCATATTGTCCTTAAAAAGACGATTGCTACTATACAAGGCCTAATAACAACCAGATAGGAAACTTCATAAATAACCAAATGATAGGGGTTAAATAACCATATTGTCATGTGACATCTGAACTGTTCCTTCTAACTTCTCAAGGTCATGTTTTCAAAAGATTTATAATGAATAGTAAAATGTTTCTTTATTTTCAAAATAAGAACTTTTATATGAAAAAAAACAACTGTTCTAAGTATAAAAAATAGTATTATTTTTGATTTATTTTCTCTTAAAATTGTGGGATTATTGCGTTGTTCAACGTCATTGTTTGCTGAAAATGTTTACTATTGAAAGGATCATAGTTGCAAACAAAAATGAATATCTGGTAGGTTTTGAATAAAATGTTTCCTATCTGTTGAAAACGGAGTTATTCAGTCAGATAAGGAACCAGATTTTGAGATTAGGTGGTGTGTAAATTTAATAAATATTCGACGAGCAAATACACGAGCTCGGTCTACTAAACGACTTTTGTTACAGGTTCACAGGCACAAACTATTGCGTGGCTTGGTGGTTGGGTGGGTGAGGGGCTTTCCTTTCTTTAAACCTTGTCTTGTAAAGAATGAATGCTTATTGACACGTTTCAAAGACATGACACCGGGATGAAAAGATCGCGGACATTTTACGGCTAGATACGATAACAAACATGTTAATCCTATTTCTACTATAGAATTTTCTTTGAAACGCTGTGTAGAATAGATACCCGTGTTTTCTTGTTTCCCACTAAATTACAGCCATGTGTGACAACACTCATGTCTTTTGGGCACACTTTTAAAATATCAATTTGAGTTTTTCGTTTTTTTTTTCTTCTTGTATAAAGTCATTTATAATTTTGCTGACATACTCAGTGTAATTCAAGTTAGAAATACCAGCTATAACGAAAATAATAAAGGTGTCCGGATTTTAGGTCCGTTTGGATTATACGTCGGAAAGCAGTATTACACTAAAATGTGTTTCAGTAAAAAGCTACTCCATCAGGGTTACCGTTACCATAAACTTTTATTTTATTTTATTATAGTAACCCTGATCTTCTTTCCAAATATAAAAGCAATTTAAGGACTTTTCTGCGACAAGGACTATCTATAGTGGTGTTATTTACAAACTTCGTAAGATTCTTGGTCATGATCACTTTCATACTATCTTTGTTAAACTTGTTAAAAGGTTTATCAAAAGAGGTTATGACCCAATCATTTTGCAACGTACTGCATGCTTGGTGGTGGACCCTTTTACAGTCCGCCACTACGCTTTCCTCTTTAATTGTACAATGACCGGATAGGCTGTGGACCCTATGATGACGCCTACCTAAAGCCCATTAGGACGGTGGCGTTTGATGTTTGTCCGCGGTCTTGTCTTGTCGTGCCCTCAATGGTTTATTCTCTTGTTACTCTGGCTTCTGCCAAGTCATTGAGTACCTTCATTGTGTCTTTTTTTTGTATTTATATATACACGAGCATCTACGTGTTTTACTTATATTGCCTTTAAACGCTGCCTTATTGGTTAGAGAATATTTCATGGCGGGGATTTCTTTATTTACACTGTCCCGTTCAATTGGGATGACAATAGGGTAAGTGTGAGGTTTGGTGCATCCTAGAACCTGGTTTAAGCCCTCAGTGGCCTTTTTGGCCTCTGACCGTTCCAAGGCGGAAGCCCTATTGTCAAACCTTTTGTGTTTGAGATGTCGTTTGCATTTTTTATTACTTTTGCCTTCTCGTTTGTCTGTTTGCGTGTTTGTTTTTGTGTTTTGTGATTGACTGTCATCATTGAATGCTACTTTCCCTGTCCGATTGTTATATCTTTCTTTTTTGTTTTGATTGGTTTATTATGTTACCACTGATTCGGTAAATAATTGATATGGAAGTAAATGAGATCCATGTGTATATTTTGCGGATTATCTAGTCAGATAAATTCAAGGTAAAGAAAAAATAGCATTTCAAGTAAGATACATTACATATATGTTCTTTCCAGGTGTGTACATGAGAACAGTTATCTGCATCTATGAATTTAGGTAACTTCCGGTTCCGGTGGAGAAGATGGCAGAAAAATATCAGGAGAAAAGTATTTGTTCAAATCTATCCGAAACCTCTTCATACATCATTTTAAGCATCAGGTTTTCTCTGTTTGGTGATGAACTTGTTTATATATCTGTCTATACCAAAGATATTGAAAGATGGCTACGCATATTACAAGAAAATCGGATTCGGCACGTCCGACCCCAGGCAGAAATACCAATAATAAAATATGTGCACAGTGTGAGACAGGTTTCAATAAAGCACAACGGTCATTGAAATGTAATGTTTGCCAATATTTGTTTTGCTTTGACTGCAGCAAAATTTTGGTGCAATTGTACGATATGATGAAACAGGAACCAACACCAAATCTCCGTTTTACTTGCGACGGATGCACAAGAGTACTGTCTAAGTTGAACGAGTTAGGTGCAATTATCAGGATCAGAAGGTGCAACTCGAGGAGTTGAATCAAAGGTAAAAAAACTTGAAACGAGTATTGATGAAAAAATTGCAGGCGATTGAGGCATACCGTGAACGCGAAGAAAGAAAATGTAATAACATTCCTGAAGGAACCTGATAAAAAGGAAGCAGATGCGAGAACCATTAGAGATATATTTGACTCAGTTGGGAGGCATTATGTTAAAGTTAAATCGTTTATTCGTCTAGGTCGACCTTCAGACAAATGTAGATTGTTTTAAGTAGAATTAGAGTCTGTATCTGAGAAGCATAAAGTTCTTGGAGGAACCAAGGCCCTTAGGAGTAAGGATGATAAGGAGGAATAAGAACAAGAAGTGTAGCAATCTCTTTATTACTCCTGACCTCACCAAGGATGAAAGGGATAAGAATAGGGAGTTGAAGTGAGAACTAAAAACTAGAAAAAGAGAAGAGAAAAATTCTAACCTAGTTATATTCAGGGGGAATATTACGGATAAAACAGACAGAGTATGGGCTCCAGTAGGCGGGTACCTTTAGGATATAGGAATGGTCTGCTGGTGTAGACACTGTAAATATAATTATATATCTGGTTCAGTTTTTCTCAAGGTTATATTTTCTAAATTTAAGTTCTTATTACATGTTTTGCGTACATATCTAGTCATATACTCAATCTGTTTTTCAGAACTCGCTGAATGACGTTGAGTGACGTTGCTTTTGAAGCTAGTCGTGAAAGTTCAGAAACTGGTGATAAAGACACTAACGTTATAAACGGGAAGAGGGAGGTTGTTTCAGAAGCTATTCATGAAAGTTCAGAAAATAGTGATAATGACACGAACCCTGTAATCGAGAATAGTGACAAAAATAATGCATCTTCTAATATGGAATCAAAATGAAAATGAGATAAATTTTGATAGAATTAGATGTTTATATACTCATGCAGACCAATTAAGAAATAAACTTGATGAATTTACAGCTCAGATATATATTGAAAAGACACAATTTGTATTTGTCACTGAAGTTCTACCAATGTGCCATAATGAATTATCGTGTACATCAGTTATATATCAAATTTATGGATATGTGCCATTTCCGGGGTCAGATGATGGTACATGTAGAGATGTGATTATATATGCGAGCTCTGACCTTAATGTCTCAGTAAAGTGATTACTTGAACTTATTATATAGTGATGCATCGTGGTACAATTGGCACAATGATAATGTTATTGGAACTATTTATAGAAGTCATTCTAGTCAAGAATTCAGCGAGGCAATAAACAATCTGCTTAAAGAAGCAGCTGAAATGTTTGAGTACTTGTTGATAACTGGCGACTTCAACATATCAATCGGAACCCACAATGAGCATAAATGTATTGAATATCTAAGAGACAACTTTCTCTTTCAAAATGTAAGAGAAAACACACGCTATCGGGAGAGTCAGATAGATAGTTTACTTGATCGTATCATTTCTAAGGATGAAAATGATGTGGAAAATATAATAATACTGCCTTCATTAAGCATAAGCGATCATGCAGTATTAGTTTTTGATTGTATATGTCCCTACACAGAACTCTGCAATGAAATAATCATATACAAATATACAAAGTGTAATACTGAAGGCGTTTCTGATGAATGGGGAAGTATTTGTTCGGAGAATAAATTTAAAGACTGTGATGATACGCAAATTATGTGGAATGTGTTCATGTGCCAGTATGAAGACAGCATAAACAAATATGTACCAAAATCTAATTTTAAAGCAGGTTGTAAACCTAAACCATTGTGGGTGACTGGAGAAGCTCTTAGAGCAATTAAGGATAAGTGGCATGCAGAGTCCAAATACATGGCCACAAAACGCGAGATTGATTTCGACAATTACACTCAAATACGCAACAATGCATATGAAGTTAAGAACGCAAAACGTAACTTCGAAAAATTAATCGCCTCAAGGGCAAAGAAAAAAAACAAAGCAATTCTAGAGGTATGTGAAGAGAAATACTAAAACCAAATCGGGTGTAGTTAACTTGAAGAAAGGAGATGGTTCCTTAACAAAGACAGAATCAGAAGTTTTAAATGAATTATTTTCCAGTGTTTTTACTAATGACCCTCCACCATTTGATGATAAACAGTTTACAGTTTCACTGCAAGACATTATTACTAATAAGGCTGAGGTAGAAAAGCTTTTACATGAATTAGATATCAGTAAGTCTATGGGCCCTGATAACATGCACCCTCTAGTATAAAAGTCTATGCCTGAGATAGTGTCAGTACCATTAACCTTGTTTTTTTTAACAGTCACTTAAAAGTGGACAAATTCCAAAAGAGTGGAAAGATGCGAGGGAATCTCCATTATTCAAGAAGGAACCAAAATCAGAACCTGGAAATTATCGCCCAGTTAGCCTTACATCAGTAGTCTGTAAACTCCTGGAAAAGATTGTTAGAAAGCATATTATTAATCAGTTAATTGTGAACAAATTACTCTCTAAATCACAATTTGGCTTTCGCCCGGGTAGATCATGTGTACTGCAGCTTTTGGAAGTTTTAGAAGACTGATACTTACACTCATTTGTTAAACAATTTGTCATTCAATTTTGTTAAACTCTACACTGCACTAGTGAGACCCCACTTGGAGTATGGCACCAGTACCTCCTGTTCAGATTAGAACTACACAATTAGTTTATGGCATAAAGGAGGTTAGTTACATCGAGAAACGTTTAAAGTTACCAACAGTAGCTCATAGAAGGAAAAGGGGTGATTCAATTCAAACTTTCAAGATAATCAAAGGATTTGAATGTATACCGGCAGATGAGTTTTTCAGTTTTACTACAAGTATCATAACCCGTTGTCATTCCCTCAAACTAGAGAAGCCAAGAAGTGTAACATCATTTGCTCAAAGAACGTTTTCCAGGAGGGTAATAATTGAGTGTCAAAACAGTAAAATGCATTCAAAACATGACCCATTTTTACAAACAATTTAATTGTTATGCACCTGTCCATGCACACATATGATCGTGAGTTATATTAATAAGAAGGGCTGGAACAGAGAGAGGTTTTTGTACCCGGGTACCTTTTATTACATTCAGGTACTCGCTTATGGTTATTTCCTTGAGTAATAAGCGCTAATAGGTACAAACAAAATTGCATCTTTTGATTATTACTTTATGTTATTATAATTATTTATGAACGACTGTAACATGAATTTTTAGTGTTGTTTTTCTAAGGTCAAGCAGAAGTATACAAATATATCAAATTATCAAATTGTGCTTCTACGCTATTACTCTATGCTTCAACATATTAGGTTCACCAACGCCTTGATAATCAATATTTTTTTTTTCTGTTTCAGTTTTCCACAAATAAAATATATCGCTATCTTCTATACTCATAACCTCATTGCCACTTATTCTTATTGTCGTTTTCTTCACGAAGGCTCGTCCGAAGTTCTGAACCACAGTGGCATTAGCATCTGTACTTTTTATTTCAATAGTAAAAGCCAGACGAGCAGTTAAACAACATCATTAGTACTCAAATTATGGAATCTTACAATAAGTTGATGCGCTTGGTCGATAGAACTTGGGTTATTTGTTATTACGACACTCTGACGGATGCCTTTAAACCCGAGAGGTTCTCTCAGTTTTCTATAAGGATCTATTTCTTTCCGTATTTAGACATACTTTATTTAGAAATTATATGTTTCTAACATAACAGTAATGGCCGAAGGCGGATATGATTTTGATAATCCTACATTTAACCCAGATGAGTTTGATGACCTAGATGACACTGACATCAACTAATTACGACCCAGTGAAAAATTTCAAGAAGATATTCTAAACCAGAGCAGACATACTCGTATTGCTGACCTCGTGGGGCAAGACAAAGAACAAGCATTATTTGCCCAGAAAAATATTATTTAGAAATTAAAAATAGATACGGTATTGAAGCTCCTTATTCTCAAGAGTATGATAATTTTACGTTAGATCCAGATGGTAAAGCATCATATTGGGTGGTTGCTATAAAGAAATAAGACTAACCTCGAAACAAGGATGACCATCATTGCTTCTTTGAAAAATGAATATGGCTCGGGGGGAACACGTGCTATAAGAGAATATTTGAATTTACCTGATTAACCCAGCAAGTCTTAACTATCTCGGAAGGCTGTGACAGTTTTGGAAAGCACCAGAACTGACTTGCAAGATATAGAAAATATACCTTTACAATAGTTATCAATGATTGCGGACGAAATAGAAACATCTGTAAAAACATTATAAAAACAAACAGAAGATTTAACTCTGAGAGATATTCAAGGGCTCGATAAAGCACTCCAAAGAATCCGCGGTGAACCTGTAAATAATTCAGCAAATCTTACTGAACTTGATAAAGACATAGCGAAAGAAAAACACAAATTAGAACAAATAAACAGAAGACGATGAATTTCAACAAGAACGAATAAATAACAGAATACAAACCTTGGGAGATGAGAGAAGTGTCAGATTGGAAGCAGCGAGTGCTAACAAGGAAGCCCTACGCAGTCAAGTAGTAAACCGATTAAGAGAAACTATAAACAAAGTGCTAAGAGAAGATACAAACCCCCTCGGTGAAAGATAAGAACTTTATTTAAGGAGAAAGGTATAACTATAGTTAGTGTTTTGACTGCAATTGGGATGATTATTGGAATGATAGTTGATGCAATTATTCCATCAGGCGAAACTATACCATCAACACCCGCACCTAAAGACTGAGGGGGAGTAAAATAATGGGTAAAAAACAGTTAAGTAGTCTTGGTAAGCTTATTTCTACACTTCATGAAAAATCCGCCGAAGTCTTGCCTGGAGTATTTGGGTCTATTGTGTCTTATTTATTATCTACTACTGGAAAAGTCTTAAACTGGCTTGGAAACAATCTGTTGGCTTTAGGTATTGCTTTTGATTCTTTGTTATATTTTGCCGCCAAATAATGGATTACTAAGAAGTAATTTAATATAAGACTCTCGTTGTCATCCTATAATTATACCCCCAACAATCAAATCAGTTCTTTATCGTCATGATTTTCTGCAAAATTCGTTTGTTCTGCGGGTGGAAACAATGGAATATCAGGGTTTCCCCATTTATTCGTGTTTACGCCTTGCACGGGAGCAACTATCCTTGATGGTACAGGTGTTATATTCGAGTCATCATTTTTATTGATTTTCTGATGCTATGACAATGTCATTATTATAATCTTGAATAGTTCCAATTTGAAGGTCCATATCACTCGGCGACATATATAAACCAACTCCAAAAACAAAATCTATTTTACTTCTGGCATATTTCAACGTATCTTGATATCTTGATATTTGACTTGGCAAATCCACTGGACTAGATATAATTTTCTACATTTGCGAGAAATTGCTTCTGGGCATCAAACGCCGTACCAGTGCCTATGATATGAGTTCTTGTTTGAGATTGCGAGCAAGAATTGCCCACCAATAAGTCCTTATGGAATCATTAATTCTTCTTTCTTCTCCTGCATGTGTGAATCCATACGACTTATCAAGCATGCATGCAGTCCATGCATCGTTTGCTTCGGACCCTTGTGGTATATAATCTATATGATACGTTGTTTCGATTTTTATATGCTGTAAAACTATATATCTTGATGACATACACAGTATTTGCGTGTTGAAGTGGATGATAACCACTATTAGTCCAATAATAAATCGTCCCTAAACCTTGGTTATAACTTTGTCACCAGTTCGTGTTTTTGTCTACGTTGAATTCTCCACATATTCTTTCATAAGCACTGCGGTTAAAATAATTATTAAAAACATTCCAGCTAGGTTTTTGTGGCAATGCATTTAAAATAATATTCTTCTGGTTTGGTAATACACGTGGAACTTGAACAGTGAGCCAATCATAGAATATGTTTTCATATGCGTTTGATAATAAACGCCACGTGCACACCAAAAAGCAAAGTTTAACTGATTCTGCCAAAAATCCAATCTGTACGCCATCGTTGTACAAGAGCAATAGGATGCACTATTTTCTTAGGCGAAAATGAGCGTTCAGATTATGCAGCCTTCAGAGTTCCATTTGATATAAAAACGGTTTCTGTGATTAACTATATAACCTCGGAAAGTAACCCTTGATATTTAAATTAAAAAGTTCTTAACTGAAAGATGAAGCAACCAACAGCACCTTTGTATCCTGAACTGTCTGCAGAAGATGGGTAGAATTACAGACTACAGAAAATATCTGAATTGGAGCAGAGATTAATAACAGAAAAAGATGAAAGACAATCGCTTTATGAAAAGCAGACGTGGAATAAATATTATTTATGATATTGATATGGTATTGACTTCTGCGAGTCTTGGAATGGGTGGGACAGGGATAGGCCTACTTTCAACTATAATTGCCCCGCCGATTTTTTACCACTAGTAATAGCTTCTTTTATATGCGGGGTTCTTGGAATTGCTGGCAAGTTGAGCAACAAAAGACTGTACATTTGAAAGTACTGAAACAGTATTAAATAGCATGGAAGACTTGATTTCTAAGGCTTTACAAGACGGGCAAATATCAGAGCAAGAGTTTAAGATAATTTTAGATGAAGTTGAAAGGTATACTAAGATGAGGGATGAAATAAGGGTTAAGAAATCGGAGATCAGTGAAGAAGAAAAACAGAAGTTGATAGAGCAGGGAAGAGCACAAGCAATGGACACTATGCCAAAAAGTAATATATTGTTTTAATTATGTATATGAGTATGAACTACCACCTGCATATTAGTAGAGCACATATGTATATAAAAGGTTTAGTCTGGACCACAGACTCAACTGTGTCCTAAAGCGAAACTTCGAGGCTGTGGTCCAGAACGAGGTTCTGGGCCAGATCGAGGCTGTAAAAATCGAAAACGAGGCTGTGGCCCAGAATCTTCATTTTATATACTACTTTGAACAATTGCTTAACATTTTTGCTTTCAACAAAATATTTCAAAGACCAAATGGCGCTATATGTGTGGTCCCAGTTTCCCGACTGACCCCATGTTTGAGGGCCGCTAAACAGTTTACATGTATGCAAAAATAAAATCAAGTTAAATTATGCTTTCTGTTTTTTCTAACTGTGCCTGAGATTAACACATTTAAGGGCTCAAATTTAAGCTGTTTTACTTGCATATTTAAGTCATTTTTTCAAAATGCTAGTAAACTTTTGAAGCAATGGCAATATTATGCAAGTGTTTAACAGTCCTCTAGTTTAGAATATTGCTAGAAAGTAAAACTATTTACGCATAATATAGATGTTTATTTTTTTCTAGAGTGAGCTATAATTTGCCAGTTCAGTTTTAATCAACTGGCAAAAAGACGCCAGTTGGAAAAAATGCTGAATTCGAGCCCTGAAATATAATTATATATATTTAAGTTCTGTGTATTAGGTTTCAAAAGTATTGAGTGAAAAAAGAAACAAAAGAAGACAAAATATAAAACGAAATCTTTTTAGAAAATAAAATATTTTTTAGAATACAAAATATTTTTAGAAATTCAAAATAGTTTCCCTACTTACCTACCCTATTGTTTTATAGCATGTAATAGGAACCATACATATAACTTTATTTCGCCTAACACACCCAAATGTGTCCATGACTTTATAACATTAAAGTGGCAACATTCCCTAACCTGGTAGGGAGAGATTGGAGGTGTGTCTTATCAATTACACCAACTATACAGTCCTGTCAGTTATGAATGTCTCTAAAAATAGCACAATATGTAAACCACTCTCATTGGATCCAGAGTTTGCAGACGACAGAAAAATGTACTTACAAATCAGTTTGGAGTAAAGTTTTCAATGACTCCAAACTACTAGTATATAATTAATTTCTGCTTGTTTTAATGGAACTGTGACAGTTTTCTTTAGTATTATTAATTCATGTTTTACCCAATTTTTTCATCTCTAATATCCACTGCTCTGTATATAATATAAAAAAGAATTGCTATGCACTTTTGTAAATGTAATCTGATCACTAAACAGAACTTTACACTACCAGCAAATATTTTATGACAAGTTATCAGTGTTAAATGAAAATTAATTGCCAATTATAGTTGGTCTGGAGAAACAGTGTATATATACTGGAGTACACAAGATATGCGTATAATTTGGACATGTATGTTAGGATGACATTGTGTTGGGAATAAACATACAAAATAAGTATAACTGTCATTATACATAAAGCTTTTGCTCTAAAGCTCTATTTCTCAGATACTACCTACATACCAAACACTATTCAGATCATAATGTAAATTGATCAGTTGTTTGTGTCGCCTGCGAACTTCACACACATATTCATCTTACCACACAGAATATTGTATTGTTAACCACGACCAATAACGCTTCCATTTCAGCAGACTTATGCCCCTTTTCATAAAACGTTAACCTGCAACCTAACCAAGCTCATAACTGGTCATAACTAGAAAAGTATTTGACCTATGTTCATGAAACTTCACACACGTGATTATTCGTCTTTACCGAAGGAATGTCGTTACACTTGTCCAATAACTCTGACTTTCATTTGGCAGAGTTATACCCAATTTTCATAAAACTTTAACATGCGACCTAACCTAGTTCATAACTTGGCAAAATATTGACCTACGGTCATGAAACTTTATACAATTTTTCTGATCAATTATCAAGTGCAGATGTATGCCCCTTTTCAATAATTTTAACACTTAAAAATAACTGCTCCATAATTCCTGAAGGATTGCACCCTGTGTTTTCAAACTTCATAGTTAGACTGTACGTGGTCAAATAAACAAACGGCAGACGACAAAAGTGTTCCGTGGAAAACCCTTCTAGTCTTATTATATATGTATTACATTAGAATAGGACCACACAATTTTATTGATCTTAGCCTTAAATCGTATGTGTCATCAACTTTGTTATTTCACACTTGTTTGTTTGAGCTTTGCTCTGTTTCGTACATGCAGGAATTAAAATGACTAGATCCCAGTGGCCTACTTTGCCATTGACCGTTCCAAGGCGGTCAACCCTTTTGTGTTTGTGATGTCGCTTGCATTTATTATTACTTTTGCCTTCTTGTTTGTCTGTTTGCGTGTTTGTTTTTGTGTTTTGTAGTTGACTGTCCTCCTTGAATGCTACTTTCCCTGTCCGATCTTGTTATATTTCTTTAGATAGTGATATGAATTTCACCCATTTAAACAGTGACATTGACAATGATAGAGTCTTTACGTGGTTCTATGGACCTGTCAGTAAAATTATTATTAATTTTCGTTAAAAGTCCATAATTGTATTTATATTATGATAACAGTAAACAACACAGGAGCATTTATTTACAAACTGATATTGTGTTTTACAGATGGAGACAAGCAGAATACACAGGTATTGGCCAGAATACACAGGTATTGGCTGGTTGCATTCCATCCCTATTAAATCAGCTATTTTTGAGTCGGTGAGGGAGCATATCAAAGCATACCAGTAATATATGGGAGGAAGTCTTTCCATGGAACACCCACATGTTACACCGGACAACGTTCCTATTTACAGTCGCTGTTGGTCTTCTAATATATTCTCGCACAGATTCATGAAAGTGGAGAACCCATCTTAGCAACAAAAATATATAAAATAGCATGGGAAATCTTGCATCACCACTCTGGAAACTTTAAAACAAATCATTATTATCAAGGTCTACACCGCTGAGGTGGAGGAGTCTGGCACTTCAGAGTGGTGCTTCCTTAAGGTTATTGAAACAGAAACCTGTTGCATGTTTATTAGGATTCAGCGGGGAAATTCTTTGACCAACTTGTGCTGTTAGACAGTGACAATATTCAAGGTTTTGATTTACGAGAGCCAAGACTTGACATTAAAGACACGTATGTCTGCCTCCAGAAGTTTCCTGACATATATGGAGCTGCTATTAAGAATGAATACGAATAATAATAATAATATATTATGTGTAGTTGAAGATTCAGAAACGGGAGAGCCAGATTTCAAAATGCTTGTCCATTGAGAATGTAAACCAGCATTCTTCTAAGAACTATTCCATTAAAACATACATGGGACCCAAGAAAGGCACCTTTGAAATTTAACACCCAAAATATTGTAGTGCCTTGCTACTTTGCATTTCCACTTTCACGAGTTGTTGTTATATCGACCTTTTAGATCGATCGCTGTAATTTCTTAACATCCCGATTACGCTTTCGGTCTATATGGAAATAGGCATTTCGTGCGATAATTTCAAAACCATAACACCTACACTCATGAAACTTCGTAGATACATTGCCCTTGGTGAGAGAAAGTATCGTATTTCATTGGGGTTAGCAGGTCAATGGTCAGGTCACTATGACCTTATGTGGTAACATCAACAAAATAACACCCCCTCCCACACACACACACACACCACTGATGAAACGTCGTATGTGCATTGACGTTGACAAGAACCTTATTGTCTTTGTGGTCAGTAGGCCAAATGTCAAGGTCACCATGGCCTTATATGTCAATACACATTCCGCTAAATAACTGTGAAACCACAACACTCACACTCGTGAACATTTATAAATAAATACATTGCCTTTGGTCAGAGGAGGAACCTTGTTGCTTTGGGGTCACTAGGTCAAAGGTTCAGGTTACCGGTCCATATTCCAAGTGATAACAACTGTGTAGACATATTGGCCTTGGTGAGAGGAGAAACCCAATTGCTTTTGGGCTTAGTGGGTCAAAGGTCAAGGTCACTATGTTCTCATATAGAAATACACATTGCAAATGACATTCCCGGAAATATGATACCCACGCTTATTAAACTTCATTGGTGCATTGCCCTTGGTCAGAGGAGAAAAACTATTACTTTTGGGTTCAGTAGGTCATCAAGGTCACATTGAACTGACAATGACTGAATTTTTAAGACATTTTCCTCACTGTAACTTGTTACTATTAAACGTTATAGAAATAGTACCCATGTTAAAAAAACAACCCCACTGATTTTAAGCTTAGTAGGTCAGATGTCAAGGTCACTGTGATCATGACAAATCCCTTCCCAGTTGTTATTCATGAATTATTTGATCTACAGTCTTGAAATTGTATACGAATAGTGCTCTTGGTTAAACAACATCCCTATCATTTTTTTTTTTATTAGAAGGTCAAAGTTAAGCGATATATTGAACTGACACCTACAGACGCGCAGCTAGACCAGTTTTCTTTATACTCATGGTTGGTTGCAATACTAACAAATCATTAAAATTGCTTTGAAATGCATTATGTATTTTTTTCTTTCCAAAATGTTCATAAGCAGGTGCGTGCCTGCGTATAGGCAGCTACGCGCCTGACACCTAGGAAACGGGCGTATAATGCCCCGTTGGGCGGCGTTCTTGTTTACTATAGTTTAATTGAAGAATGCGTTGTAATTTCAATCTTTAGTTATGCTAGTTGGAAAGGCACACATGTTTTATTATGCGGTTTTGTACAACTTTCACGTTGCACATTTTACTACGTGTTATGGATCCAAATGTGTGTGCGGCTTTCCTCGCACATGCAATTCTTGTGCAAATGATAGGGTTCAACCCGAAATAGTCAAGAAATCAGGCCTCGACTCAGGTAAAATTTTGTCTGATTTTGTCGCCAATAGTTAATTGATTTTTATGAAACTTAGTTCACCTAATGCAGAACACAAAATGCTACTCCCGGTTGAAATCCAGTTTTGAAAAACTCTTACAACAAAATGTTATTGAAGGAATAAGAATAGTTTTATGGTTGAAAGCCGTGACGGGGTACACAGTATTTCAGTAAACTCATGAATTTTAACCCATTTACACAATCTAGATCTTGTCTTTACACTCATTCCTATTCTTTGCACAAATATGTTGTTTCTACTTTCCCAACATCATGTTTAGCAGACAACCCCTTTCGCAACAATCATATGTGTGTTACTGCTACTGCTACTGCTAACTACTGTCAGCAGTAGCAGCAGTAGCAGTAGCTACTGCCAGCAGTAGCAGCAGTAGACTCAATAGTCATCGTAAGTATGTTTTCTTTTCGCAAGTATGTTGTTTCTACTTCCCACACACATGTTTAACAGGCCACCCCTTTCGCAGCCATCATATGTTTGCTACTGCTATTGCTACTGCTACTGCTACTGCTTACTACTGCCAGCACTAGCAGCAATATAGTCAATAGTCATCGTAATTATGACGATATATGTTTTCTTTGCGAAAGTATGTTGTTTCTACTTTCCCACCATCATGTTTATCAGACAACCCCTTTCGCAACCATCATATGTTTGCTACTGCTACTGATACTGCTGCTTCAGTAGCAGTAGCTACTGCCAGCAGTAGCAGTAGGTAGTAGAGCACCATCTCAATATACTCGATATACTCATCGCAAGAATATAAGTTCAATTTTCAACCATAACCGTTTCGCCAATATCAAGTGTATGTGTATATATATCTGTTTCCCTACCGTTAATGCTGTGACCTTTTAGGCACTGCTAGCAATAGGAGCAGTAGCAGTAAGTACTACAAGTACTATCAGTAGCAATAGAAGTATATATTTCTAGCAGTAGATGCAGTAGAGCAGTAGAAACACTACCATCAACATCTATTGTTGTCTCTACTTTCCATTTCTAACCATCATGTTTTATAGACCTCTTTCGCACTTCATTCTCAACCGTTACAGTTGAAACTTATTAAACAAAAATAGGTTTTGTTGTCGGATAACGACTGTCGCCGGCGGGAAGATCAACCACATATACACGCGAGCGCAGCGTTTTTTAACGCCTTGTGGTAGTGCTACTAAAATCTCACATTTGAGACCGTTGATCACCATTTTGGTTCTACTGCTGTATGATTGAACGTTCGAAAATAGTCAAAAACGCGCCTGGTCGTCGAATAACGAGTGTTGCCGGCGGGACGATCAACATCATACGCATGCAGTCTCATTGGATTTTAAAAGCAAGATGGCCAGCCTACTAATACTACCCCACTTGAGATTGTTCATAGCAGTTTTTGTTCTATTTTCTACTGCTGTCATAGAACGGACGAGGTATTTCATTATCAGGTAATGGTAACCTTCACCTTGTACTTATTGACCCCAAAATGTATAGGTTCGTCCCTTCTCTATGGCCTGTCTATCGGTGACGTTTATTGCATATGGCTAGCAGTCTTGAGTTATAGAGCCGACACTGTCTTTAATTATCAGGTCATTGTAACCTTAACCTTAAACCCATTGACCCCATACTGTATAAAGGTCATCCTCTCACCATGGACAGTATACCTGTGACGTTGCATGCATATGGCTACACAAATTGATTATAGAGCGGACAAGGTTGTTCACTATCAGGTAACCCTTTGACCCCCAAAATGTATAGGTGTAACACGCCCATTGTTTGTTGCATTGAGTTGTGTGTGAATTAAAATGTAAATGCCATGTTGTCGACAGCGACACAAATCAGCGGACATTTTTTTTCAGTTTTAACCTAACTTAACTGTTTTATAAAATGACATTGGGCTTACCTATACTTGATATGCTGTATTAAATGCTTCATAAAGTCAATAAACATGAAGAAATCAAGAGGTTAAGCTACCAAAACTGCTCTTTGAATGCAAAATGTGCTGATTGTCATGCCAGAATCCAATTTTCAAGGCAATTTTTCACTTTTGGTGGCATCATACCTTAATTTGGTAATAATACATGAATACTCATTAATGCAAGTCTGGTTCTAGTGTTGTGCTTAAAAGCCAAGTTTTAATTATTGGGCAGCATACTTTGCCTACAGTTCTCTCTGACATTATCTCAGTAAACCCAATTTTAGGGGGTAAGGGGGAGGATTTTATAGTGTCATACCTATAAAAGCAGGGTTTTAAAAATAGTAATGCTAAATTATGATGACAAATACACATATCTACATGTTGATACCAAGCAAGCCTAGTTTTAGTGGAAAATATTTCTCCAGGCCATCATTAAAGACTTTAAAAAATCTGAAACTCCAAATTACGGCTTTCCGCGGCAAAGAATAGCAAAACAAAATTCAAAACCGGTTTTAAAAGAGCGTGAAGTATTTTTTTGAAGATAAATAATCATTCCAAAAGGAAAACAGCCAGTTAAGTAAGAATCTGAGAGAAAATGACAATTCACAGATCCCGCCTTATAGGTGTAACACGCCCTTTGATTGTTGCATTGAGTTGTGTGTGAATTACAATTTAAATGCCATGTTGTCATTCATATCTAAGCCCAAATTAAAAATGAATAACTTACATTCTCATCACAAATGACACATATGCTGCCAAAAATCCTCAGAAAAATGTGGGTCATTTATCTTCTAAGAAAGAACATGTCTCATGAATGAATGGTCCCTTTAAAAACATAAACACTGAGATGCCAAAATATTGTATTCATACACTCATTTCCATATAAGCAAAAATAATTAAAAACTCACAATTTTAACGTGACAATGCTTGAAAGATATAACAAATATATCAACAATGTGATATAAACCAAAAATAGCACTTTAAATTAGTGAAAATGCTCTTTTTTTTTTACAAAGAAATGAGAATTATTTATTGACCGCCATTATGCGATACCCAGGCTGAAACATCCTGTGTTGCAATGGGTGTGCTACACCTATAGGTGCATCCACTTATCAAGGAAAAACTGATTAAAGCTTTATGAGTGTGAGGTGCCGTCGCCGTGTCCAAGTGGTTAACGACGGTTGCAACCCTAAAGGTAACAACTTCTCTAAAGGTAACAAACTTCACTAAAGGTAACACTTTTGAGACTAAAGGTAACAACCTACACTAAAGGCAACAAAAAGTTTGCAATAAAGGTAGCAACTGCTGCACTAAAGGTAACACGAGTTTGACCTGCACTTACGGTAACAACCCTATGCCCGAAAGGTAACAACACATTCTTGGTACTTGTTTTCAGATTGGAAACTCGGCTATATATTTTTGCGAGGAAAATAAGCCGCAAAGCAAAATATATTGAGTAATTATAATATTCATTTGAAAAAAACCTCCGATTTCGAGTAAACGTCACTTTTCAAAGAATCGAAGCTAATACGCGCGCATCCAGTGTGTCTCAGTAGAAAGAGTTTATTCAACTGTCTGAAAATACCGTAACGGTAGTTGTCTCTCTTGCCTTTTTTATCATTATTATTCTCTCAAGGCACGTTATTGTTGGTACTATAGCGACGGGCAAATACAGTTTATATAATAATTGATTTTAATTTCTTTAGCGTTTATGCAGTTTTAAACGTGGATAGTAAATGGTAAGTTTTACGACGCACGTTGTTTAGGCGTTAATGCGGTTTTAAACGATAGTGGTGAATGACAAACTTACAATAAGTCGCCAAATTCATTCATGACATTTGCCATTTAAGCCCAGTGCTTCAAACCGCATAAACGCTGCAAAAATGAAAATCAATTCTTACTTTATCAAGAAACTCCCCAGTCCCATATACTATTTTAATTTGTATGCCATACGTAAACGCAGAAATGAGACTACTCTGGATGGTTAATAAACATCTCCAGTTTCGGTGTAGATGCATTGCTTAAATAGTTTTGCTTTAAAAGTACTTTAAATTTTAAAAGTGTTACCTTTAGTGAAGTGTGTTACCTTTAGTGCAGTTGTTACCTTTAGGGTTGCAACAACGACGTTGCGTTGTAAACCTTCTCGCCTCTTACCGCTGCGGGTTCGAATCCCACTGGAAACTCGACTTGTAACTTAGAAATTGCCGATTCTTTAGGATGGTGGCAGGTGTACAGTACAAGTTCTACCCAGGAATAAGACAGACAGACAGACAGACGGACGGACGGACGGACGGACGGACGGACGGACGGACAGGCAGGCAGGCAGGCAGGCAGGCAGGCGGCAGGCAGGCAGGCAGGCAGGCAGACACATAGACAGACAGACAGACAGACAGACAGACGGATGAACAGACTGCTTCCAGTATACCACACACATTACGTGGTCCGAGTATTAACTTTCACACCTCATCCAACCCCTTCTCCAAGAATTGAAAATGGTGTTTGCTGTGGTATGAAATAAAACATTAATTTCGGCTTTAAAAGTTAGCATGTTGTAAAATTAAAACATTTAATAGTTAATCTTAAACAGGTTATCGCATTTTTCAGATAAACGTGTTTTATTGCCGAAATATTTGTTATAAAATCCTATGGGAAGCCATAACCGTCGAAATGTGGATAATTACAAACCATTCAATGACAGGCCATTTAATTCAACATGAAGTCATTTGATGACGTACATACAGATTCGATGCGACGTGTAAACTCGGTTCATTCGTTACAAAGTGAATTGATACAGTTCGAAGTGAAATGATACGGTGTAAAATGTCCAACCATACGACTCAAAGTCATTTGATGACGTACATATTGATTCGATGCGACGTGTAAACTCGGTTCATTCGTTACAAAATGAATTGATACGGTTCGAAGTGAAATGATACGGTATAAACTCGGTTCATTCGTTACAAAGTGAATTGATACGGTTCGAAGTGAAATGATACGGTGTAAAATTTCAAACCATACGACGCAAAGTCATTTGATGACGTACATATTGATTCGATGCGATGTGTAAACTCTGTTCATTCGTTACAAAATGAACTGATACGGTTCGAAGTGAAATGATACGGTGTACAATTTCAAACCATACGACGCAAATAGAAATCATTCAGTGCAATGACAAACCATTTGACAAAAAAACTAATGCAATACAATCAATTACAAGTCGGTACGATGAAAACTTAAACGATTCATCGAAAAATGTGAAGTGATACAGAACAATGTAAATCAGCATGATGCAATATGAATCAGTTTAACGCAAACACATTTAGTCTGGTGGTAAGTAAAATGATCGGGCGAAAACACAGTCGGTGCGATGCAAACGCAATTCGTACGACAGAAACTGATTTCATTACGTGCAAAGTGGAATGGATTGACCCTCTAAGATTTTGGTAGGTCGCCAAAGATCGCCAAGTTCGCTAAAACTATGTAAAATTTATGGAAATTTGATCGTGCAAATATCCACAGTCTTTCTTATCAAACCTCCATTCTCAGTACTGTTTAGTACTTTGATTTATCATATTATGTAGCGGAAATAACCCTGAAAGTGATGTGGCAAATATCGCCGCCAGATGTCGCACCGTTTCACTTTGCACGTAATGAAATCAGTTTCTGTCGAACGGATTGCGTTTGCATCGCACCGACTGTGTTTTCATCCGATCATTTCACTTCGAACAGTATCAATTCACTTTGTAACGAATGAACCGAGTTTACACGTCGCATCGAATCAATATGTACGTCATCAAATGACTTTGCGTCGTATGGTTTAAAATTGTACACCGTATCATTTCACTTCGAACTGTATCAATTCACTTTGTAACGAATGAACCGAGTTTACACGTCGCATCGAATCAATATGTACGTCATCAAATGACTTTGCGTCGTATGGTTTGAAATTTTACATCGTATCATTTCACATCGAACCGTATCAATTCACTTTGTAACGAATGAACCGAGTTAACACGTCGCATCGAATCAATATGTACGTCATCAAATGACTTTGCGTCGTATGATTTGAAATTTTACACCGTATCATTTCACTTTGAACCGTATCAATTCACTTTGTAACGAATGAACCGAGTTTACACGTCGCATCGAATCAATATGTACGTCATCAAATGACTTCATGTTGAATTAAATGGCCTGTCATTGAATGGTTTGTAAATATCCACATTTTGACGGTTAAAATCCTGCTAATATAAGCTTTGCCATCGCTTAATAACCTTAAGGCGGGACCACGTAATGTATACTTTGTTGTGCAGGGAAAATACACAATTTAATTAATATTGTGCATATCGGTAAGCTAAAATACTACTTCGAATTGAAACAAGAATTTGAATTTATATTCTTTTATGACGGAGAAACTGGAAAACTTAGAAAAGGTTGAAAACATTATCAAAATCGGATGATAAAAAGCAAAGGAATATGATTATTTGAAGATTGTTTTGAAACGGATATGGAAGCCGCCATTTTACTTTGACATCATAGTTGCAAATTACCATATATGGAATATTTATAATAATGTTATATTACTGATTTATAATTAAAGAAAGAAAAAAAGACAGCAAACGTATGAAAATTAAGTCTACTACTGTGTAATTATTCATTATAGGACATTTACCTCAGAATGGCGACTCCAATATCGTTTTTAGAACAATCTTCTTTGTTGATCATCCGATTTAAAAATTCTTTCATTTTTTCTAAGTTTGTCACAACTCTCAATAATTAAGATTATTTGCCCGTATGCCTACATTCAAAAATATCATTTCCTGTAGGTGTCAGGTCCGTATGACCTTGACTTTTGACCTTCTAACAAAAACACTGATAGGAGTTGTTGTTTAACCAAGAGTATTATTTGTATAAAGTTTCCAGAATAAAGGGCAAATAGTTTATGAATGACAGCCGGGAAATTAGTTTTCATGGTCAAGCCTAATATTCATTAAACTTTTGAGCACAAGTTTCAGACTCGACTCAAAATCTCTTCTTTTTTTTTAATTCCAAATAAAAACAATTTTACAAGCAAATTACAATATTTACTTACAGAAACGAGTAATTTTAAAGGTAACTTAAGGTAACTTAACAGAAAATGTCTGAAAATCACAATTTTTACCCACAATTTTCTGTTGATAGGGTTTGCAAAATAAATGAGATTTTTAGTCTGAGTCGAGTTGATGAATTTATGCCCAGGTCATAGTGAACTTGACATTTGACCTACCAGTAAATAAATTAAGTGCAAGAGACGTTTTTCTTGATTGGGTAAAACAACAACCTAATGTGCACGTGAAGCAAGTCTTTATTACATTTGTGTCCGTTTTTGCACGTAATGTATGTCACTTACATTTGTATACATATATAACCAACCGTGTTACATTTGGGGCAGGTTATTTATTTACGTGACTTTTTTATTTTACATATGTGTCAATTTTTAGGTTTGAGGTTCCTACACAAACTCTACTTTCTAAATATGGGACACACGCGCAATTTTCCTTAATAAGTTGTCGAATAATGCAAACTTCCGGTTACAAGGCCTACTCGGTTCTAATCTCATGAAGTACCAAGCCAGGAGAATCAAATATAGCTATTATAGTTTTATGTTATGTATTGGTACTACAATAAGATTGTGGATCTGCAAGTAGGAAGCTTGAGAGTGAAAACCAGCTTAGTGGCAGTTGGGAAAGACCCATGAGATTGTTTGTTACCTTTCATATTTTCCATGTGTATGAATGACTTAGAAGAACATTGCATGGTTTTAAAGGTACCGATACTGGAATGTCAAAGCTGTTACTACTCCTATATGCTGATGACATAGTGATATTTTCGGATACCGAACAAGGGCCACAAGATAGATTAGATATACTGCATAGTTATTATTAAAAATTTGGTGGTCAGATAAAAAGAAATCTATTATTCACATAAAATCACATATAAGTCAATCTACGGACGTATCTGTTAGCCATACTTTAGACATTTTTTGACAAATTCAGTTTGCCTATTTTAAATTATGGCGCAGAGGTATGCGGATTCTCAAAGGCGGAAAGGCTATAAAAAGTACACCTTAAATTTTGGCCAGTCTTTTAACCCAAACATTTGTACAACAACAACAACAACAACAACAACACAAAAACAACAACAACAAGTAACGTGCTCCTCCAAATGCAGCATCAAACAGCAATCCCAATATAGGCAGCGCGCTTCTGGCACCCGCCAATAATGTTATGCTAAATGATCTGATTGTAACCCAAAACAAATTATATTGGGCATCTCAAGTTAAAGGATTATTGGAACGAACAGGATTTAATGGAGTTAGGTATTTTCAATGAGTAGAAACACAACATACTTCATTAATATATTTAAAAAACGAGTTAAGGATATGTTTATACAAAATTGGAATGTCAAATTATTGGTTTCCAATAGAGCTAGTACGTAAAGAATAAGATCAGATTTCAGGTTCAAATATAATTTAGACAAACTCCAATATAAATAAATTTAGAACTTTCTTTTTACAAAACTTAGATTCTCTAGTCATAGGTTAAAAATTGAACCTGGGCAATGGCCAAATAAAATACCAGGCCATGTTTCAGGCCAATATCTCATTACTAATTAAAGATTTTAGTGAAAATCTATTTTCTATTTTTTGTTACAGTGACCTTGACCTCAGTGACCCCAATTACAATCTCAAGCTTCCTTTTTTATAATAAGCTACCTACACATCAAGATCCAGGTCAATATCTCATTCCTAACTAAAGTTATTGTGCGAAAACCGTTTTTCTATTTCTAGAAACCGTAACCTTGACATTGACCCTAGTGACCCCAGATGCATTCTAAAGCTTAATTTTCATATAAGATACATGCACACCAAGATTCTGACCAGTATGTCAATCCTAGCTAAAGGTTTTGAGCGGAAAATGATTTTCTATTTGTAGTAAAATTGACCTTGACCTTGATCCCAATGATCCAAAATGTATTCCCAGACTACATTTTCATATAGGCTATCAACACATCAAGTTTCGTGTCAATATATCATTCTTAACTAAAGTTATTGAGAGGAAATATACTTCCTACCTTTAGTAACAGTGACCTTGACCTTGAACACAGTGATTCAAAATGCAATCCCAAGCTTCTTTTGCAATGACCCTACCTAAGCACAAAGTGTCAGGTCAATATCTCATTCATGGTTATAAGAAAAAACGAAGGCACATATATATAGGGTTACCAATTATTAATCGAATGGAGTTCCTATTATAAAAAGTAATCCCTCCTTTTTTGTTGAAAGGCCGGATTTTAAGTAGGGGAAAATAGCGCATTTCTATTAGATTTTGTTGTTGTATTTATAAAAAGTGTATATATTTTAATGGCTGATTGATGAGCATTTTCCTTTTGTTTTGAATCTGCAGGTTTACATGCATACACTTCGTTAGCAACTTCATGAGTAACTATCAATGAAAACCGCTGTACCCTTGATTTGTTTCGTAAATCAACAACAACTTTCTTACATATCTTGTTACCGCACAGTTTCTTATGAGTTTTCAAAGACAATGCTATTTTTCAAATATGAAAATGACACTGTTGCATTATCCAAACTTGAAATGAAGTTGCAGCAAATCATCAATATATGTAGCATTTTAAGAATGAGTTATATGGGGAATGTAATTAGTGGTTTCATACCTATATAACATTTTTTAAGAAAACTCCAGTGTAACCAGTTCGACTTGGCTGGTTTTAGTACTCGTTTGATCTTTCATTAATATTAACAATCTGGCCAAGATCCAATGAAAAATGAAGTTTCTATAATGTTAGCAAGGTCAAATATAGCATTTTTTTAAGAGAGTCAAGGGCCATAACTCCGGTTTTACTGTTCCTATGTTGCTGGTTTTTGAACTCCTCCGACCTTGCATTGATATCAACACTCTGGTGATGTTTTTAAAGTTTGGAAAAGATCAGAGCCCAGTTGTTCAAAGATCGATTAGCTTAACGCTCGATTAGTTAAAAAAAAATCTCCGAATTTCCTTGAAATGATATTGCAGCCAGAAATTTAGCATATAGAAGTTTTTATGTTCAGAAGAAACTCAAATTAATACGTTTTGTGATACAAAAAAATATTCCGTATGAGAAATTGAAATTTGAAAAGTTTTCACTAATTGAGCGTTAAGATAATTGATCTTTGAACAACTGGGCCCAGAGGATAAGCGAATTAAGGCCCTATCATGTTAACAAGACAAACTATAGAATATTTCAGACAATCAAGAGCTCTAACTCCGGTGTAACAATTACTAGTCCGATCTGGCTTGTTTTCGAACTCTTCCGGGCTTTATTGATATCAACAATCTGGTAAAGTTTTGGAAATATCTGATGAAAAATGAAGGTCCCAATGTGTTAACGAGGCAAAATATAGGACAATTTCAGAAAATCAAGGGCCATAACTCCGGTGTTACTAGTCCGATGTGGCTGGTTTACAAACTCGTCCCACCTTTCATTGATATCAACAATCTGGTTAAGTCTGGAAAAGATCGAATGAAAATAAAAGCTCTACTGGCTATATGGTTCCATGGTGGGGTGGGGTGAGGTTGATGGAGATAGAAGGATTGTGTGGCAGATATGGCACTACCACAATAGTTTTTGATAAAGTGTCTTCAATTACCAAGATATAGGGGAGGGATGTATTTGGATCAAGTTTGTCTAGCTTTAAAACAAATCAAACTTTCGTTAATATAAACACTCAAACCAAGTTTGACATGTGACCCAGGGGCGGGGCCAAGTTTGACTCCAGGGTCACCATTTGAACAAACTTGGTAGAGGATCCATAAGCTGATAATAAATAAAAAATATTAAAAAAAAATTCTCTTGTAGTTTTAGAGAAGAAGATTTATGAAGTTCTTCCCTATAGTTCTATGTAAAACTAAATTAAAAAAAAAAATATTCAAAAAAAATAAAATAAAAATAATAATTAAAAAGCATTGAACCCATGAACCATGTTTCTTATGAAAAAACAAATGCTTCCAGTGAGATTTGAACCCACGACCCCTGGGGTTTCCAGTGTACATTACCAAAAATTGAAAAAGGGCCACAACTCCGGTGTTACTGGTTCGATCTGGCTGGTTTTCAAACTCGTCCGAGCTTTCATTGATATCAACAAAATGAAGGCGCTAGAGTGTTCACAAGAGTGAAAATGGCATTTCCCATTAATTCAAAGGCAAATAACTCCGATATAGCTGGTTTTCGAACTCTTCCGAGCTTTCATTGATATTAACCATCTGGTACAGTTTGGTAAAGATCGGATGAAAAATGAAGGCCCTATCGACTTAACGAGAGAAAAGCTAACGACGGACGACGGACAACTCGGAAACCCATGGTGCGAGATCGAGTCCTGGGGTCCTTTATAACAAATTAAAAGTGTAAGATGTATAGATCGCCATTTTCCGATAAAAAATCTCAAAATGGCAAGTTTAAAAATTACCTTTTTCTTACCATAAAATTCATAAACCCACATAAAAACTACAGCAAACACTATTTCAATATGTCTAGTATTACTTACAATCAACGACAGGTACGATTAATGTGCAAAAAAACGTTTACCCCTATACTAAAATGAACACGCAGGTGCAACCTTTTTTCAAAATTTGCCTAGTTTAAAAAGCATTTTTTTGTTAAAAGCAAATTCATAACCCAATTAAAAACTATCGCAAACACTATTTCAATATGTCTATTATTACTTGCAATCATCGATAGGTAAGAACAAAGTGTAGGAATAAGTTTACCCTAGTACAAAAGTGAATATGATTATGCAGCAGCTGTGTTTTCCTAATAGGACATGCGCAGTGAAGCAGACGTTTAGTGAACGACAAGTGTTTGGCGTACTTCTGATGGAGACCGATCCCTTTAATTATCGTCCCAGCTTTCAGTAGGTTATAACAGTTCTGTGACTCGGTTTTTATCCTTAGGTTCTATAGTAAACTAAAACGATCTTTGTTAGAGTAATATTACAACAGTTTTCAAGATTTGATTTTGAAAGATACATATATTGAAACAATATGCCTGCATACATGTGCATAAAATATGCAGTATTTTAAAAGTTGTATATACCTTAAATGTTAATGTAAGCCTAGTTGGACATCTACGATAATTGAGAGTTATGAATACTTCGGAAAAGGTGAAACCATTATCAAAATCAGATCATAAACCAAAAAGATATGACCATTTAAAGTTCTTTTAAAACGGTTATGGGAGCCGTCATCTTGATATAAGTCATGTGGATAATTATCATTTAAAGCATAGAAAATCACTGCATATGAATGAAAAATCCCCTTTGATGCACTATTTCACTTCAGTATTCTTAATTTTCATATAGTTATGAGTTGTTGTTTTCATGTAAATAAATAAATTATCATATTTAAAAATATTCCATATATGGTCATTTAGAACTATGTTGTCATAGCTCTCAAAAGGGCGGCTTCCATATCCGTTTCAACAGAACCTTCAAATGATCATATTTTCTTTGTTTATCATCTGATTTTGATAATTCTTTCAACGTTTTCCAAGTATTTTTCAGAATTCTCAGTAATAAATATCGTTTGGTTGTAGCGCTACATTCCCTTTAAGAGTATCATCACATACTAACATTTTAATGTGTACATTTCTCTTTTTTCTATATATGTGTATCAAAATGAATGAGCCGTATTAATAGTCTCGTGAATGATGGCATTTGTGCAGTTCACAGAACTTATAACTGTATTCACACATTCAACATTCTTCATTTTAACATTTGTACAAATGATAAGACTCAAATAAACACTTTTAACCGGAAATCATGATCCCTGCATCGTGTCAGGTGTCATCTCGCTCACATCAAAAGAGCAGTGGCAGAAAACAATAAACGTGGCTCCAGCGTAAATGGAGTTTCTACGATAGAATTTGGAGCAACTCTGCAGTTCAGGGTGAGAAGGTTCTAGGCCCATTTTCCATATCTTATCTCGATGTACATGGAGGATGAGCATGGCATGTTCATGTCTGTTAGGCGCCATAAAACCGTTCATGTGATGGTGCGCCTTAAAACCCAATGTAATTTCAATTCAATTCCAAAAAATAAAAAAAATGTTGCGGTGCCTACAAGTGACCTCTAAAAAATATTACAATAACTACGCTTATAAAACATAAAAAAACACATATATATCAAGTTTCTGCATATCACATACTTAAAGGGATTGATGCGCTATTTTCAAACAGTTTGTTTTAAAGGGCTCTGAAAAACTTGAAAAAAAAGCTGAAAGAATGATCAAAATGCAATGAAAAATAAAGGAGATATGACCTATTGAAAATTGCAAAGAAACATAACTGGAGGTGGCCATCTTGAAAATGTGACGTCATCGCGCATTTTTACCATATATGGCATATTGACAAATGTATTTTAAAGCAAAGATAATCACTGAAAATTGATTAAAAATAAATATACAGATGCAGTATATTTATTTTTTAAATATACAGATGCAGTATATTTATTTTTAATCAATTTGCAGTGATTTTCTTTGCTTTAAAATATATTTTGACAATATTTTGACAATATGCCATATATGGTAACAAGGCGCGATGACGTCATTAGGACTAAGGATAATGACAACTAAATGACCACTAAGGACGACTAAGACATTACTAAGAAGGAATTAGTTTATTAAATATATATTTTATTGATATTAAATAGACATTTTATCGATAAAGTGAAGTACTCGCGCACAAAAACGCTCGCACAATAACGCAAGACGGCCACAAAGGAACCACTAAGGACCACTAAGTGACCACTAAGGACAACTAAATGTCCACTAGTAAGACACTTCTAAGAAGGAATAAGTATATTAAAATATATTTTTGTTAAAGTAAGTACACGCGCAAAATGAAAAAGTGGTGTATTATGAAAGCATCTGCTACATGCATCAACAATAAACACATAAATTCAGGGTATAAATTCATGACATCTGATGCTTGTACCCAGGACTCGGGAAGTTGACCCTGCTTTCTATGAGTCCCATTTGTTTTTGTTGTAACTTTTTTCATTGTATTTTTGTTTTTGTTTAATAACCCACAAAACCACCAAACAGTAACATTGTGCATACAATTATAAGATATTAGGATAAAATCAATCATCTATAGCACTCGGCTACCACAATGGCTCAACGGCTGGCCACCTGCCACTTGAGGTGACCAGCCCGTTACCGAGGACCTATAGGTTACAGGGCGACTATACCACATGACCTATGACGTCATTATTGTAAACATTCGCCCTCATTGAAAGTTTCAGAGTGCGGTAAGATTTTTATTTCTTAACCATTTTCTACCAAAGAAAGCCCATTCGAACGCAAAAAGTGTACGCTACCCTCGACAGATATTCTTTTCTTGTAAAAATTGGTACTTTTCCAAAACACTTTGGCACGCCTACTAGACTCCGCAACCGCCTCCAAAAAGATGGGATAATACGACGTTTCGGAGACACTTCCGATGCGGTTGCGAAGAGTAAATTGAAGCAGCAACGGTAAGTGTGAATTTAATATTTTCTTTTTTTTTTCGGCCCTAACTCGATCTTTAGAGGTATATTATGTGTATAATGCAACTTTTGTTCAGCCTGGCTTCCTCGTCTATCTCCGTAAGAATAGAATAGACTAAGGTCTAAAAAGGACCATGGCTACACCAAGTGTGATTTGACTTGTGATACGGAAGATATATTCTTGGACGAAACAGTAACAACGGCATTTATTGAATTGAATTGTATTGAACGTATTGAATTCTACAATTTTCACAAAAATTGCAAGCGTTTACATATTATTTATCTATATCTCCGAAACCGCCTCTTACTCTCCGAATCCGCCTCTTACTCTCCGACATCGCCTCTTCATAAAAAATGACCATAATTCTTTTCAATTTATATTCGATTGAATTTTTTTCATTGAACGATGAAAGATAGGTGATCTCAAAGTCTTAGACCTCATTCGTGGGCAGATTTCTCATAAAACAGCAGGAAAACGGAGTAAAAACCATGTCCAGTTGAGAAAATTACACTCATCGATTGACTTATGACAATTCTACAGACCACATTTTTCAATATATTTCGAAACCAACACATGAAACAGGAAGGGAAAACATTCCTACATCGTACCACATTCCCCGATTTTTGATAAAGATCGAAGTTAGGGCCGAAAAAAACGAAAATATTGAATTCACACTTACCGTTGCTGCTTCAATTTACACTCCGCAACCGCATCGGAAGTGTCTCCGAAACGTCGTATTATCACCTCTTTTTGGAGGCGGTTGCGGAGTCTAATAGGCGTGTTTGGAAAACTTCTGAAAATGCACCAGAAATAGTTTGCTAACCCTTGAAGCGTACTTTAATTCTGCACATATTATGAAAACAATCCTGCATATACCCTGTTTTTATCACGAAAACTTCCCCATTATTATTTCACATCAGGTAGGCGAAAGGGTATTGGGTTAAAGAACCAGTCCGCCGGAATTAATGATTTTTTCAATTATGCCAATCCGTGAAGTCGATTTTTATGCTAAATCGTGAAGTCATTTTTTGTTGTCAATTATCTACATCTTCATTCAAATCCTATGCAAAGAATAAAGCATTTTAATGAAAGAATTTTAAAGGACTAGATAACTATTTTGAAATTTACTACTTTTTATATCTTCTGTTAGAAAGATGGACAATTTTGTTATATTTATATGCGTCATTCTGAAAGATAAAGTTAAATCTATTTGACTAAATTGGAATTGTTCAGCGACTTTTAATATAGTCAAACTTATACATTTTAACCTTAATTAATGTTTATCATTGGAAAAGAAATGGACAAGTAGCATAAATAGCCTGTTTCTTAATTTACATTTAAATGTGCCAATTAACCTAAATATAGTATTTTATTTTTCATAATCATAATGATGCGTTATTTGTTTCAAAGGAGTATTTTCTTTGATTATTGTACAATGTATTGCCTGTTTCTAAATTTGAAATTTGACTCGAATAAGGATTACCCTGTGACTTTTTATGTTGCCAAACTAATTTGTCTAGATCATCTGCGACGCTTGTTTGTTTTCAAGACAAACGTCAAGAACAGTCCTCCTGAACAAAGTAGGATTTTGCCGATACACTGGTAACATTTCTGATTGGCTGAGACACCACCTATCAAAGATACACAGACAGTCAAAAAGACAATAAATGTATGTATAAACAAAGAGGGAAACGTCATCATTATATCGACGAACGAAACGCGGATGGTCAGAAATACTTTAATCAAAAAAAAAAAAATTATGGTCACGTGGTTCCCGGCCAGTTTCAAATTTGTTTCTACACAACCGGTCAAGACGTTTGTATTTACAATCAAGCGTCGATGATGATCAAGACTTCAAACTAATACAATAACGCAAATAATGCACGCTACCCTCGTCTGATGTTATGATAATGTGAAAATAAGTAAAGTTTGCAAAAAAAAACACCAAAAAATCAACAAAAACAATTGAAACCCTCTGAAAATGGACCAGCAATATTTTTAATCTTTTTATTTAAGAAAATAAATTTTTTAATTTTTTTTTTAAAAGTAAGTGAATTTATTTGATCGAACCCACCCACAGTGCGAAGCGAAAATTAATTTTTAAGTTCACTTGCTCCTAAATATTTAAACTTAGGCTTACCTCTAGCTTGCCCTTTTACTTATGCAAACTTTTAAAACAAGAGGCCTTAGAAGGCATGTAATCGCACTACTCGGTAATAGACACACAGGTACCATTTACATGAATATATTTTGAAATCTGGCCAGCGATTTTAGACGAGAAGATATTTTAATACATTTATAAAGATTTTTCTAAATAGCCATAAAGGAAACGGTTAGAACAAATTTGGTAGAGGGTCACAAAAACGCCATTTATATAAAATTAATTTAAAATCTGACTAGTGGCTTTACAGGAGAAAATTATCAATTTTTAAAAAGTTCCATATATGAAAATAGCCATGTAGGAAAAAAATAAGCCTCGTCCCTGTCGGTCATATTTTTAGTGAATCAACCCAGTTTGAACAATATTGGTAAATGGTTACCGAAGCACCATTTCTATAAAATTACGTCGACATCTGGCATTTGGTTTAAGACGAGATGTTTAAAGTTTTCTATAATAATATAGCCATATATGGAAAACACGCACCGCCCTAGCGGCAATGTTTTTTGACGGATCGACTTGAACAATGTTGGTAGAAGGTCGCTTCAGCATTATTAGTAAGGGTTTATAATGGACTTTTCCGGAATATAAAACTGCAGGACTATATCCCACCTTCCTATATTTTCCTTCTGTTGGCATGACAGTCCGAGTTCTGGGTTGATTGCCAGATTTTGAATAACATTGAGAGATAACCACCCAGAAATCATTTCTTTGAATTGTTACGAAATTTCCCCAGTGGTTTCAGAGATGTTGTTTAAATGTTTACGATGACGACGGAAGACAACAGCGACGGACGACGGACACAATATCGATAAGAATAAAGATATAACGTAAACGTTATGTATATGGACAGTTCTATGCGAATGATTTTTTTGAATAGGGTAGTTTTGTATATGCAATCCAAAATTTCCATTCAATATAAGCTACCTACCCATAAAGTTTCATTGCAATATCTCATTCCTAATTAAAGTTATTGAGCGGAAACCATTTTCTATGTTTAGTAACAGTGACCTTTACGTTGATTCCACTGGGGAAGGGCCTGACATACCATAGTTTTCGTCGACTTAAGTGTAACGGAGCCTACTGACCATTAAAACCATAAACGCTAACTAGAACAACAAAAATATTATCTTTTTTTTATATATTGCATTGGTATTTCTGCCAATAAGCAATACATCCATTCACATGATAACAATATTTCAACTATAATTGAATTGAATGTTGTTTAACGGCTATTCAATACAGCATAGGTTAATTACAGCCGCACCAGAACGAGGGGAAGGATACATAGGAATCCGGGAACCGTGCCCTACTCTTATAATGGAATAGATTTCTATGGTTCTTTAACGTGCTCAGAGGATATACCGATATATGGGACCGCCCGGTTTACGTCTCCAGTGTTCATTTTTGGCTGTTTTTGGGGCCGAATATCGGCACTATTCACAATGCAAAATAGTATTTTTTCCCCTTAATTACATTAGTTTTTAAAACATACATAAATATGACATACGCAGAAAAAAAAAAAGATATCTATTAAATTTCTAAATAGAATTATATTCCACTATAAAATGTCTCAGAATCGACTAGTAGTTCCATTTTTTTCTCCAATTTTGGCCCCAATTTTGGCTTTCGCGTTTACGACTATATTTTTTCCAACTTGAGGGACGCCACCCCCATTTCCCAAAATACCAAAAAGGAACACTTGAGACCATCCGACGGACGAGGCTAAGGGAAGTGTCTTGCCCAAGAACACACGGACAAAACGCAGTGGCACCACAGAGGATTGAACCCGGGGACTCCGGTTACAAATCCGTCACGCTACCGACTGCGCCACGACAGTCTGGTGCGCCCAATCTGCAATCAGATGATATAATTTTCATCTAAGAATTATATTGTTATACACAGTACAAACAGTACAAACACACAGTACAAATACACAGTACAAACACAGAGTACAAACACACAGTAAAACACACATATTTTGCCTGAATATAGCATAATGCAAAGAAATCCAGTTACATTATTTAGATTCCAATCAAAATTAATTATAAGTTCATTGTACTCAACGTATTTATAAGTGCATCCACCTATTATGTGCTGACAATCACATAAAACACCATTCAACCAACCGTTTATATCCAGACAAGTAGCTAGTCTATTAGGCAGAACAGTGTGTACGCAGAAGCTGATGAAAATGTTTTTTTACTAGATTGTTTACGCCATACACATACCAATGTTTATTAAGAAAAAATAATATCAATGTATATTAAGAAGAAAAACATCTTGCATATATATTAATTCGTAGATCAAAAATAATACGTGTCCCTTGTGAGTAGTCGAATTAAGTCTTGATTAATCGAATGTAAGTTGTAGCAATCACATTTAGCGATTATGGAGAAGAAATGTAGACACCATTGATTACATATTTACAGATTAACACATGAAATAAAATGGGATGTTAATCACTTTAACATATCTAAGTAGGCTATATTAGGACAGCAACCTCAGAATTATAAGATGAAGAGTGAAGTTTCCCATCAGACATGTCCCCAGGATGTGACCCTACTCAGGCAGAGGTCTGGAGTTATAAGATGAAGAGTGAAGTTTCCCACTAGACATGCGTCCCCAGGATGTGACCCCACTCAGGCAGAGGTCTGCAGTTTTAAGATGAAGAGTGAGGTCGGAATCTACAGTTTTTTTTGAAATTCAGTCTATTTTCAGACATGTACACTAATTAGGTTAAATAACTTGAATTCTATTTTTCAGAACTAACAAACATGCCCTATTCCTGAAAGACCATATAATTTCCTCTCAAAATATAGCAAATACATGCTAGAAAGCAACAAAGTCAGTTTCTCTGCCTACAAATACAATTCATTTACCCCACCCACTTAGCACTCAAAAAATGGAAAACATGACATTTATAGAGACACGGCAGCATATACCTGTCCCTTATTTGAGATATAACACATCCATAATTGAATGACAAACACTCCAAATTGTCATAAAAATGCTATTTCTACATACCTTATCCGGCTTTTTTTTCCGTAATCTTATGTCGAATGGAGAGATGAAGGTATTGATCAAGTAAAGCTACCATTTACAACATAGCCACCAGTTACTAGTTTCTGTTTACAGACTCTATACCGGTCACAGTACAAAAACTTTATTTACACCAAAATTAACTATTATGTCATACTAAGTCAAAAACACCACATTTGTGGATTTCTTTTTTATTGTCTAGCCTGTACATGGCTTTTAATCTCTTAGATTTCTGTTTTATAAGAAATTCCCCATGGACATTCATTCGAAACTAAGGAGTCTCCCCTTAAGGGCAAAAATATTTTTTCAAATTTTTATTTGTTACTTTTAAATCACTTATTCCAGTTATTTATATTTTATATAAAGAACCTGCTTCAGAACTTATCTAGAGTAGTCTCCCTTAGCCTACATAGCAACAACGCCATGATGCATAGCAACAACTTCACCCTTGCCTAGCAACGCCAGTATAGCATGTGACATAGTGCAGATTTTTTGTCAAACATTGAGGCAATCTATACCAGACATGACAAAGTCGACAAGGTCATATTTTCCCAAAAACTTGCATCATGCGTTCGGGCGCGGTAGTAAGGCTTGAACTGACGCATATAAAAAAAATTAGTGTATCCGAGAAGCAGTTTGTCGAAAAGGGCAGGGCAGCAATAAACAATATACTGCCCTGCTTTAGCAACATTCATGCCCAGTGCAGAATATATTCAACAATTGTGTCATGCCCATCTTGCCAGCTATTCCACCAACTTTTTGCCATATGGCAAACACAGAAATATTTCAAAGGAAGACCATAAAAACATCAAACGGGTACTTGATACAGTATTTTCAGGAGAAATGTTGGGTCGCATTTCCAAACTCTACACAACAAACAAGTGTGAACATTTAAACAGTCGAGTGTTTACGTATGCACCAAAAAACATGGAACAGGCAAGTCTGCCCAATTGTTAGCTAAAAAGGCTGGATTGAAATATGCGATGGCAGACCCTTTCACAATGCACATTGCTCAACGCGATCGGTTGAGTAAGTATCGCACACAGCTGTCGGAAACAGTCCAATACAAGCACAACCGTTATATATCCCGCAAACGACGAAGTAACAGGAAACTTTTAAACACTAACTTTTATGAAACTGTAACATCTAACAATCATGAACATAACTATGGAATAAATCCAAATATTTAAAATTTAAACATGCCTTTGTTTTAACATATCAACATAATAATTACCCATTCTCATAGAAGGCACGGCCTATAGCCACGGTGACCATTACAAATCCCTTCATTTCTACAAACTGACCGCTGATTATTTACTAAACAAGTTTCCAAACTTAAATGCTTAACATTAATGCAAAGTTTTTGGTGACACCTATGTGACACATGCAGATGGCTGGGTAACTGTTCACATTATGATGATATGTAGAACATCAGCCTATGAACAGTTACCCATTTTCGGTGACCACGAAAAGTAACGCGGATAACACCATAGCCATCTTTGTTTTGCTGCCTCCCCAAATATGACATGAATCGGTGATTACGAAGTTTTTTAATTTAAACTCGAAATTGAATATTTCCATTTCAGTTAAAATTGTAGAGAAAATAATAGACATAACGGTCACTGCAGCTATGGTTATGCAGACTGCGAATTAAAAATAAAGTAAAAAATGAAATGGTATGCACAAAAACATCCAGATAGTTTTAGTGCAGTATGAACTGAAAAGTAGGTAGCATACCAGACATGGCTCAAACCTACACTTCCAGACTTATTATACCAGACCTTAACTAAGAACTTACTTACACTATCATATCACAACTTTAAATAGTTACGACTCAGATCAGACCAACCAACGATATTTTGTATGCTGGAGGCACACCCAGTATTTAAGGTCTGACATGAGTCTGATATAAAAGGTCTGATATGAGTGTCTGACATGGGTCTGCTATGAATGTATCTAGTAGTGTAGGTCTGATAAGGTGGGTCTGACATGGGTCTTATATTGTAGGTCTGATATCAGTCTGATATTGTATGGGCAATATATGCACATTGAATGTCGGACAGACTCATTCCAGATCTATCCAAAATATCAAACTCAATTCAGACTTTCACTATTTAATGCATGTCAGACAGACCTACACTTTCAGACTCATGTCAGACCTACAATTACATCAAACTTACGCTATCACTCATAGTTATAAGACTTAAAGTATCAGAGTCTGACCTAGAACATATCAGTGAGATGCAGACCTATATGTACACAATAATAGTGTTTGTGTCTGATATTGTAGGTCTGATATGGGTCTGAATATTTTGGCTGATATGAGTCTGATATGCATCAGATATTGTAGGGCTGATATTCAAGAGTCTGAATATTGTAAGTCTGATGCGCGTCTAATACTGTTATTCCAGTAAGTCTGATTTTGCATGTCTGATCAGAGTTGGTCATAGCAGAGTGCAATTTATTGTTGGGTCTGTCTGATAGTTCAAGGTATCTTATATGGAAACCTATTCTCCTACATTAATGCATTCTTAAATAAACAGTTATATACAATTTACAGGCTCCAATTATAGTATCTACAAAAATAAAATTGAAAAATGTGTGCAAATTCACATACAGTCATTGGAAAAATAACAAAAAAACTGAGATGGTCTATTTTTACCCGCAAGTGTTACTTCCCTTGGCAATATGTGTCGATATCTCAAAATGGAAAATGTCGCAATATTTTGATGATTTCTGAGCAATTTTGTGTTGAAAATATCAAAACGCACTACAACCTGTGTTCTAAACCTGAAATTGTGTATAATCGGTACTATGCATATTTTCCTTAAGGTCGGAATCTACAGTTTTCTTTGAAATTCAGTCTATTTTCAGACATGTACACTAATTAGGTTAAATAACTTGAATTCTATTTTTCAGAACTAACAAACATGCCCTATTCCTGAAAGACCATATAATTTCCTCTCAAAATATAGCAAATACATGCTAGAAAGCAACAAAGTCAGTTTCTCTGCCTACAAATACAATTCATTTACCCCACCCACTTAGCACTCAAAAAATGGAAAACATGACATTTATAGAGACACGGCAGCATATACCTGTCCCTTATTTGAGATATAACACATCCATAATTGAATGACAAACACTCCAAATTGTCATAAAAATGCTATTTCTACATACCTTATCCGGCTTTTTTTTCCGTAATCTTATGTCGAATGGAGAGATGAAGGTATTGATCAAGTAAAGCTACCATTTACAACATAGCCACCAGTTACTAGTTTCTGTTTACAGACTCTATACCGGTCACAGTACAAAAACTTTATTTACACCAAAATTAACTATTATGTCATACTAAGTCAAAAACACCACATTTGTGGATTTCTTTTTTATTGTCTAGCCTGTACATGGCTTTTAATCTCTTAGATTTCTGTTTTATAAGAAATTCCCCATGGACATTCATTCGAAACTAAGGAGTCTCCCCTTGAGGTTTCCCACCAGACATGCGTCCCCAGGATGTGACCCCACTCAGGCAGAGGTCTGCAGTTATAAGATGAAGAGTGAAGTTTCCCACCAGACATGCGTCCCCAGGATGTGACCCCACTCAGGCAGAGGTCTGCAGTTATAAGATGAAGAGTGAGGTTTTCCACCAGACATGAGTCCCCAGGATGTGACCCCACTCGGGCAGAGGTCTGCAGTTATAAGATGAAGAGTGAAGTTTCCCACCAGACATGCGTCTCCAGGATGTGACCCCACTCGGGCAGAGGTCTGCAATTATAAGATGAAGAGTGAAGTTTCCCACCAGACATGCGTCCCCAGGATGTGACCCCACTCGGGCAGAGGTCTGCAGTTATAAGATGAAGAGTGAAGTTTCCCATCAGACATGCGTCTCCAGGATGTGACCCCACTCGGGCAGAGGTCTGCAGTTATAAAGCTCACCAGGCCCTATCAACTGAACTACCAAGGCTGCTTTCCACAAGGCCCTCCACTGAACTACCAAGGGTACTTTCCACAAGGCCCTATATACTGAACTACCAAGGATGCTTTCCACAAGGCCCTATATACTGAACTACCAAGGATGCTTTCCACAAGGCCCTATATACTGAACTGCCAAGGGTGCTTTCCACAAGGCCCTATATACTGAACTACCAAGGATGCTTTCCACAAGGCCCTCCACTGAACTACCACGGCTGCTTTCCACAAGACCCTACATACTGAACTACCAAGGATGCTTTCCACAAGGCCCTCCACTGAACTACCAAAGCTGCTTTCCACAAGGCCCTATCTAATGAACTACCAAAGCTTCTTTCCACAAGGCCCTCCACTGAACTACCAAGGGTGCTTTCCACAAGGCCCTATCTACTGAACTACCAAAGGTGCTTTCCACAAGGCCCTATCTACTGAACTACCAAGGCTGCTTTCCACAAGGCCCTATCTACTGAACTACCAAGGCTGCTTTTCACAAGGCCCTATCTACTGAACTACCACGGCTGCTTTCCACAAGGCCCTATATACTGAACTACCAAGGCTGCTTTCCACAAGGCCCTATCTACTGAACTACCAAGGCTGCTTTCCACAAGGCTCTATCTAATGAACTACCACGGCTGCTTTCCACAAGGCCCTATATACTGAACTACCAAGGATGCTTTCCACAAGGCCCTATCTACTGAACTACCACGGCTGCTTTCCACAAGACCCTACATACTGAACTACCAAGGGTGCTTTCCACAAGGCCCTCCACTGAACTACCAAAGCTGCTTTCCACAAGACCCTATCTAATGAACTACCAAAGCTTCTTTCCACAAGGCCCTCCACTGAACTACCAAGGGTGCTTACCACAAGGCCCTATCTACTGAACTACCAAAGGTGCTTTCCACAAGGCCCTATCTACTGAACTACCAAGGCTGCTTTCCACAAGGCCCTATCTACTGAACTACCAAGGCTGCTTTTCACAAGGCCCTATCTACTGAACTACCACGGCTGCTTTCCACAAGGCCCTATATACTGAACTACCAAGGCTGCTTTCGACAAGGCCCTATCTACTGAACTACAAAGGCTGCTTTCCACAAGGCTCTATCTAATGAACTACCACGGCTGCTTTCCACAAGGCCCTATATACTGAACTACCAAGGATGCTTTCCACAAGGCCCTATCTACTGAACTACCACGGCTGCTTTCCACAAGGCCCTATATACTGAACTACCAAGGCTGCTTTCGACAAGGCCCTATCTACTGAACTACCAAGGCTGCTTTCCACAAGGCCCTATCTAATGAACTACCAAGGCTGCTTACCACAAGGCCCTATCTACTGAACTACCAAGGCTGCTTTCCACAAGGCCCTATCTACTGAACTACCAAGGGTGCTTTCCACAAGGCCCTATCTACTGAACTACCAAGGCTGCTTTCCACAAGGCCCTATCTAATGAACTACCAAGGCTGCTTACCACAAGGCCCTATATACTGAACTACTAAAGCTTCTTTCTACAAGGCCCTCCACTGAGCTACCAAGGCTGCTTTCCACAAGGCCCTATCTACTGAACTACCAAGGCTGCTTTCCACAAGGCCCTATATACTGAACTACCAAGGCTGCTTTCCACAAGGCCCTATGTACTAAACTACCAAGGCTGCTTTCCACAAGGCCCTATCGATTGAACTACGAAGGCTGCTTTCCACAAGGCCCTCCACTGAACTACCAAGGCTGCTTTCCACAAGGCCCTATCTACTGAACTACCAAAGCTGCTTTCCACAAGGCCCTATCTACTGAACTACCAAGGCTGATTTCCACAAGGCTCTACCCTATCTACTGAACTACCACGGCTGCTTTCCACAAGGCCCTCCACTAAACTACCAGGGCTGCTTTCCACAAGGCCCTATCTACTGAACTACCAAAGCTGCTTTCCACAAGGCCCTATCTACTGAACTACCAAGGCTGCTTTCCACAAGGCCCTCCATTGAACTACCAAGGCTGCTTTTCACAAGGCCCTATCCACTGAACTACCAAGGCTGCTTTCCACAAGGCCCTCCACTGAACTACCAAGGCTGCTTTCCACAAGGCCCTCCACTGAACTACCAAGGCTGCTTTCCACAAGGCCCTATCTACTGAACTACCAAAGCTGCTTTCCACAAGGCCCTATCTACTGACCTACCAAGGCTGCTTTCCACAAGGCCCTCCATTGAACTACCAAGGCTGCTTTCCACAAGGCCCTATCTACTGAACTACCAAGGCTGCTTTCCACAAGGCCCTATCCACTGAACTACCAAGGCTGCTTTTCACAAGGCCCTCCATTGAACTACCAAGGCTGCTTTCCACAAGGCCCTCCAATGAACTGCCAAGGCTGCTTTCCACAAGGCACTATCTACTGAACTATCAAGGCTGATTTCCACAAGGCCCTCCACTGAACTACCAAGGCTGCTTTTCACAAGGCCCTCCATTGAACTACCAAGGCTGTTTTCTATGGCCCTCCACTGAACTACCAAGGCTGCTTTCCACAAGGCCCTCCATTGAACTACCAAGGCTGCTTTCCACAAGGCACTATCTACTGAACTATCAAGGCTGATTTCCATTTACAGAAGAGAACAAGAAATATGATAAAGCACCTTATTATAGTAAGAGAAATAATAAACATGGTAAACATGCCTAAGTAATACATAATTTAAAACAATACACGTACAGTAAGGATTTCGACTACAATCCAGATTTGATTAGCATAGGCCATTGGCAAAATTGGTAAAGAACATAACACAAATTAGTCCAATAATTAATGTGCCGGGCACATAAGCTTGATTCGCCTGGTACAATGTTCTCCATGGCTTAAAAAAGGCCCATAAAGCTGCAGAAACCATTCTTAAATCACTTGCCTCTTCATGGGTCATTTCTGTAATTTCATATTCACCCGTTGTTGGTGAATTCGGATGTTTAGACTACATATTAAGATAAAGATACATTTGTCAGGTTGTAACGTAGGTGATCAAAACTAAAATGTTCATATTCCACAATCCAATCATCGTCGGATACCCACCTCAGAATGGGAAATAACATAACGTGGGTATCCGACGATGCAATCAAATGTGCCCATATGGATTATTTTTTGGTAATGTCAGGGGAATATAAACCTTAGAATTACACACGCACGCACGCGCGTGCACATGTAGTGCTATATCCGTTCCAGACAGATAGTCTCCGTGGCCGGGGTAGTAAATACGCAACATGTTCTCGACTTTCTCCGCTGCGGGGTCGTATCCCACTGGGAGCTCGACTTGTCAAGTGAGAAAGTGTCGATTATTACGGATGGTGGGAGATATACCGTACTGATTCTGTTGCAAATCAGGCTTGATGACTTTATGAAGGAAGAGAATATTGCAGTATTTAATAACCTTGAGAATATGCTGATTTCCAGGAAGTATGTATATGATGTATACATATTATTGTGGTTTTAATTATACCTACCCTTGGTAAGTCTTCTGTACCGTGTGTAGACACACACTATCAAACACTGGGTTTTAACACAAACAATGAAACAACTCAGCTCTCAGAGGACATATCGATTTCAAACTCGCTGGGTAGACTCATAATTCGTGCTGTTTTCAATCCCAGCCAGATTAAGTTTGCCGGGCGACGCGAACTTCCGGTAGAGATAAACTTCCGTTATGACCATACGTGCCACCTGATTTTGTTCATATTATATATACGAGTATATATGTATAGCTGTCTCCAATTACCATTGGTAGGTATTCTGTACAGTGTGTGAACACACTATCAAACAAGTATAGGATAGAGCATGAGTTTTGCACGTGTACGGGGAGATAATGCACGAGCGTTAGCGAGTGCATTATCGTCCGTACACGTGCAAGACTCATGCTCTATTGCATTTATACCATAATAACTAGCATATGCTGTGTATATCCTAGGGTATTACACGATGCATAGTGTGTATTTAGGCTATTGTGGTATAATGAGTTTTAACACGAACTATGAAACAACTCAGCTCTCAGAGAACATATCGATTTCAAATTCGCTGAGTAGATTCCTGAATCTAGCTGTTTCAATTCCAGAGAGTTTCAAGTCTGCCAGGCGACGCAAACTTCCGGTAAAGATGAACTTCCGGTATGACGCCATCTGATTTTGTGCATATGTGTAGCTGTCTCCAAACTACCGACGCATATGAAGTTTCAACTACCTCACTCAGTGAACTTTGAAGTTATAAGTGAACACATCAACTCCAGCAATAACAATTACATTGAGAAAGTTAAAAAATGGTCTGAACGACTTCATGAAGGAAGCGAGTATTGGACTATTTAAGAACCTTAAGAATGTGCTGAATTTCAGGAACTATGTGTATATGCATAGATGTTACAGTGGTTTTAATTATAACTGGTTTTCTGTACGGTGTTTGGACACACTCAGCTCTCAGAGGACATATCAAACTCGCTGGGTAGACTCAAGATTCCAGCTGTTTCAATCCCAGCCAGTTTAAAATTTGACAGGCGACGCGAAATTACGATATAGATGAACTTCCATTATGACGCTAAGCGCCAGCTGTGTTTGTGCTTATGTATAGCTATCTCCAAATTGTCGACGCATATGAAGTGTCAACTGCCTTACACAATGAACTTAGAAGTATGGGTATATGCATATATGTTATTGTGGTTGTAATTATAACTGCCCTTGGTAGGTCTTTTGTACCGTGTGTGGACACACGCGGTGAAACACTGAGTTTTAACACAAACAACTCAGCTTTCAGAGGCCATATCGATTTCAAACTCGCTAGGTAGACTCAGAATTCCTGCTGTTACAATCCCAGCCAGTTTCAAGTCTGACAGGCGACGCGAACTATCGGTAGAGATTAACTTCCGGTATGACGCTACGCGCCATCTGCTTTTGTGCATGTGTATAGCGGTCTCCAAACGCATATGAAGTTTCAACTGCCTCATTCAAGGAACTTTGAAGTTATAAGTGAACTCAACTCCAGCAATACAAATTACATTGAGTTGTTTGTTTGTGTGGTGTTTTGCGTCATTTTCAACATATGTAAGGTTTTACATGACGGTCGATTTTTTTGTGGTGGAGGTAGCCCACCCACTTTTCCTGGGAAGAACCATTACTGTACACCTCCTGCCATCCGTAAGAATCGACATTTCTCACAAGTCGAGCGTCCATAGGGATTCGAACCCGCAGTGGTGAGAATCCCGCTGGGAGCTCGACTTGTAAGCGAAAGCCAGTACTGTACACCTCCCGGCGTCCGTAAATATCGATGGTCCAAGTATAGGGTTTGAATAAACGATTTTGTAGTGTAATTTTGCCTTTATTTGGTTGGTTAGTGCCTTGGAAGTGTGTAATTGGTTAACAAAAATACAACTACCTAAATAAAAGTTTTTGATCCATGACAACCAGTAATTCCGACAACATTCAGACAGCATTCACACATAAGCGTGCTAAATAGTCAGACTAAATAAAAATAACTACATTTTGTTGAATAATGACCCATTTGTTACCGTACTTAAAAAAGCCATATTAAACGTGTAGTATGTCATTCTTTTAATGACACATAATTATATTTAATTTACAATCTACCTAATTGCTTAAATACACGAACATCACTCTTTTTTCTCTTTTACTGGGAAATAATTTGCAAACCCGGCAATTTTACTAAACCCCAAAATCCTGCAACGTGGAGGACACACAGAACCATGCCAGGACAAACGTTCTAACCTCATATGTATGTTTTAAATGACAGCTAATTTGAAATCTAGGAAATTTTTCGGTTGAGGTGATTCGAGGACACGAATAGAAATGTGCGAGACACATGTCTTCATATAGTATGTGTAAGGACCGAATTGTCCACTCTATTTGTCCTCACGTAAAACTCTTTCGTTTCTTTTTGTCTCTTTCTCTTGTTACTTGTCCTATATATAATAAACGGTTGTGTCATCCTGTACACCCCCCCCCCCCCCTCCCACCCCATCCCCCTCCTCCCACTCCACCCCTCTCTCTCTCTCTCTCTCTCTCTCTCGTTTAACAAAGGGAAGAGAGGAACACAGATAAATGAGTTTTAAGTGAGGACAAATAGTGTGTACAGTTAGGTCCTAACACATACTATATGAGGTCTTTGTCTCTCACATGTCCTTACATGTTTCTCTCTTTCGTGGCTTCATAAGACCTCACCCACTACATGTCCCAATCTTGAAATGAGCTATCATTTAAACGATAGTAGATGCGAGGACAGAAAGTTTGTCCTCACATAGTCATGTGTGTCCTCACAAAGCAGACTCTTGATCTATCCTCACATCAACGGAAGTGTCATCCCACCTTCTCTCTCTCTCTCTCTCTCTCTCTCCCTTTCTCTCTCTCTCTCTCTCTCTCTCCCTCTCTCAAAAATCAACTATTTTTAAACGAAATTTCGTTAATCTGTATGTCGTTCTCGAAACCGAACACCGAAAACAATTCGATCAAACCTTTTTTTTCTGTGAGAAGTCAAAATGGTTCGGAAAACGCGATGTCCAAGAAGGTATATACATCACTATGCAACAAAAAAAAACACATACCGGTGACGATTCTCCGAATTTACCAGAGTCAATCAATTTTATCCAAAATGATTTCAACAACGGAACAAGTAAATAAATATCACGCATACCTTGTTTTAAATTGCTGTATTTGACGAGAAATCGTCAGTTTAGAATGTTCACTCCACCGTCTGGTCAAGTTGTGTTGAATAGTCTTGATCATCTGCGACGCTTGCTTTTTCAACGTTTCCCTTTGAAAAGAATTAAATAATTCTATTATTAAAATAACAGTTATTGTGTATGTGTAACATCTCGTTGTGATATAAACAAAATATATTATACAGGGCTTATCTTAATCAGAAATCTTCATCCTACAAACAAAATTATGCATAAATATGCGCACGTTCATTTGACGAACTAACATCATTATATTGATCATCACAGAAGCAGACCAACTCACGCAGTATTTCTGGTCGTTAACAGCTGGCTCATAACATTAAGACTTGCGTCTTTAACAATATCATAGCCACACTCTGTTGGGTATGGCACATTGACTCATTTAGCATATGCTCCTTAAATCAGTAACTGACATGCACACTTGTTGATAGCTGAAGTAAAAACCTATCATATGTTAGGGTGGGGGCGCGTAACTTCCTTGGGTTTAAACTCTTGTTTTCAAGTACCTTTTTTTATTCCCAACGTATTCAGAGACATACATTTATTAGACAGATAATTCTTGAACTTCACCAGCACTGTTCATCATTACATTAGATGCCATTTTCTTGCCAATTGCAAAGGAAGAGCAACAGGTGTCGCACTCTGTGAGCGTGTAAAGTGCATCGACAAGATCCGCTCACATTAACGTTTATCAACACTATCATGTATATGGATTAATCTGGTCAAATATAAATGATTTTCTTGCCAATCTCAAAGAATAGTTTTTCCACATCCAAATGGTCAAAGTGGTATACCAGTAATTTAAGTACATCCGTGTCTGGTCTAAGAAGAAGAACAACAACAAACACATTGTCTGGCTTTGAACTTGGAGGTACAAGTCGTATAGCAATAAATGAATAATTATGATGGTTTCAGATTTCTCGTGGTTAGATTCAAGGACAACTACACCGGCATATGTTATTAAGAAGGCACCAACTTGACAAACAAAAAATAAAATATTATCATTTATTAAATTGCTTGATCATTTATTAAATTGTTATGGCAAATATTGGGCGCGGCTCCAAATAGCGGTCTGCCGGCAACACATATATATATCATGGCAGCCCTTAACATGTCTCACAAAAGAGGGCATGGCCAATAAGCTTGATACCCTTAAAGAAGCCCCAATAGGCTTAAACAAAAGATGAAGCCCCAATAGGCTAAAACAAAAGAGGGTATGGCCCAACAGCCTTATACACTTGGTAAAGCCCCAAAAGGATTAACTAATATGATTATTCCAAACTCGAATGCTAAAGTAAAATGTTTATACATCACTTTCACATTATCACTGAATTGAAGAATTCGCTGACGGCCATATGGCTGCGTTCAAAATGAAATTTTGATAATGCCACAGAGCAGCAATCAAAATGAAATTTTGATAATGCCACCGCCAAAAAAGCAATGGCTGATGTATATAAAGCTGGTACCCTCCAAGAAGTTTATGGGCACTTTCAGCTAGGTGTTTTATATACAATATTTCAAATCCCCTTTTCACTTGCTACTTGTAAGAACCTTTTTCTAGGCATGAATGGTCATTTTTCCTGTATGTGAGATGGTATATAAAGCGAAATATTCATTCCACGTTTCTCGTGCGTATAAGCGTTTATTTATCCTCGCTGTATTGTACTAATCATTTTAGCGAGCAGACCTCGGTTTAAAATTTCATGCGAAGGACTGGTAAGGTAGGAAATACCTTTTTGAAATATTCCGATAATCAACCAAAATTCAGTCCTGGTAGGGATTGAACGCGTGATCCCTGGGTTACTAAGCCGATATGCTAACCATTAAACCACGGCGCTACCTCATGTTTCTCTCGAGTTTGCGCTATTATAGCTTTTTTTGTATTGCTCAAAAACAACATGGACGCTTTTAATATTCATACTTCTGTATAAGTATATGCATTGGAAACAATGAAGAAATGTAACTGTATGTTTGTTTTACTAAAGACGACATCGGTTGTAAAATTTTAATATTTGCCATTCCGTCGAAAATGTCGCTATCCACTTCATCGATACTCCTTAAATTCGATACTCAGTCTGGTGGAATATGATTTTTTTTTAATGTTTACCATGATATCGGCCTTTTTGTTTGAAACCAGTTTCCCCGTACACGAATTACGTCCCTTGGACATTCCCCGTACATGAATTACGTCCCTTGGACATAAAAAAACTAACTCATCTGCATTCTTTAAAGTCATAACTCTTTCCAGTGGGGTATTTTTTAATTATGTTATGGTCATTAGCCCTAAATACATCTCTTCATTATTAATTAGGATGTATTTTTTCACGTAATCTTACTATTTGTCATTGTCTTTTTGGACGGTGCCGTCAGGCACCCGTCATATGTAGTGGGAAATCTGGCGAACAACGAACCAAAGATCACTAAATTACAACACGACGAAAGTAGTACCATTTGCAAGGCTGTAAACTGGAAAAATATCCGTATATTGATAAAATATTGATAAATATGTAAGCGTTGGTAAACAGTGATTTTAACTTAAGTTTAAGTAATGCGCACCAATCATCATTCAATTCTTTATTCAACTTCGACTTCTTTATTTTCACTTAGGTTCATATATATGAACAGCATAAACAACATGTTACAAAATGCAATTACATATGAATGAATGGCGACAAATCACCACAAAGGAAAAAAACAAAAACATGTATACATCAGGAAACGACAATATACATCTACAATCTATTTAACAATTAAGTTTGTAGATGTATATTCAATGTATAAGTATACTACATAAGAATTGCAGGTATCAATGTTGTAATAATAATAATAATATAAAATTATTGCCTTTTGGTGAGGTCGATATGTGTATTTATCGACCTGAGGTCGATAAATACACATATCGACCGAACCTAAAAGGCAACAATTATTTTATTATTAAATCAAATTATTCATTGAATTTTAAAAATTTGAATTTTTGAAATTTTGGAATTTTTAATTTTGAAATTTTGAAATTTTGAAATTTTTGAATTTTGAATTTTGAATTTTGAATATTCATGGAAATTGAATTTTTCATACTTATTTTTCACAGGTCAATATAGCTTTTTATTTTTAATCATGTGATCAACTTTTAACCAATTGTATTCATTGAATAATTTGATTTAATAATAATAATAATAATAATAATAATAATAATAATAATAATAAATAATAGTAATAATAATAATAATATAATAATAAAATAATAATAACGATAGTAATAATAATAATAAAAATAGATTTGAAAACAATGGTATAGGTAGTTGACATGATATGGTACTCCTGTCTATATTCACAAATCTAACATGTTAAAGTTATTAATCAATATATATCATGTATATGTATAAACATATAAATATTAGTATTTTCAGATTGTAACAAAAACTCTACATCGGCTAAATATTTATTCAATTAATTATGCCGAAATAGTTCAGTACTCGTTAAGAGTAATTAATAGTTATATAGATTTATCGACCAGTGGGCGGAACACATTGTCTGCAAATCCAGCGCAGCACGCTTTTCGTGGTATCTTTTTGAAAAGATGCATCAAGTATCTTCGGACTATTACTTTATCATAATGGTGGAGTGAAATTTTGTGAATTTGTTATATTTTACTGGATTGATTTTTTATTTTTCACACAAATAACGGAGTTTATAAGGATTACCTATATTTTGCCTCGAAAGGTCAGTTTATTTATTTTTCTATTTAACAATGGTTGTATAACCTTTGACGGGATTTGCGGGCGTTTAAAAATATATTCGGCACAAACATTACAATATTTTTCGCCAATACAATTCAATACATTTCAATACAACGAGAAGAGTATGTTGTAAATGAACATGATATGAGTCAGGTATACAACGTACGCATTTGAAATATGCATTTGATATGCAGTAATTTATATTAATCGGTAGCATGCATTAGTATTTTGCTGCTGAAAAAAACAACGTAAATAACGTATTTAGCAAATGAACAAGTACACTCAAAATACATATCTAAATAGAACATCCCATCGTTTATCAATACAGTCATATTTAAATTGACGCACAATTAACTATGTGTATTAACTGGCCATACGTTTCTTGAATGAAAAATAAACAACAAAGGAAATCAAAAATTCACGTGATTGTCCATTATATATATCACTAGGTACCATGCAAATTCTTCAGTAACAGATCGAAAAAGAAGATTTATATTTGAACGGTCAGTGTTCATGGCTACAATAAGGGCCAAAGTAACTGATGAAGATTATCTTTGGCAAAAACTTGCTAATCTATAAACATCTTGTCTGCAAAATATTGATTTTGATGTAATTTTTTTTTTAAATCATTACATGCACATTTGAAGAGTAAATAATTGAATACCAGGATACGTAATTGACACATTTTATCACATTGCATCATGGTACCTCAAAGGCCGTTCATAAATTCGCGAAGCGAAGAGATTATATAACTATCACAACAGCATCTCTTTATCAAACCATACAATTATTTTCATCAAAGACTATGTATCTTTGTTTTTGTTTTGTTTATACTTATCATAATTCATTGAAGTTTGTTTTGTTTTAGCCATATCGCCACCGAAAACGTCTTTGCAGAAATCCTGTTTTTTAGTAGCAATGTGTATTATACAGTGTTCAGTTTCATCCTCTCTTTTTATTCAGTAATTTAAATAAAGATATTAAAGTTATTTTGGTTAATTAAATAATACATTTTGAAATATTATATGGCTGTAACACGTTTTATAAAAATAATTTGCAGTATTGACCTAGATTTTGGCCTCTTTTGGAAATTAAGGACACTTTTTTTTCTCTAAAAGGTTAAAATAAGTATTAAATTGCTAAAACTATGTAAGGATATACTCGCTTGTATTGACCTATGGTATTTTACCTTCCTATAAGCCCCATACCAATCTTTACAAAAATGGAGGCACTCTTAGATGCCATATTGGTTTACTAGGTTCGCCCTCATTTTGTTTGTCAATTTATGTTGATTGTCTGATAACTTTTAGACCAAGACAAACATGTTGATATCTATTTTTGTTACCACCTACTCCATCGTAACCCTACTATTCAGGCAACATGTCTTTTTTTTCTACACTTTATTTGACATTAATTTTAAAAGTTATTACATGATCAAGATATAGCCAATGTGTTTGTTCTGTTAAGTAGAATTGAGCACTATGTCATGTTGAACATTAAACCCTTTGTTCCTCATGCATAAACCATATATTTGAGAGGTATTATTGTTTACGAATGATCATTGCTGCCGCACATTACAGTGCCGTAGGAAGAGTTTAGATACTCGGGAGGCAGGTGCGGCCCAAATGAAAATTTTCAATTTTTGATAAGTCATTTTTCCCCTTCTTTTTGCTTGTAAACAATGGGGTTATTATTTTGTTAGAATCGATATAATAAATACGTACCTGTATTTTATTGGTTAATAAAATACAGTTAGGAGTTCGGATGCGTAGTAATTAAATCACGAGTGCGGTAGAAACGATTGATTTATTTACTACGCATCCGAACTCCGAACTGTATTTTATAACGCACTCGTGATTTAATTACTACGCATTCGAACTCCTAAATGTATTTTATATACGTACCTGTGTTTTATCGGTGAATATACAGTTAGGAGTTCGGATGCGTAGTAATTAAATCACGAGTGCGTTAGAACGATTGATTTATTTATTACGCATCCGAACTCCTAACTGTATTTTATAACGCACTCGTGATTTAATTACTACGTATTCGAACTCCTAACTGTATTTTATTCACCGATAAAGCATAGGTACGTATTTATTATTTCTTAATTAATAAGTCGATGTTAGTTTATGCTTGATACAAATCCCAAGATTGCTGTGTGTCCCTTTAACTATTCAACTATTGATCTTGTAATGATAGGTACATTTTGTCGCGATAAACCATGGGACGATACTTTTTTTTCGTCTTGTTTGAAATGGGACGTACACTTTTTTTAAGTCATTTATTGTTTTTGCCGAAACTTTCAACAATACAAATATTGAAGCAGTGATCTTAGACCATAAAATGGTGTTTATGGACCAGGCAATATTTATCTGGGCGTTGGGACCGGTGCAAAATGGCATGGGACAGGTACTTTTCCTTGTCGCGAAAAACCATGGGACGATACCTTTTTTTCGTTTGCTTGCCATGGGACGTACAGTTTTTATTATATAACATTTTTATTTGCACCTGTCCCAACCCCACGATAAATATTGCCTGGTCCCTAAAGTAAATAAGCAGTACTTGACTCTAACAGTTATCATGGAGTTCTACTTTCAGAATAATGTAGATCTAGATAATTGTTTGGTGTGTGTGTCACCCAACACTTGCATTCCGGCCACAATGTGGCCTTCGAACATTGTTTTTAGCTGTGTTTATTTATGTTTAAGTTGCGGAGATCCCCAACCCCCGCATACACAGACACTCCCACCATTAACCTCACGATTCTTACGGATGGAGGGAGGTATACAGGACTATAACCAGAACATTGGGGTGATCTGCCACTACCACAAACAAAAATACAAAAAAAAATATAAAAATATATGGTCTAATGTGTGCTAAAAATTACGTAAATGTAACACCGTTAAACAAAAAAACAAACGTTATATAATAGCACAAGAAAAACACCGAAATATGCTATGCTAATGCATACTCTTTTTACATAATGACTGTGATATTTACATAAAGATTGTGATATTTACATAAATATTGTGATATTTACATAAAGATTGTGATATATACATAATGATTGTGATATTTACATAATAATTGTGACATTAACATAAAGATTGTGATATTTACATAATGATTGTTCTATTTACATAATGATTGTGATATTTACATAAGGATTGTGATATTTACTTAAAGATTGTGATATTTACATAATGATTGTGATATTTACATAAATAGTGTGATATTTACATAAATATTGTGATATTTTTTGCAACGTACTGCATGCTTGGTGGTGGACCATTTTACAGTTCGCCACTATGCTTTCCTCTTTTTTTGTACGATGACCGGACAGGCTGTGGACCCTGTGATGACGCCTACCTAAATCCCATTGGGACGGTGGCGTTTGATGTTTGTCCATGATCTTTCTTGTCGTGCCCTTAATGTTTTATTCTCTTACTGCTCTGGCTTCTGCAAAGTCATTGAGTACCTTCATTGTGGCTTTCTAGGCTATTGTTTTTTTTGTATTATATTTACACGAGCATATTTGTGTTTTACTTATATTGCCTATTGATGCTGCCTTGTTGGTTAGAGATTAGATCATGGCGGGGATTTCTTTATTTACACTGTCCTGTTTTAATGGGATGACAGTAGGGTAAGTGTGAGGTTTGGTGCACCCTAGAACCGGTTTAAACCCCCAGTGGCCTACTTTGCCACTGACCGTTCCAAGGCGGTAGCCCTATTGTCAACCCTTTTGTGTTTGTGATGTCGTTTGCATTTTTTATTACTTTTGTCTTTTCGTTTGTCTGTTTGCGTGTTTGTTTTTGTGTTTTGTGGTTGACTGTCGTCCTTGAATGCTGCTTTCCCTGTCCGATATTTTTATCCTTTTTTACATAAAGATTGTGAACAACATTGTTGCACACATATATATATATATATAGGGAAAAATATTTGTGAACTACCAAAAACAGACAACCTTCGGACGAACTACGGCACGGCGCCTAGCTATGACGAGATACACAGAAATCAAACGTTTGCATTCACTTCCTAAATAAAGGATAGCTGCAACACAGTCAAGCTGATAAACTGTATCTCTACATCATAACATACTCGTCTAGAGGCACAATTAACATATACACGCATACATACATACATATATATATATCTGGCACACACATTATTAAATAATAGACAAAAGCGATCCGATAACGAACTCAATAATATTATTATTAAATATATCTGAAGATCGTACCGATTATACTATTGATATTGTCTCTCAGAGGGCAGTTGTAAGGCTTGTTGTGTAACTGATGGCACCGGTTGATATTTTCTGTGACGACATTAATGAAACTACCCTGTTGATAGGCAGCACTAACGCTAGATTGCTTTTTATTCTCCCCGAGGACAATATCAAATCTAGCTATCAGATGGAAGTACCAGTTGTAGACAATACCTGTAGACGGTGTGTCCATTGGAACTAAGCTCTACCTTTCGACATTGTCTCCAGAACAGTACTAACGCAAAATGTTGAGCTGAAGCTGTTCTTTTGTCCCTATGGTCAGTATTTCATCTGTAACAGCCATGACTTCATATGTGAGTAAGTTCGCTGATGATACATGTAGCTGTTAACATGCTGAAGATACATGTAGCTGAGTCCCTGTGGATGTCACAGACGTCAGTTGTTGTACGTGTCCCTGTGGATTTCACAGACGTCAGCTATTAATAGAGGCCCTGTGGATGTTGCAGACGACAGCTATTAACAGAGACCCGGTGAATGTTACAGACGTCAACTGTTGATAGTGTCCATGTGGATGTCAGAGACGCCAACTGTTGTTATACGCAACGTCTACGTCGACGTTGGTTTTCAGTTGTTTGCCAAGTCCAATTATTTCAGCAACCACTGGTCAGTGAAAATTGAAATATGTCATCAGTTACATCAAGGATACTGGTAGACATATGTACACACATGTTTCATAACTCTGTATTGCATTTAAGCAAACGCATGACCCTTATCTGACTTTGAATTTCTGGTTAAAGCTTTTTTTGTCAAGTCCATGTATTTAGCAACTGAAAATCGTGCATCAACAAGACTTCAGTAAAGCTTGAAATATCAAGGGCACTAGTAGACACATGTTCCATATTAACTCTGTATTGCATTAAAGCAAAATTATGTCCCTTTTTCGACTTCAAATTCTGGATAACCTTGTAATTCAATAGGAGATTGTTAGTTATTAATACAACTTCAGTAAAGCGTGGATGCTAGTAGACACATGTTCCATAACTCTGTATTGCATTTTAGCAATATTATGGCCTTTTTCTGGATAAATATTTTCTGTATTGTATTTTAAAAAAGGTATAGCCTGACTTAGAATTTATTTTATTTTATTTATTGGCAAGTCCATTTAATTCAATACCCACTAGCCACATATCTCTGTCAATGCTTGACAAGTGTCAACAGAGTCCTCAAGGACACTTACAGACACGTTTCATAACTTTTGTTTTTCATTTTAGCCAGATGATAATATTCTTTCAATTTAAAGTTTCGGGTTAAAGTTGTTTAAGCCGCTTCATATATTTCAATGAAACTCACTGCATACATCAAATAACAATGGCAAGCCTTTAATTTCATAACCCCATAAACCCCACATCTTCCCCACTCATACACCACCATCACCATCACACCAGATAAATAGACACATATTTGTTATATTGCTTTTGGTTTCTCATCAGTTACCATGTCTGCATCATGTTCTCTTCCACCACAAGCCCCGCCCCCGCCCCAGCACTCTCCAACTTAGACTTCCCCAATGAAAATATAGTATTATTTCTGTTTTTTACCTATTCAGTATCACTTCACTTCCCCTCCCCACCCTCTTCAAGTTCATATTATTTATGTGGTATTGAAGGTCTTGCGTTTATATTTGGTATATATGTTTACCCCTCCCCGCACCCCTACACCCTCACCTCACCACCAAATAACCTCTACAATTAAGACGACCTTGCGAATGAACTGGCTCCATGCTTGGTGAGACAGAAGTATCAATGCCTTGTTTAAAATTGACTTTGAATAGTGGAGCATGCTGTCCTTTCGACAGCTCTTGTTTAATATGGATCTTTCCATATTTGGTGGATTGAACTTCATGTGCTTGTTTTAATCTTAGTTTATATGCTTGTACTTGTATGCTTTCTATGTGAGCCCCCGATTATGTATAGACTGGGTGATTTGTTTGGTGGTGTAGGAGATTGTCGAGTACTGGGCAATGTCTACCATGTTCCATACCATTCTTATTAACACTGGCTTTGTCTGTAACCTGACATTGCATGTGGCTGAAGCTGCTTCTTAAGTTGATGATATTCACAAAGTCCATCGCACAAATACCAGGACCCTTGTATTGTAATACTACCATGACCACTGTACACCACATCATTGATTACTAACATGTCCAAAGTACGCCACATGTATAAGTATCATGGCTACTCTTTACCACATTTTCTATTACCATGACCACTGTATATCACAAGTATTACTACCATGACCACTGTTTATCACATTTAATACTACCATCACTACTAAGTCTAAATATCACATTTATCAGTACCATGACCACTGAATACCTCATGAATTACTACCATGAGCTATGCATACTACATGTATTACTACCATGACCAGTGATACCATATTTAATAATATACCTCATGTCATACACCAATGTTAAATTTCCTTATTGTCCCATTTTTGTAATATCTCATATCGCTTGTAATGTCTCCGTTGAATGAGTCATTGAATAATAGTGTTTTCTTTTAATGTCACCCCAGTATAATTTGTACTGTCTTCTGATTGTGAAAGCAGGAATGTCCTATGCTGAACAGTGTATGTATACATAAGCAAATGAAAATCAGTGAACATTTACTAAAATGGCGGACACAGTTTGCACAATACTCTGAAGATGATTTGAAAAGTTGGCTCATGAGGTCACGGCTGAAGATTCCGAAAGAACACGAAGAACTATCCGCAGAAATTAATTTTCTAGGTGCTGAGAATAGTGGTTGTGAACAGAGAGAAGTAGCAATGTTTTCTCATGTTTTATTTCAAAGGAATGTTTAGCAGAACCAAATTAACTTTTTCAATTATATTGTTCAGTATAATAAAATAAATAGCTTCAGACAAATATTCACTGTCAGCCTCACATAATTGCAATATTTACCTACCGGTACTACCATGACCAATGTATATCACATTTAGGCCATTGTTTGTATTATTAGTTTTACATACCATCAAGACAGAAATACTATAGAAGGAAAGTAATAGAATAAAAATAAAAGTTTGGTAAAGCATAGTTTAATTATTTTATTTGAAATGAAGAGAATGAAATCTGGGAGGAGGTAAACAAAAAACACAAATTCTCTACGGATGTTTTTTTTACCTAATTTCATTTTGCCGTAGGAGGGTTCGTAAAACGAATTATGAAAAAATAATTGCCTTATTAAAACTATGATTCATGGCTTATGACCGCGAGAGAAGGCTGTAATTGTTTTCCAACAATTTGAGGAACTGTTTTATTTTTTTCATATCAAGGGCCGGCATATTTTTTTTAGGAAAATTCACCCCACACTCCCACCCCCGAAATCAAAATGGTCGATCCCTTTTATAGGAACAATATACATCTATACGGACACTATCAACAACTAACGTCAGTACTCTCCACAGGGACACTATAAACAAGTAGCATCCGTGCTATAAATAGAGACACTATCAACTTATAGCGTTAGTATTGTTCTCAGTGATACTACATATGCGTAGGAACGATTCAATTATTGAGGGGTGCAAAAACGTTATTCAAGCTCATTTACACCAAAACATACATCATTATATACGGAAAAAATATCTTTTCTGAACGCAAAGCATTTTTTTCTCAAATTATTGGAGGGGCCAAAGCATACTCTGCCCCACACACACCACAGTCTGAACATAGGGGAGGGGGTGCGGGTCCCCCTAGGCCCCAGGCTCCTACGCCTATGTAGTATCAACATATTACGTCAGTGCTATCTGACACTTATATCAGCTAAGTTTAGTTCTGTATATGGGTACACTATCAACAGCTAACGTCAGTGCTCTCTATATGGACACTAACAACAGCTTACGTTAGTGCTGTCTAAAGGGACACGTACAACAGCTAACTAACTTCAGTGATATTATCAAAAGCTAACATCAGTACTTACCTTAGTGATACTTTCAACATCTTTGGGCCGTACTGTTAAAAGGGACACTATCAACATCTATGGTCCGTACTGTCAACAGGGACACTATAAACATCTATGGCCCGTAATGTCAACAGGGACACTATCATCATCTATGGCCCTTACTTTCAACAGGGACACTATCAACATATATGGCCCTCACTGTCAACAGGGACACTATCAATATCCATGGCCCATACTGTCAACAAGGACACTATCAACATCTATGGTACGTGCTATCAACAGGGACACTATCAACATATATGGCCCGTACTGTCAACAGGGACACTATCGACATCTATGGTACGTACTGTCAACAGGGACACTATCAATATCTATGGTACGTACTGTCAACATGGACACTATCAACATCTATGGTACGTACTGTCAACAGGGACACTATCAATATCTATGGTACGTACTGTCAACAGGGACACTATCAATATCTATGGTACGTACTGTCAACAGGGACACTATCAACATATATGGTGAATACTGTCAACATGGACACTATCAACATCTATGGTACGTACTGTCAACATGGACACTATCAACATCTATGGTACGTACTGTCAACAGGGACACTATTAACATATATGGCCCGTTTTGTCAACAGGGACACTATCAACATTTATGGTACGTACTGCCAACAGGGACACTATTAACATCCATGGCCCATGCTGTCCACAGGGACACTATCAACATCTATGGTACGTACTGTCAACAGGGACACTATCAACATCTATGGTACGTACTGTCAATAGGGACACTATCAACATCGATGGTACGTATTGTCAACAGCGACACTATCAACATCTATGGCCCGTACTGTCAACAGGAACACTATCAACATCTATGGCCCGTACTGTCAACAGGGACACTATCAACACATATGGCCTGTACTGTCAACAGGGACACTATCAACATCCATGGTCCATGCTGTCAACAGGGACAATATCAACATCTATGGTACGTACTGTCAACAGGGACACTATCAACATCTATGGTACATACTGTCAACAGGGACACTATCAACATCTATGGAACGTACTGTCAACAGGGAACTATCAACATCTATGGTACGTACTGTCAACAGGGACACTATCAACTTCTATGGTACGTACTGTCAACAGGGACACTATCAACATATATTGCCCGTACTGTCAACAGGGTCACTATCAACATCTATGGTCCGTACTGTCAATATGGACACTATCAACATCTATGGTACGTACTGTCAACAGGGACACTATAAACATCTATGGCCCGTAATGTCAACAGGGACACTATCATCATCTATGGCCCTTACTTTCAACAGGGACACTATCAACATATATGGCCCTCACTGTCAACAGGGACACTATCAACATCCATGGCCCATACTGTCAACAAGGACACTATCAACATCTATGGTACGTGCTATCAACAGGGACACTATCAACATATATGGCCCGTACTGTCAACAGGGACACTATCGACATCTATGGTACGTACTGTCAACAGGGACACTATCAATATCTATGGTAGGTACTGTCAACAGGGACACTATCAATATCTATGGTACGTACTGTCAACAGGGACACTATCAACATCTATGGTACATACTGTCAACATGGACACTATCAACATCTATGGTACGTACTGTCAACATGGACACTATCAACATCTATGGTACGTACTGTCAACAGGGACACTATTAACATCTATGGCCCGTATTGTCAACAGGGACACTATCAACATTTATGGTACGTACTGCCAACAGGGACACTATTAACATCTATGGTACGTACTGTCAACAGGGACACTATCAACATATATGGTACGTTCTGTCAACAGAGACGCTATCAACATATATGGTCCGTACGGTCAACAGGGACACTACCAACAATTATGGTCCGTACGGTCAACAGGGACACTATCAAAATCTATGACCCGTACTGTCACCAGGGACACTATCAACATATATGGTAAGTACTGTTAATAGGGACACTATCAACATATATGGCCCTAGGGTCAATAAGGACATTATCAACAGCTTTGGTCCGTACGGTCAACAGGGAGACTATCAACATATATGGCCCGAACTGTCAACAGGGACACTATCAACATATATGGTCCCGTACTGTCAACAGGGACACTATCAACATCTATGGCCCGCACTGCCAAACAGGGACACTATCAACATATATGGTCCCGTACTGTCAACAGGAACACTATCAACATCTATGTTACGTCCTGTCAACAGGGACACTATCAACATCTATGTTACGTCCTGTCAACAGGGACACTATCAATATCTATGGTCTGTACGGTCATCAGGGACACTATCAACAGATGGGGTCAGTGCTTGCTATATGGACACAATAAACAGTTGACGTCAGTAGTATCTAGGGGGACAATATCAACATCTATGGTACATACTGTCAACAGGGACACTATCAACATCTATGGTAAGTACTGTTAATAGGGACACTATCAACATCTATGGCCCTAGGGTCAATAAGGACATTATCAACAGCTATGGTCCGTACGGTCAACAGGGACACTATCAACATCTATGGCCCGAACTGTCAACAGGGACACTATCAACATATATGGTCCCGTACTGTCAACAGGGACACTATCAACATCTATGGCCCGCACTGCCAAACAGGGAAACTATCAACATATATGGTCCCGTACTGTCACCAGGGACACTATCAACATCTATGGTAAGTACTGTTAATAGGGACACTATCAACATCTATGGCCCTAGGGTCAATAAGGACATTATCAACAGCTATGGTCCGTACGGTCAACAGGGACACTATCAACATCTATGGCCCGAACTGTCAACAGGGACACTATCAACATATATGGTCCCGTACTGTCAACAGGGACACTATCAACATCTATGGCCCGCACTGCCAAACAGGGACACTATCAACATATATGGTCCCGTACTGTCAACAGGGACACTATCAGCATCTATGTTACGTACTGACAACAGGGACACTATCAACATCTATAGTACCTACTGTCAACAGGGACACTATCAACTTCTATGGTACGTACTGTCAACAGGGACACTATCAACATCTGTGGCCCGTATTGTCAACAGGGACACTATCAACATCTATGGTCCGTACTGTCAATAGGGACACTATCAACATCTATGGTACGTACTGTCAACAGGGACACTATAAACATCTAAGGCCCGTACTGTCAACAGGGACACTATCAACAGCTATGGTCCGTTCTGTCAACAGGGACACTATCAACATCTATGGTCCGTTCTGTCAACAGTGACACTATTAACATCTATGGCCTCACTGTCAACAGGGACACTATCAACATCTATGGTCCGTTCTGTCAACAGGGACACTATCAACATCTATGGCCCGTACTGTCAACAGGGACACTATCAATATCTATGGTACGTACTGTCAACAGGGACACTATCAATATCTATGGTATGTACTGTCAACAGGGACACTATCAACATCTATGGTACATACTGTCAACATGGACACTATCAACATCTATGGTACGTACTGTCAACATGGACACTATCAACATCTATGGTACGTTCTGTCAACAGGGACACTATAAACATCTATGTCCCGTACTGTCAACAGGGACACTATCAACATCTATGTTACGTACTGTCAGCAGGGACACTATCAACATCTATGGCCCGTACTTTCAACAGGGACACTATCAACTTCTATGGTCCGTACTGTCAATAGGGACACTATCAACAGATGGGGTCAGTACTTGCTATAGGGACACTTTAAACAGTTTACGTCAGTAGTATCTAGGAGGACAATATCAACAGCTACCCTAAGTGTTTCCCTCAGGGATAATATCAACAGCTACCCTAAGTGTTTTCCTTCAGGGATAATATCAACAGCTAAAGTTAGTAATTTTCCTAGGAACGATACTGCACATTTGAAACAGTTTTCTTTTGTATAGTTTTAGAGACATTTTGTACAGTTTTAGAGACAATACCAAAATTAGCCCAAGTATGGTTCTTCAGTAACACAATATTAAAAGCTAGCGTCTGTACATTCACCTGTGACAATATAAATAACTAGAGTCGGACAGTAATATGAATAAGGCACTGCCTCATAGCGAGCTCAACTCCTTAAAAAACACTGGAATGAAAAAAAAACAATCATCAGCACATTATGTTTATTAGAGCCACCTAATTGAGAGGTGAAGAATACAAAATAATCCTGGAACTCTGCCATGCTACAAATAACTGATCGTTGGCCACAACTGATTGCTTGGTACATCACTTATTCAAACTCTAGTATCCATCAACCACAGATAACGGCGCCTCATTAATGGTACACTCCAGTCCTTTTTATTTTGGGTTGTAAGTTGATTTTCAAGCCATCCGTTGCAGGTTATTAATGCTGAGTTCTACATAAAGCAGAATGCAGTCATAAACAACCACAAACAATGGAAGACTGATGTATACTATATTTATTTCTTGGACATTCTTGAACATTCAGGACATCTAGACATGCAGCTTAATTAAGGCAGAAATGGCACTGAAAAAATATAAAAGATATTAAATACAACACAAAAAACAAGAGGCCCAAGAGGGCCTGTAGATGCTCTACTTGTATGATGTGATTCAAAAACATAAACATGATAGAGGCCAACCCAAGAAACATGTTTCCTATATTAAACTCTATGTAAACTTTGGGTTATCGTGGCGGCCATTTTAATATTTGACGACAACGAAAAACACAAACTTGATTGAGGCCAACAACAGGAACATGCATATGATATTTAACTAGAATGGAATAAGTGGTAATATGTTGTTAATGTCCTTAAATTTGACCTAAGTTTAGCCATGGTGGCCATTATGGATGACTGGAGGCCCAAAAAATGCAAATCTGAGGGGAACTAACACAAAGATCATTGTGATTAGAGTTTCATCAAAATCCTTCAAGCAGTTTCAGAGAAGATGTCATTTTTAACGTTTTCCTATATAACTCTATGTAAACTTTTGGTCGCAGCAGGCGGCCATTTCGATTATTTGACAATAACAAAAAAAAAAACTTAATTGAGGCTAACCCAAGGAACATGTATATGATATTTCACAAGAATGGAATAAGTGGTTTCGGAGATGTTGTTTGAAATTTCCTTAAATTTGACCTAGTTTTAGCCATGGCGACCATCTTAGATGACTGGCGGCCGTGAAAAACATAAATCTGAGAGGGACTGTCCCAAATATCATTGTGATTAAAGTTTCATCAAAATCCTTCAAGCGGTTTCAGAGAAGATATCATTTTTAACCTTTTCCTATATAACTTTATGTAAATTTTGGGTCACCGTGGCAGCCATTTTGATTATTCGACGATAACGAAAAACATAAACTTAATAGAGGCCAACCCAAGGAACATGTATATGATATTTCAGAAGAATGGAATCAGTGGTTTCTGAGGCAGATGTCGTTTGAAATTTACTTAAACTTGACCTAGTTTTAGCCATGGCGGCCAATCTTGGATGACTGGCGGCCGCGAAAAACACAAATCTGAGAGAGACTTTCCCAAATATCATTATTCTTAACTTTCATCAAAATCTTTCAAGCGGTTTCAGAGAAGATGTCAATTTAAACCTTTTCTTATATAACTCTATGTAAACTTTGGGTCTCCGTGGCAGCCATTTTGATTATTTGACGATAACGAAAAACACAAACTTGATAGAGGCTAAGCCAAGGAACATGTATATGATATTTCACAAGAATGGAATAAGTGGTTTCGGAGATGTCGTTTGAAATTTCCTTAAATTTGACCTAGTTTTAGCCATGGCGACCATCTGTAGATGACTGGCGGCCGTGAAAAACATAAATCTGAGAGGGACTGTCCCAAATATCATTGTGATTAAGTTTCATCAAATTCCTTCAAGCGGTTTCAGAGAAGATGTCATTTTTAACCTTTTCCTATATAACTCTATGTAAATTTTGGGTCACCATTTTGATTATTCGACGATAACGAAAAACATAAACTTAATAGAGGCCAACCCAAGGAACATGTATTTCAGAAGAATGGGATTCGTGGTTTCTGATGAGATGTCGTTTGAAATTTACTTAAACTTGACCTAGTTTTAGCAATGGCGGCCAATCTTGGATGACTGGCGGCCGCGAAAAAACACAAATCTGAGAGAGACTATCCCAAATGTCATTATGCTTAAGTTTCATTAAAATCTTTCAAGCGGTTTCAGAGAAGATGTAAATTTAAACCTTTTCTTATATAACTCTATGTAAACTTTGGGTCGCCGTGGCAGCCATTTTGATTATTTGACGATAACGAAAAACACAAACTTGATAGAGGCTAAGCCAAGGAACATGTATATGATATTTCACAATAATGGAATAAATGGTTTTGGAGGAGATGTCGTTTGAAATTTCCTTAAATTTGATCTAGTTTTAGCCATGGCGGCCATCTTGGATGACTGGCGGCCGCAAAAAACACAAATCTGAGAGGGACTATCCCAAATATTATTGTGATTAATTTTCATCAAAATCTTTCAAGCAGTTTCAGAGAAGATGTAAATTTAAACCTTTTCTTATATAACTCTATGTAAACTTTTGGTTGCCGTGGCAGCCATTTTGATTTTTTGACGATAACGAAAAACACAAACTTGATAGAGGCTAACCCAAGGAACATGTATATGATATTTCACAAGAATGGAATCAGTGGTTTCGTCGG